>OZ030390.1:83004484-83564484 GCA_964023965.1 Melinopterus prodromus
GGGTACAAAAGTACGTATACATAACCTCACTTTATTTTCTATTTACATAGCCTCCACCGAATTTTTTTTTAATTTTAATTGTTTTTTCTTTATTTTTTAGAGGAAACTACTAGATTCGAGTTTAGGATTTGCTGCTGGTGTTATGACGGCAGCTTCATACTGGTCACTGTTGGCCCCCGCTATAGAAATGGCCGAAGAATCAGGTTTTTATGGAAAGAACGGAGAATACGCATTTGCCCCCGTTGCTATAGGATTCCTACTCGGAGCAGTATTTGTTTATGGTGCTGATAGGTTAATTTCACGGCTTGGTTTGCACTCACCGAATATGATGCTAGGTAATTCTATGTTACGGTGTGCTTTTTGTGTGTGAAGTTTTATCCCGTCCTGTGAAAGTTGCCCGAAAAAATGTGAAACAGTGTTTGTGGTATCCTGAATATTATCGGCGATCAAGTAGGTTGTATTCGTAGTTCATGGTTATTCTATCGATTTTGTTTTGATAACTGTCAGAACTATACTGATGTATTTTGCAAATGAATTATTGTCATTTTAAATTGATGTAAATATATTTCAATGAATTAATTGGAATTAAATGGAAGTTGATATTACGTCCCAGTGATATTTTTGTTTACATTTCTCACTTCACGCAATCACAACCCTAAATTGTTTATTCATTCTATAATTTCACAATTTATTTCAATGTTGCTATGGAACTTTATTAGATATGTATATTCAAAACATTTAATTTTGAAATATATTATTTGCTATAGTACCATTCATGTTATGCAAATCATATTGTTTCAAGAAAATTTTGTTTTTAAACAAAACATTATATTTGTCTCACAATTCTTGCATTAATTGTCTATAAACTCTTTTTATATGCATTTCCACATGAATTTTATTGATTTCATGCTAGACAGGTTAGACAAGGTCATACTAACTTATTGTAGGATAATATTTGGTTCATTAAATTTTTATTTATATATTATTAAGTCAAAAATTAAATTATAATCTAGGGCCAAAATAAAATTTATTTTGTTTTTATATTAAATATTATCATTTCTGAACTTGACTGAAACATTTAAAAAGTTGATTACAATTGTATTGAAAAAATAGTGTGTTTCTGTAGAGTGTATAGAGAATTAGAAATTTGGTAGACACATCTTATTGGCTGAAATTGACTGCAATAAAATTGCTTTGTTGGCCTTTATGTGATAACATAAATTAGAATATTAGTAGTGGAATGTTTTAAGTTATCATAAACAGGAAGTTTGGACTATATTTAGTATTAGTGTGCTACAATAATAGAGACCAAAGAATAAATGAAAACAAATATAGTGTTTGACATTTTGCACCTACATTTTCTACCATTTTTGTACCCCCACATTTACTGTGGTGGGGTATATTAACTTTGTCACATTTATAACACCCTTAAGGAAGCGTGGAAGCGATCAGCAAACTGAATCGATTTAGTTATGTCCCTCTGTCGGTGTACACGATTACTGCCGTAATTTTGAAGTAATTGATCTAAAATTTGGTATACAAGCTGCTTATCTCTTAAAAAGTAAGGACAAGTACATGAATGGGCAAAGTCAGTTAACTCCGAATTTAGGTTCAAATTCTCACGATAACTGCCTTAACGTTAGAGCAATTGATCTGAACTATGTTATACATGCTTATCTCTTAAAAGGAAAGGACAAGTTCGTGAATGGGCAAAACGTCAAAAATATTTTACGGTGGGAGTATTTTAACTGCGGCACAGCTGAAGATAATTTTTGCCATAAATATATGTATACCTATTATATGAGCAAAAGAGTGTACAGGTTACACCCCTTTTTAGTTTGTCTCCTTTTTTTTAAAGGTATTGTTTTATATATATGCCATATAATAACACATAATGATGGTGTTATTATATATATTATGGCGTGGATTATTATTATTATTAATTGTTGTTTAAATCCTTAAATCCTAATTTTAGTATTAATGTCATTATTTTTGCTGCTGCATGTTCAAAACTTATAAATTTTAAGATTTAAATAATTTCAGATTAGTGTGAAACTTTGTATTTATTTATATATATAGTTTTTAGTTAGATATTGTATTTATGTTGACTTTGCATTTGAAGGGGAAATGTTTTTTTTTTGCAATAAGTGGACCATTATGTGTTCCATGCAAAAAGATTGAAATTGGATGAAAACTATTAATATAGAGGTAACTCATTTTACCAATATAATTAAAAAATTAAATATTTTTAATTAAATAAGAATCGATAGTCTGGGAAGTTCTTAAATATGTTGTAATTATATTTTCAAAAATAATCCAACTATTGCATATTTTTGCTCCGCAGAGTTGTAGGTAAAAATTACCTAATGTTGCAAAAATGAGCAAATTGCAATTCGTCATTTTATGACAATTAGACATTCATTGGTTTTCTTATATCAGAATTGAGCCCTCTCGCAAAATTTTTAATTGAGTTGGATAGTATCACTAATTTCATCAATTAATGTGGAAATTAACGCGGAATCAGGATACAGTTTACATATTTCTTCCGTAAAACTACACGTACTTTCACTACAAGAAGCATCAACCAAGTATAAAAAATAGCCCTGAAAATATTTATTTTGCATAATAAAGGCTAAAATCATTGATGTATGTACGGCCCGGGATCATAATAACAATAAATGCCTTTATTAACCTCCAAAACACATACAGTGGCATACATACAATGGCAAGGTAACATGCGTTAGAGAGTGCAACACTTTGAACAGATGTTTGTTTTTGATTGGTTTTGATAGTTTCCTTGATTTTTATCTGTTTATGTCTTGTTAAGATATAAGTATGTACATAGTTTGAATCTATAACATTTGAAGTAGGTACGTTATATACGGTATAAGTGTCAGAAAGAAATTTGTAGAATTCACGACTCCACAGCCTAGTCGAGTGGAACCTTGTTATAGCCTCCTCCCATACTTCGTTCAATATTTTTATGTACAGTAGAGGGTCGATAATCCGAACGAATTGGGACCGAAGGTGATTCGGATTATCAAATTGTTCGGATTTTCGAAAATACCCTGGAAAATGACATTTAGGCTTACGAAATGTTTAAAAATGTCTAAAAATGCACTATCGATTAAATATACATATATTAAACAAACTTAAACTATCACATATTACGTATTTTTGACGTTCGGATTTTTGACGTTCTACTGTAATTCTTTTTTAATATGTACCATGGTACCCACATGCCTCCTCTTTAAATGATGTGGTTATTTGTTTTGCTAAACTTAATAGTTTTAGATATATCTACAAAAATACGAGTGGACAAGATTAAAAGTTCTGGACGGTCGTATTTACAGAATAACAAAACCAGACCTGTGTGTACACCTGTTTCACTAAATTAATTGCTTTACCAAATTTTTTTGGGGAACGACGAAAACCTGTCAATTTTTAATTTTTCAATTTTTTTGATTAATTCTGATTTGCACCATAGCGGGTCAATATACGATTACAAAAGCCGTAAGAATTTTTACAATAGAATGGTTAATATTTCTGAAATCGTCAACAACGCAGCGTTTCGAGAAAAACTCCACAAAAATTTAGAGAAGAGGAATGAGGGTATGTTGCAAAATTAACCTACTGAAAATATTAAAAGCTGTACTTATGGGAGGAGGTTAATAGGAGTTACTATGCGCTCTACTTTAGATTGTGGAATCGTCAATTCTTCGAATTACTGTCAGAAATGTTTATAGTGTATTTTTTAAATGTTATGCAATTCAACTACGCAATAAAAATCTGATGTGGCCAGGCACATGACTTTATCATACAATATATAAATTAATAGTTTAGCTGCATGAGAATCTATTCTATAGAGATAAATCGTAGTTATTGTCAAAGCATCAGCATTTGACACTACCTACACTACGTCATTAGAATAATAGTTATTTATGTCACAAATGCCGAAAGTACGGAATAGCGCGACGAGCGGTGATACGGCGCGTCACCGAAGGCGGAGTGTCGCCGTCGCATATGAGCGAGTCGCGCTATCTAGTTTTTAGCAGGACCGACATCAACGTTTATTGTGTTGCTTTTTAAGAAATACGTATTTAAAAAAAATAAATGATTTCTGTATAGTAAATGCTAGGTTGGTACCACTTTGACGAAAGGTGCGTTCCGATTGGTAGGTAATGGTAGCTAATGGCGGTGGTAGTATACGAAATTATAGTATTTCTTACATATCGTGATAATGACACATATTAGTTTGCATGTACATAAACATGAGTCACTAGCAATTTTCTATTGGAAATACTATAACGGCATCTGCTACCACTGCCATTATCACTAATGAAAACGCACCTTTAAAAGGTAATTCAAATTCTGACAGATTTATATTTCTTCATGACACATCCCTACCAACATACTAAAATAAAACTACACTCATCGCTATACTTTATTTATAATTTTCTCAATGTATCATTTTTAGAATTAGATATAAAGACGGGTTGATATTTCTTATCAACAAACAATCAAATTGATGATCTTACTTTATTTGAAATTTGTATTTTAAAATTTGCCGCACTACAGCGGCAACGTTCCATAGTGGTTCTCCAACCTTTGATGAGATCAGCTGTTTTCGAATGTGACAACACAAAAAAATATTTGTCAAAATCCTGGCTACTATGTAATTTCATATCAATGCAGATGCGACCGATCTCGATCAAATAGAATTTGCTCTTGAAGCTAAACTATTAATTTTACCAAAAAATTTAATAGGCATAAATTATTCAAAATTTCCTCTACTTTAATTTATTAATGAACTATTTTGTCGAAATTACAGAAATGGCGGCTCATTTCCAAAATCCTTCAAAAAGGCTTAGAATAACCTAAAAAGCTAAACTATTAATTTTACCAAAAAATTTCATAGGCATAAATTATTCAGAATTTCCTCTACTTTAATTTATTATTTAACTATTTTGACGAAATTAGAGAAATAGCGGCTCATTTGCAAAATCCTTGAAAAAGGTTTAGAATAAACTACCAGTTCCTTTGGACCCTTTTTAACCAAAAGCTTTTCAGCTCTAAGTTAGGTCATGAAACTTCTAATTATGAACTTTCGTCCCGATACCTTTAGTAGTTTTTCCGGAATCATCGCCACAAAAATCGTTTACACACGCACACACACACACACACACAGACATTTTTTTGTACCTTGGTCAAAAATGTTCAGGGGACCCATAAAGACCTATTTCCGCTAAAATCTCAATTTTTTTTTTCGGCATGATTACAATACTTTAGCATACTGCGTATGATAAAGTAAAAAATTATTCACTTTTGAATAATTTCCATCAGATTGTACTCTTAATAAACAAAATATTAACTTTTGATTGTCGATATGGAATCTCGGCGATATATACCTATGTCAGAACATTTTACATATGTATATTACCAATACAATAATAGAAGCAAGATGATAGTAATCTGGGCCAACAATAAATAAAATCAAACAAGCGCCATGTTCTTTTTTTAGTAGCAGACAGACGTTGAAGGCAGAATTATGTATTGTGTCTGGTTTTGGAGGTAAAAGCATTTTTAAGTTTCTTATTGCTGACTTTCTCTAAAACTACGCTCAATTCAGAATTTATTCCTGAGATTTAGATTCTACGAAAGAACACATACTAATAATAATCATCACTTGTCACACTTGATTTAGTTCATTGTTGGACAGGATGTTAGCTTTGATTATGATATTTTTGATCAACTAAGTAATTGGAATGATTATTTATTAGTTAGCATGTCTTGATTATTAATTTAACATACGCAGTATGATAAAGTATTGTAAGAGTGCCGAAAAAAAAATTAGACTTGAGCGGAAGTAGGTCCTTTTGGGTCGCCTGATCATTTTTGACCAAGGTACAAGAATATGTATCTCTGTGTGTGTATGTGTATGTCTGTGTGTTAAGTTTTATGACCAAACTTAGAGCTGAAAAGCTTTTGGTTCGAAAGGGTCCAAAGGAACTGGATCTTTCCTCTAAGCATTTTTCAAGGATTTTGCAAATGAGCTGCCATTGTAATTACGTCAAAATAGTTAAATAATAAATTAAAGTAGAGGAAATTTTGTATAACTTACGTCTATGACATTTTTTGGTAAAATTAATAGTTTAGCTCTATGAGCAAATTCTTTTCGATCGAGATCGTGTATGCATTAAAACTTAGTTAGGCAGGATTTGACAATTATTTTCATTCTGACAGTAGGTAGTGCCAAACGCTGGTTTTTTGACACTACCCTATTATCAATATTATCAAAATTACTGTCAAATCCTGGCTAACTTGTTTTATTTTAATGCAGACACGATCGATCTCGATCAAATAGTGCAGGTAAACTATTAATTTTATAACTTTGTATGATAAGTCATGTGCCTTTTTCTGCGGGATCCTCTCAATTTGTTCTTTCATATAGTTTTCTGTAATTTATTAGTATTATTAAATTACACTTATTCTTTATTTTGGGTCCCTTGAACACGTATGTATTCATCGCCCTCAAATTTCACAGGAATTAAAAGAAAAATACACAGAAAAAAATTAAAAATAAGGACGACCGTTTTGCTTGGAATTTTAATACGCTTTGAATACGCAACTTCAGGTTGATCTGAAGCAGAACCCAGTGTGGAAATTTCGGTAACACAATTTATGATAAATCATGCCATTACACGTGATTTGTTTAGTTTGTAAGACTAATGTGATATTCTATTAATATCCCGAAAATGCGTAATCTAGTAACCTACATCATTCGTAAAACTTATCAACGGTCCACATTTCAATGTTCTGCAACTACGTCTCATTGTTGCACTTTATTGTAAACAAATCGTAATCAAAAAATATACACGAATAACAGAAAATATGCACCTGATAAAGTACACGATTAGCATGGCCATTCAATCAGTCATAGTTTGTTTCTAATATCAAATATTTCTACTTTTCTTTTTCAAGCGCTGAACGCAAACAAGCGCGACGAATCGAAGCGAAACTCAAAGATCTCCAGCGTCGAGACGGCGACGATAGATTTTACGGAGACGACGGTGACGACGACGTATAGGCGGCGAGGTACGTATGAAAACGGCGACGCATTCACGTGCGTTGTTGTTTGCAAAAATGAGTACTGTTGGTTCTGTGCGGTTGTCTGTGGTGTGTGTCTGTGGTATCATTGTTTATAAACGCTGCTGGCTTAGCATACATAAAACTAATACTACTACATGGCAATTAACCCCCGCCGTCCACTGTAGGAAGAATTAAGCATACTAACGAGGATGATACAATAGTTGATTCTCAGACCTATGAGGAGAACATTGAGGAGATTCAGCATGGACAGTGGAAGAGGATCATGTTGCTAGTCGTCGCCATCACAATGCACAATATCCCTGAGGGACTCGCGGTCGGCGTTGGGTTTGGCGCCATAGGAAGCTCACCGTCGGCGACGTTTGAAAGCGCAAGGTAAGATTTTGAAAAATTTTCCCTGAAGACGAGCAAAAATATTTTTGGTTGAAAATAATCAAATTGTCCACAAAACCCAGTATTACATGCTTTTTTCTATTGAAAGCTACAGTTCTGTGATCAATTTGCTCTGCCCTACTCTATACTTCGCACAAGGTCAATAGTAGCGTCTTTAAAAATCGCTTCTATAGTAACAAAAGTTAGATTCAACTCTTTTTCATTAAGCGCACTGACGGATACCGCCTTGAACACATTTTCAAATATACAAACTTGGTGTATCCTCGAAAACTACTGTTACATAGCATAATTACATAATTTAGAATAAACGCAACAAGTTTTCTAGGATGTTTTTTATTATAAATAGTATTTATACAATTATAAGCCTGCAATAAAACACAATATTAAAAATAGAACAAAATCGTAAAGTAAATTAAAAAACTGCTGAATTCTATTTCAGTAACTGTTCAAAAACGTTGCCGTTTTCCGCTAAACATGCTTCAATTTTTTTTAACATATTGTTGGTGGTGTCCCTGATTGAGTTAGCACATAACCCAAAGAAAGCGGCTCGAACTCTACCTTTCATGTTTTCCCTATCTATTATTGGGTCCTCATAAACTACGTCTTTAATAGCTCCCCAAATATTAAAATTCATTGGCGTCAAGTCGGGGGAACGCGGTGGAAATTTGTATGGCCTATCCAAATCCACCGATCGTCGAACATCTCGTTAAGCAAGCCTCTTACTGCAACAGTTGTGTGCGCTCAAGCACCGTCCATTTGAAACCACCCAATTAATGAGGACCCAATAACTGATAAGGAGAACATGAAAGATAGTGTTCGAGCTGCTTTCAATTGGTTATGTGCTAACTCAATCAGGGACGCTACCAACAATAATATGTTTTTTTAAAATATTGAAGCACGTTTAGCTTAAAACGGAAATGTTTTTGAACATTTACTGTAATAGAATTAAGCAGTGTTTTAAAAATTACTATACGATTTTGTTTTATTTTCAATATTGTGTTTATTGTAGGCTTATCATTTTATCAATACTAACTTAATTCTAATGAAACAATACCTAAAAAAACTTGTTTAACAAAGTTCTGTTTATTCCAAATTGTTCAGTTGTTTTCAAAGGCAATCTAGATTTGGAAATATCAGCTGCACGGTTACTTTCAATTACTTACAAGTTATCCCCTGTGACCGTTGGAAAAAGTTGCCCAGCAAAATTGTTATGAAAGTACCTAACACGTTATAATTTTATAAATACCTACTAAATTAATAATAATAAAAAATGACATAAAAAACTTGTTTAACAAAGTTCTGTTTATTCCAAATTGTTCAGTTGTTTTCAAAGGCAATCTAGATTTGGCAATGTTTGCAATTACTACAGTGATGTTTAAACATTTTGATTTCTGTAGATAGAAGTACATTTTAGGTATAGGACATGGTACACAAAGTTGATCTTCATATGTTAGGGTTGAGATTTGAAAAAATCAACTTTTAGTACTTTTCTCGAATTCAACTTTGATCTTATAATACGAACAGCCTGTATAACTTTTAGAAGAATTCTACCGATGTGTCGATAACATATTACCTTCACAATAATTTTGCCGGACAATTTTTTCCGACGATTACAGGGGATAATTTATAAGTAATTGAAAGTAATCGTGCAGCTATCATTTTTTAATGAAGAAAATGAATATCTCAAAAATGCCACATGTTAGGTATAGGGAATGTAACATGTAAATGCTATTATTAAAAAAATTATCTAAAATTTAATGAAGATTTTAAAAATGCGATAAAGCACAGGGTGTTCTATTTGAAATATAAAGGTTGACCTCACTTCCGGTGTAACCGGAAGTAACCGATCTCCATATACTTCTAATGGCAGCTCGTCGTGGGAGACCCTCTTTATCACCCTAAACACATTTCCTTCTTGCAGACATATCCGTAGTAACTGTTAAAATGATGAAATTTTTAAATAACCATTACATAACAAATTAATTGTTTTGCCAATCATAGAAAATATCACCTCTTATCGTAAAAGCGCCCATATTTATTTGGCAGCTTTAAAAGGAAATGGATTATTCTTATCAATATATTTTTTTCTTTTGCGTGTGGTTTGGTGAATTATCAATGTATGTTCTCATTATTATCTTAATTATCTATTAGTATTGGTATCATTACGATCTTCAAAATAATACTCAGTTTGATGATAAATGGCTAAATTGTGTTTTTATATAATCGGCGATCAATGTTTTTGCACAGACTGTCTGCATTGCTTATCAATATTTAACTCTCATCATCTGAGTTCTTTATATGTATAGCTTACAATAGTAAAAACAGGTTTTTGTTATGTTCTTATTTCAACCTAAACTACACGGTGCTATTAAATATTGTGGACTTCTGCCGATGTTACCTACGTCTTGCGGAATAGAGAAATTGGCAGACGTAGATTGTAGATGACGACGTTTGTGTTTGAGATCTGATCAAATAAAGTGCATTTGGCTAAGTTTGCAGAAAACCCAAAATAATAAAAAAACTCCTAATATCAAGTTGAAATAAAGACTGTTTCTCCAATAAAGTTCAGTTCAGGTTGTCCCGTTTCAAATTGTTTTCAATAGGTTAATAAATATAAATTTATGAGTTGCCTATATACAAATATGTTTACCAATGTATAGAAAATGGTGCTATACAAGCGGGATGTAATTTTTTAAATAAACGCCAGTCTGTGAATTCATATATAGTAACTATGTTTATGTTAATTCATTTTAAAGAATTTGCGTACTACAAAAATTTATCAATGAATTTGAACTGTCAAAATAAATCCACTTTTTCAATTACATAATTAATTTGTTAAAAATATAAGAAAGATAAATGACTACACTGGTCAATAGGCTGGTCGTTATTTTTTAACTTTTAATTTCTTCTGTGTGACTCTCTCAATTTTTGCTTTTATATCTATACTTAATTCCTATGAAATTTTAGATCGATGAATACTAATACCCGTGCCCTAAGGGGCTCAAAATCGAGAAGAAGTGTAATATACAAAAATATACAAAATATAATTGAAACTTTATATTTTATTTTACTAAAATAAATTTACATACCACGGTTATTAACTGAAAAAAATAATCAATTAACTTTTAAGTCTAGGTGTCAAAGCATTTCACATATTTTCAAGTACAACTTAATTTGTCAAAAATGCACAAATCGTTTTCTACGGTTTCCCGTAGAATCTGAATACGTCGGCAGAAATTCTGAATTGAGTCTAGTTTTTGAGAAATGCAGTGCGACAAACACAAGTTAAGATAAGTCTGCTTTTTAGGGAAAATGCATTTTATTTTCCCTAAAAAACAGACTTAATTCGGAATTTGTGATTAAGATTGTATGGCAAAGCATATCACAAACAGTTTTCATGTGTCCAATTTTGTTCTCTGTTGACCTGAATAGTCTATTAGATTAGATTATTGTGTTTTTAACAAATAAAGTACCTACTTTTAAATAATATTCTAATATGTAGACTCAAAAGTTTATAGATTAATTTTTTATATTAAACTTATGTATAACTCTGGTATGGAAAATTATAATGGTGCAACGAAACAAAAACGTGTTTTTATTTTTCGATATAAAAGAACAAATTGAAATATTCGGCAGAACAAATTTAAAAGTTTTATTTTTATTGGCAGAAAGAAGTTTTTTATAAAAATCAGAACCATGTAGGTACATATACCGCTCTTTTTACATTTGTTTTTCTCAAAAATTAGAGTCAATTCATATTTTTCCATAATGTCTGCAAATTCAGATTTTATAAAAAAAGAAAGATAATCATTTGTTCGTTTCTTTTTTTGTTGGCCAGTGTAGTAAATAGTCTTCTATTCTGTCTTTTAGATAAATTAATTATTTGGAAATCTATGTATCGTTGTATTGACATTTAGTCCCAAAAGTGTATTGATTTTTTTTGTTGAGTCAATTTATTGTGGTATGCAATAATTTGTTTAAACCAAGTTTTATTTTAATTTATTTAAGTTTGACAGCTGGGGAACTTGTTCCAAATATTATTTAAAAATTGCAAATACTGGGGTAATTGTTTCTTTTTAAGTGGAAAAATGGCGGTTGAAAAATAGTTTGCATTAAATTAAAAGCATTAAATACTGTATTTAGTCTGACATTCGTGTAAAATCGATTTTCCACATTAGCTTTCACTTAAAAAATAGGCATATTTGCAGTTTATTTAAGCATTGCATGTGCAGGCGATACACTGATGTATATCATTCATATTGAATTAGTTTTGTCATTGGTATCGCAGCTTATAATCTCATAATTATGGTCGACAAAAAGTACATATTTTACACTATTATACAAGAAAGTTGCCTCACAAATATTATTGGAATTGTCCATAATTGGAGTTACATACAGTTATACATAAATATGTAACTGTAACAACCTCCCAATCAAAAGTGAAACGATTGCAATATTCGTCATTTTGTTTATTATAGTATGTATATCGTTCGCACATTAACGGTGAAAAGTGAAATTTCTGCATAGTTAGTTACCTTTCACTAGATTGACAAGTTTTAATAGTTTGCAACGTTAGCGAACTTACTTTTCAATTATATTAGGCAACACAACACCATACACAACAGAAAAAATTTGTTTTTCAGCAAATTCTACTACCTCAAAATAAATACATAATTAATTGTCTAATGAATCGAATATTTCTCTATGCGATTAATATTAAGCGATCTACCTATATAATATGGTCTAAGATAATATGACTTCGGTTAGTCCTTATTATAATCCTATATATATATATATATATATATATATATATATATATATATATATATATATATATATATATATATATATATATATATATATATATATATATAATTATAATCCTATTATATTATAATTGTTATTCATTCAAGTTCTGAATATAATATCAGCCATTTTCGTACATGATAATGTGTTCGTGTGGGAGGTCTAACGTTAGATTGTCTATGTCGCCCTTGAAACTGTTGAACCGCATGGTAATATACATATACATTTATGAATAGATGGGATTAGGTCAAGAGCAAGTTGCCCTTCAGTTTTCTTCATCTTGATTCTGCTTATTGTAACCATGGTGACGTATACAAAATATCTTGAGAAAGCTGACCTTGACATCTAACTCAACCTCTTTGGTATTGCTGTTTATAACAATCAACCGGTCCTAATAAATACATAATAAGAACGAAAAAACTTCTGTTTACTATTTATGCGAAACTAGTGCGACTTGCTTTTTTAAAACTGTTTCTGGCGATATAGATTGGAATCTTTAAAGGTTGATGTAGGATGTTAAAAAAACTCTTATTTACTACCCGACAACCTAGTATTAATTTATTATAAATAATAAAGCCAGGTATGATAAAGAATTACAAGCAACTATTGCAGTGGTGTTTACATTTCGTTTTACGACAGGTTTAACTAGCATCTTTATTATTTGCTTATCAAACGGTGATCTTACAATGTATGTAAATGAATGTCGTTGTGTTCGTACAGTTACTAAATGTGGTTTTGACATTGAATGTAGATTGGATTAGAATGGGCTTATATTGACGAATGTACAATTTAGTTTCAGATAAGTTCAGAAATGTGTATATTATTAAGAAGTTAACATAAACGAAATACCCTCTTTTTACTTTATCATATGCAGTAACGGCACTATGATAAAGTATTGTAATCGTGCCAAAAAAGTTGAGATTTTAGCGGAAATGTCTTTTTGGGTCTCCTGACCATTTTTGACCAAGGTACAAAAAAATGTCTGTGTCTGTATGTGTGTACTCGATTGTTGTGGCGACGATTCCGCAGAAACTACTAAAGGTATCGGGACGAAAGTTCATATTTAGTAGTTTTATGACCAAACTTAGAGAGACATTTTTTGGTAAAATTAATACTTTAGGTGTATGAGCAAATTCTTTTTGATCGACATCGTGTCTGCATTAAAACTTAGCGAGGATTTCACAATTATTTTCATTCTGACATAGGTAGTGTCAAAGGCTGGTTTTTTGACAATACCTACTGTCAGTATTATCAATATACGTATTAGGGATTATACGGAGCTTATCCTGTAGCACCAATGTGTAGTCTCTGTTCCAACAATATGAGACGGAGATATATATTTTGTCTATCGATGTGGTGCACAGGATCAAACTGCGCATGCGTGGCCAGTAGTTATTACGACCGTCGACAGATGGCGCAATTGTAGCTTAAAGTGCTCGGTCGGTATTATCGCGGCCGTTAGCCGGTAATATTCGGCATCACTAACGCCAAACCAGTGACAGGCCATAGATAACCTTATACATGTGGCAGCCTATGGATCCACTCCAGCCAATCGAATCCACGATTGACGCATGCGTAGTGTGTCCAGTGGCACTACGTCGGGTAAGATAGAGATATATGTCACAACGCTAGTGTTGGAACTGCCTGCTGTTACCAATATTCTTTATATCAATTTGTATTTATATGATATTATCATGGAGGATATTATCAAAATATCTGTCAAATCCTCGCTAACTTGTTTTATTTTAATGCAGACACGATCGATCACAATGAAATAAATCTTATGCAGCTAAACCATTAATTTTATATATTGTATAATAAAGTCATGTGCTTGGCCACATCAGATTTTTAAAGTTACAACTGTGCATAAATAGGCCCACAAAAAGTAACGTGTTTATTATTACTGTTCTAAAAAAATAACATACCCATTATTTTTTTTATTGCAATTTTGTATACAAATCTTACCAGTGTAATTCAACAAAAATTGTATTTCGTCAATACTGAATACGCAAAAGTATTTAAAGTAAATATGACAAAGTAAACTTGAAATATTGCGGAAAACTTCAAACAAATAACTTTTTTTAAACTGCTTACTCCTTTAAGTACATAAAGAAACAACTGCAAAAACATACACAAACAGTAGTTAATACAACATATCTGTTGCTATCTGATAGAGCACGGTTTACAAACAATAAAGCTATTTTCCAAAGTTATTACTTGTTGTTTGGTGAATAAAATAGATAATTTAATGCTCTTATATATTATATTAAACGAAATGCGTGCCAAAGTAACGCATATCATCATATATCATTATGTTGCCTTATAAACGATGGACTTTAGATGTATAAAGCAAGCGCTTTATTACCGAGTGACTTCATGCGCACAGCCGAACTAAAATGAAACTGTCTAATATCATATCTTCTATAATTCTTAATATCATGATGTGGGGTATATGTCACTGTCTGACTAGCGTAGGTAGATAGCGGAATGCAGTAGTGTTTTGTTAATTGAAAGTGTTAAACCATCAAACCGTATACTGCCATAGCACCGTATGAGATAGAAAGAGATGTCAGATGATTACCCCACATCACTGCGGGTTGCATACCAAATACATTTGCTTCACTTATTGTGACCATGTCGCGTCGTTTCCAGTTATACGTATTTATGTACATAAGTATTTATTTACATTTCACTGCTTTCAAGCGACGGGCTAAAACTCCGATGCTCAGAAGCTTGTCGTAGACCACTTCACAGAGTTGTCACATGTTTCGATTCAGACTTCTGTTCTGATCTGTAATATACGAATAAAATAGCTATCGAAAACATGTCATACTGGCACAAAATCAATGTTGAGCAGTGATAAAAATTTCAGTCAAATGTAATTAGTCAAATTACACGTCATATTTGAAATTTCAGATTCTGTCTCCATTATCGTCTTTATGAATCTTCTTCTCGATTCATGGATGAACATATAGATCCAAGTATACAATAATTAACTCGGAAACGACGTTTGTGTCAATTTGTCCGTTTATGCCTCGTTGTTCTGCGTAAGAGTTTAGGCAACCATGATATTTTATTTATGCAACCGTGATATTATAAACAAAACATAATAGCACGAGATCCGACACAACGAGTTTGGTTTCTCAATAAAATTATTATATAGTGACTAAACCAAGCTCACGATGCCTGTTTAACTGATCAAACTGGGTCAAAATTCATCTCTTCAGATTATTCTGTATAGACCTTAATTACTTATTCAGCATAACATTACTTTCTCACATTAATATTCAAATGTATCCACGTTAATAATACGCACATTCGTAAAAATACGGAATTTTTTATTTGTACGTTTTTAGCATATTCGCGGTAAACATAAGAAATTGTAAAACAACTTCTACGTATTTAGGTTACACCATTTATCTATGTTTTACCTACCATAGGAATACATAATCAAGTACGAGGTTACATTATCAATGAAAACGCGGTACATTTCTAACTATCGACGTTGTACAGCTTTATCTAACTACCAATAAATATAATCTTTTGAGCTGCTGTAGCATTTATCTCGATTAATATGATTAAATTTTGAGTGAATCGTTATCAATTTATGCTTCGTGGATCATGTCTATGTATTTTAGTTATCACTCCATTATAAATATTAAATTTGTGGCATTCTAGTGGACTAGTCACTAGATCATCAAAATTCTGATACAATATAAGATACCTAATCACATTTATACGATACTAAATTTGTTCTATCTAAGAAAGTAATAAGTAGATTTGAGAGTAATGCAGCAGTATATTTCAATTTATGCGACTCTTAGCGTCGTTTAAAGTTGCCAATTCTGCGTCTCTATTAATTTGACCTCATTTGGAATTTGTTCATGTGTATTCGGTATTACAACTTGGCAACACAATACAGTTTTTCTTCTTTTATCTGGCGCCACTCGACAATATTATGCTATTTTTATGTTTATATCTATTCATATTAATTAATCACGTATAAAAGAATATTAAAAATTAAATACACGCTTTTCATACATCTTATTATTGACATCTTGTGATGTAACGCTGCAACTGATAGATAACAGGTCATTTATCTCTACGATATTTGCAGTAATAATGTCATAATTTTGTAAACAATTTGTTAGCTAAACTGTATATAATTCACGTAATACTTTTTCTTACTAGAAAATTGTATTTTTATACATTATACGAATAAATGAGTTACGTAAGGTATAAAGTTATTGTTGTTGGCAGGAGCAAAATATGGCCATGTTCTGTACGTTTTTTACTGATAATTCAAGGATTATGTCGAAGGCAAAATTGAACTAGCGATTTTTAATTAAAGTACTGTTGTACCTGCAGGAGGTTGAATGATTTGTCAATTTTTGTGCAGTAAATATTTACAACATATCAATTCCGTTCTCATTAATTTGTTTTGTGGCATTTATGTTAACGATATTCTGTGACGTTATTGTATCGTGAACAATTCCAGTCACATTGATTTCAAACTATTATAGTTGGCGTTTGCTTTTTTAGGGACTGTAATAGGTATATTGTTTTAATCCAGAGCGTTTGTTGCATTGTTACACATGAATGAAGTACATTATGCTGAAACGGTAACAACAGTCGACACGTACAATTTTATTTTGTTATTGGTTTTGTAAAACTTTTGAAGTATCTGTGATACGATGGCCGAAGTTGGTACGTTTTCCAAACTTTACACTATATTAAAAATAAAATAGTAGTTTTAGGCAAAACTAGTTTAAATATTTCAAGTGTTAATTTTTTCAACCAGTTTTTCATAATTTTATTAAGTATAAGGAAAATTTGTTCTATGTGGATAGAGATAGATTCCTTCCTATATCAGGATTGTTGACTTCCGCGGTCTGAGTTAACGACATACTGATTTCCGGGTGGAAACCGCGTTGTTGCGTTTGAAATAGTTGACGTTTTGCACTGTGTTGTGAGATGCACTGTGTTTATCGATGGTCGGAAATTTCTTTGACAAAAAATGTGTATTTGCTAATTACAAATGCTCAGGTCCAAATATTGTCTTAAGGTTGGCTTCGAAATGAGTAAGCAACCAAATATACTTCATAATTTTGTAATCAGTATTAAATCAGTAATCAAATTATACGTTAAACTGAACTTGGGACCTTTGCCGATAATACAAAAAATATCCGGCTGGATTCTGTCGAGTCTAGACGACGGATTTTAAAATTGTTGGTGGCTATGACGTAGTCGTCTTGCGTTTAACTTAAAAACGCCGATATTCACAAAATTCCACACCTACATTTGACAGAATTGAGCCAGGTACTTTTTTATCATTAGCAAGGTACTAAGTTCACTCTAACGTACATTTTTAATGTACAAAAGTTAAACATGCATATGTAATAGCCGATTGAAAATTATAATTGCATTTCCGATTTAATCGCCACCTTAAGCTTAAGTTTGTTTATACCAACATTTAGTAAATAACATAACCGATTTATGGTCAAGCTATTAATTACCATATAAATAACATTGACAACTGTAGGTACTGGACAATAAAATTCTCCCCTTTGTACCGTATTTTGTGAAATGCCCACAAACACGGTAGCAAAGGTAAAGTAAAAATTGTTTTGATTTATCGGTCTTGGATAATACAACAAATCTATTACGTACATTTATATGTATGGTTTCAAATTTTCGTCGTAAATTTTTGTACATACTCTATCTAGATTATATGATTTGGCACTTTTTCAAATCAAAAGACATACGTTGCTCTAGATTTGTCCACACGTAGCAAAGGTAACAACCAGTTTTCTCAGGGATTAGACCAAATATAAAATAAGATAGCAACCAGCCTAGCGCGTATAATGCAGTTTTATTTCTGTTTAGTAAATAAGTGATTATCTACACTCATGGCCAAAGAATTCCCAGAAGAAATAAGGAAAGAAGAAGGTTGACAAATGTAACTTGTAGACTTTTCTGATCGGCCTATTATAAGCGAGTGTCCGGTTTGTCCGTGAAAGAAGTTATTTATGAAATAAGATATCGTATCGTATTACCTTTTCCACGAAAATTCGTTCAGACAGAAAATACCAGGAATCAAGAGACAGAAAATGTCATCTTAAAGCGTTCTAAAGAGCACACTTAACTTGACTCCTCTCCAAACTACCTATTAAATTGTAGTTATGGAGAGTATAAGTATCTGTCTGACCTTTATTTTTCCAAGAAATGGAATACAAAACATGTAAATAACAATAACACATTCATTAATTAATGCGTGGTTCATTTCTAAGTGAAGCATAAACCATTTTTTATTACTGATATAAATATATTTTCAATGCAGTAGCTTCAATTATACCTACAAGAATTAATCAAAGAATATGAAAAATGGAAATTAGAAAAATAAATGCGACTGCTAGTGCCATCTATCAAGCGTTGGTTTAATTCCTCATCCGTTCTCCAAGACGCGAACCAAACCTATAACATTGGGGACTGTTAGCAACGCTGTCGGTTAGTAGTTTGGCTAGTGATGGGTAGATGGCGCGAGTGTGTCGTCCGATTTCGTCTACGATGTAGGTATCGTGGTAGGAGGTCTCGCGATGTGTATGAATGAACTAGCCTGGCAGAGGCATGACATGGGAGCAGGAATCCGAGTGTTGCCCGCGGCGCCGACATTCCGCAGACGCCTGACCTCAGCTCTTTGGCGCCCCCCGCGCTCTTCCTCTACAGTTCGCCGTAATTTTCTCACACTGCTCAGGACCGACTGTATAGTAACGCTACCTTATGTTCGGAGGTTTCGATCTTTTTTTAATTCCGTTCGATTCATGACGGAATCCGACGACACATGTTCATCGCGATCGTTACTTTGGGCAATTAAGTTCCTATACTTCCACACTGGGATGATGGAAATGATGTGGGAATCGAAGAAATATCTTTTGGTCGGGCTCGGGATGATTTTCTAAAAGGATTCGTGATTACAATCTTTTTTTATCAAGTTGAAACTGAACAAAGAAAGATGTGGTTTAAACCACGATTGTTCTGAATGTAAATCAGAAGAAATCTGCATTTAAATCTTAACGCTATAAAAATAAAAAAAATAATCTTCAGGTCTTCAACATTTTTGAAGATATACATTCTGAAGCCTTTTGCTTTACGCAAATTAATAAATTATTTTAAATCAAAGTATTGAAGATGGTGATATCCAGGCAGGATGCAAATTTTAATTCTATCAAAAATTACAGCTCTCCCATCTGAGCACTGAGGCCTATGACATTTGTTAGGGATAATTGTCATATCTAGGTAAGGAAGTAGCCAACAGTACCTAAGCGTAACCTATCGTGACACCTATCAAAAGTCATCTACGTGACGTAGGGTTCACACCAGAAATGTATTTATCGTTAATTAATGAACATGAAATATACCTAGATATGACAATTTTCCCTAACAAATGTCATAGGCCTCAGTAGCTCAGATGGGAGACCATTGTGCTAGAAACGCAACGGTCGTTGGTTCAAATCCAGGTTGTGGCTGTAATTTTTGATTTATTTAAAATTTGCATCCCGCCTGGATATCACCATCTTCAATACTTTGATTATTTCGTATGATACGGTATGTCCGTATATTCATTTCTAGGTTATTTTAAATGTTAATTGTTTAACTTTTTTTTCTATGTACATATCAAAGTGTACATTCTGTTCTACATAATAACAAACAATCTGATCTGGCCAGGCATATGTCTTTATCATAGAAAATATAAAACAGTTTAGCTGCATTAGATTCTATTTGATCGAGATCGACCGTGTCTGCATTAAAATAAAACAAGTTAGCCAGGATTTGGCAGATGTTTTGAGAATACTGACAGTCAGTTGTCGAAACATTAAAAAAAAATCAGCGTTTGACACTACCTACTGTCATTAGAATGAAAATAATTGTCAAATCCTGGCTAACTAGTTTTAAAGCAAACACGATCTCGAACAAATAGAATTTGTTCATACAGCTAATCTATTAATTTTACCAAAAAATGTCATATACATAAATTACAGAAAGCTCAGTTGGATAGAGCATTGTGCTAGCGACACAAAGGTCCCTGGTTCAAATCCAGGTGTGGCGGTAATTTTTAATTTATTTTAAAATATACATCCCGCCTGTATACCATTTACCATACATTAAAAATATATTATTTGCTACAACCAATGTTTATCTGAATCAAAAAATAAATAAATAGTAATATATGTGACTCAAATAAACGTTTTAGCAAATATATCTGTTTTGCCTCCATTGAATCAACAATTCTCGATTTTTTTTTTAAATTAAGCACCATTTTTGCCTGTGTAGTTAATCATTTGTTCATGAGTGAGAGACTAAGTAAGTGTCACGGTATTTTGCTATTGATCCGTACTTGCTATGATCCCAAACGTAAGAAAATGGACTCGTACAATTATGTACGAAATGGTAATGTTGGAGGGCCAGTAATTTGTTACCAGAATAGTTTTTAGTATATATTTCCTACTATCGATTTATCTGGGAACTCTGGTGGAGTAATTTATTTACTACAAAAGGCCATAAATATTTATTTTGGACCATAAATTAGCAAACATTTGAAGCATTAGTTGTTTGATTACTGCTTGTTCTAGACCTAAGCGTATATGTCTCAGAGTTTTATTAATGTCACTTTTACGAAACATTTGTCGCAGTCTTCTCGAATTTCGACGAGCATTCTTTGTTTCCATAACTGTGTATCAATAGAACTTTAAACCAAAGTCTCTCATGGAACTTTGCAGGCATTTCAGTAGTCTAAGTACACCCGCAATGTTCAATATGATTTTTTCGATTATTTTCCTATGTAAGGTCTGTATTTTCATACGCCTGTCGAAAAATATGATGGCTCGTTCATACTATAAAAGTTGTCATCAACCGTTTGATTATTAATATTAACACCGTTATGGATTGTTCGTTTTTTTATACATCCTGTATGATAAAGCTTAATAATATCGGTATCAACTATCGTCCTAAAGTGTTTTTTTTTTTATTTAGTTATTTTTGACGGAGAAGATGCAAATTACGCCATGTGAAAGCGAAAAATAAAACGTAAAAATGGTTCGTCCAAAGTTTTTGAACGAAGAGAGTTAAAGACAGAAATTTGGTAACACAAAATGTACCAAACAAGTAATGCCATAGCAGGAGAGAAAACTCTTAATTATTGATTTGCTTTTAATGTTTTGAACTAAAAAGTTCTTTGAAAATACGCTAGTACAAAATATATGTCAGTAGTAGTATTATATTTTTTTTTTCAATTTTAGAATGTTCGAATTTTACTTAAACAGAAAAATGCAGATCGAAAAATATAAAATATATATCCAAATGATTTAATTTTAGAACTAATTCTAACCAATTTTAGTTGAACTAATCTAATCTCTGCTTTGTGTGCTTTGTAGTAATATTAGCGCCTTTCTAAATATATTTTTGACCTGCATTAGATGTGTAAATAAGCGAATTTCTAAAAATCAAATTTTAATGCATATGGAGTTTGTAATTGAAAAGATAAAAATCATACGAAATCCACCTACTGAAATGTTCTTGTCAATGCGTCCGAATCGTCCGATGAATTTTACAGATCAATCAAACAGCACAAAACAACGAAATGCTTCGGAATCAATACTTAGGTTGTTACTTTAAGATCAATTCTTCAATGATCGAAAGACACTAAGGTCACATATTTCATTGATATAGGCCGAGGTCCGTTCTCAAGTGTTACGTCTACAAACGAAAATACTATATTCTATTCATAATATAGACTCAGAATACGGAGGAATGTATACCTGTGTGGAATGGTAAGGTCGTGCAAGCGGTCCTTCCGAGAATTCTGTGTATGCCGTTCAGTAATCTCGTTTGTATCTTTCTAATGGAAGCAGGACTATCGGTGTGACAACACAGAATTATAGATAACAGTCCTCTGAGGGTCCCTAACCACATTGTTAGGCTAACACACACTTTTAATATTTTTAACTGCTTCAAAGGAGACTCTGACAGACGATTCATAATGGTATAGCATCAAAAATGTAGGTGTTACTTCAGAAAGAAAGTCTAAAATTTAAATTGAAAAATGTAATTGTTTTTTTATATGTTTAAAATTAAGAGCGTAGGTTTGTAAATATACTTCTCGAGCAGTAGGTCGCTTATTTCTATTTGGTTTGTTACTGTGTATACTTATCATTTGTTTGTGGAATGAGGTCTAAGACGCCGACAGGAAATGCGTAAGAACAATAAACGCCCAATTACCAAAGTAAAGAAGCAAATCCTCTGTCCGCTGGTTGAACATTCGGTCTGATATATATTTTTTTACTGTCATCGCTAATTACGGCGTATGAACGGGCCTACCTATATCCATGCTCAATGGTATTGCTTTTAGAAAAAAGACAAATTGTACTAACTTCCGGTTGTCTTTAACTTTATTTTGCCCATAACTTATTTGGAAATATTATTTGAATATATATCGTTCATTGAACAAAACCGTTGTTTTAACCGGTTATCTTACTTTAAGACTGTACAATTTTAAATGCATACAATACTTTTTTGATTTACGAATTTATGCTTTTAAATTAAAAGGTTGTGTTTCTTGGATTTCACATTTACATACCTCTTTTAAATATGAATCATGTTATATGTCAACAATAATATTTTACTTGGAATGCCATTACGACATCCAAAGAAGAATATTGTTATTTGCCAACTGGCGAAGGTACTCGGTGTCCCTTCTTAGTACCTTTTAATTTTTTATATTAATACTAGATCTGCAGGATATTTGTACGTCAGGTACATTCACGGTATAATAGCACAATCACTGATGCTGCATAGACATGTATTGTCTATGCATTATATATATAGTGGTTATATACCCTTTAGGAGACCTTTGTCAGAAAGCTTAGTTTTAATATTGTTTAATTTAAACATTTAGCTCAGTTAACTCCTAAACAAAGCGAAGTTTGTACAAAAATTACTCTTGAATTGTTTCTAATTCTATGATTTCAATTTTCAACGTTAGTTATAAATATGTATTTCATGGCGTTTTTCTTGTTGATCTTTTCCCAGTTATATCAAAAGCCAGGGGGGTGCAAGTGCACCCCTTGCCCCGCTCTGCGGGTGCCCATGGCTGGAAACAAATGAAACTTCCGTGTTCTTTACTGGTTCAGCATTTGTTTGTGAGTAATTTGATATGGCACAAGGCATATGTTAGATTATTACAAATAGATACCAAAATTGATTGAAAATTTGTATTTTTGAGAATATCTGAAAATCATATGGTGCCAAGGAAAATACAAATTGTGAATGTGTTATCTACCCAGTGATTCAACTGTCCCTTACAATCCAACATACCGTGAGATGCATTGCATATATTTAATTACTTAAAACAAAAAAAGCTAGCATAGCAATTTAAATTATTAAATTAGTTTCTTATTTTTCCTGGTAGTATTTTTGTTTTAAGAGCAAATTTAATGATTTTTTGATTGTGTTCTTTTGCGTCAAATTTTTAATCGTTTACATATACATATAGGAGTTATTTTTACTGATTCCCCAGCTCTGCTTCGTACTCCATTCACACGCGTATATTTGGAATGTCTGTAGGATAAATATCAGAATTCTTCTTATAGCAAATCTGTCGATTTTTCGCTTTTTGATGTTTGTAACTGTCGGCATATCCAGCTTAAAACGGAACGGAGAGGAAATTCATTAACTTGCTGTATGGGGAAAGGGTGCAATGCAATGAACATAATAGGAAAACGTAAGGGGGGGGGGGGAGGGGCAGCAGCCCCCTGCATGTTTATAACTATAAATTTCCTCTAAAGAATGATAGTTTCTAAATTAATCACAAAATACTTGTTTATGTTTATAAACTTTTATTAACATACGTAGGTCTATTTCCACCCCACTTACATACATTGGGAATTCACTAATATTTAACAACATGCGCTTTTTTTAAATATTCAAACAGATGTATTAATTTTTAAACATAATTTTCAATTTAAAGAAAAATAAGAAAGAAAAAAAAAACACACTGGAAACCAAAAAATTATACCTATTTCACTAATGCACATTTACTCGAGCTACGTTTTCAATTTTGCACCCCCATTACTCCAAAACGGGAAGAATTAAATAACAGGCAATGTTATTCGAAATGAAATTATATTCAAATCGATGGTGGGGAGCAATATGCTAAAACTGTCTTGATTTGAACTAGATTTCGATCGGTTACAGTTCTAAATAAAAGAAAAAATCAATCAGCTGTGTTTTTGGTAACCCTACATAGTGATAAAAAATGGCTGAGGATAGTTCGAATTAGCTGCCATACTAAACTCGCGATATTGGTAGCACACGTGACAATGGTACCTATTCTTATCTTTTTGGTTGGCCATGGCATGACACCATAAATACGATTTATGCTGCCAAAGCAACAGTTAAGAGATTTGTATACATTTGAACTCAGTTTATGGTTTAAATATGGCATTGAAAACCCCACCCTAAATGCATTAAAAACTGTGGCACCAAATTCAAACTATCCTCAGCCATTTTTGATCACCCATGTATTGGGAGTTTGTTGTGATAAGTGTTTGTGCAACAAGAAGAATCTAGCTGGGTTCGTGGCCTACTTGGACAAAACATATCTATTGATATAGATTTCATAAAAATATCTAAGATATAAGAATGGTCATCGTTAATATGAAGTTATGGTTAGGACCATTCTCTCGAACGATTTCAGCACGCATTATGTTCCTAGCATTGACCACCGTGGTGCTGTGGACTGTTCTAGGCGTGGATAGTTGAAAACTGGTAGAAAATACGTGCGCTGTTGTTGAATGAGAGGTCGGTGTCATTCAGTAACTCTTTGAATTCCTCGAACCAGGGCCGGCGAGTGCGTGCCAGTCGTGTCGTTATATCTCTGTGTGTGTGTGCGTGTATGTGTGTGTGTGTGTGTATGTATGTATGTATATATGTATGTATGTATGTATGAAGGAGAGCTCTGGGTGCCGTTATGTTTACGCATGCTCTCTCTCCGGCTAATTGAATTACTCTTGTTTTCGTCTGTTTGGCAGGCAATTCACAAGTTTTCTAAATTCCTACGGTAATTACCAACCTAGGCCGGTTCCCTCTGCGTCGAGCGCGCCGCACTACCTTCGGAGAAAAGCGTTGCGCAACTTCATTACGAATCGACTTCTCAAACTACCGACATGCCATCTTCAATTTTATACTGGAAATGCCTTCGTATGATGCACCAACACTTTGTATTGGATAAACGCATATTTTTTTTTAAATCTTAGGTTAATGTTCACTGCTTGCGAATCCTGTTTGTTTGAGAGACTTATCTTATGCAAAACCATATCAATAAGTCACACCAACGTGTGACATAAATAGAACTGGTTTTATGCTCCGAGTATGTACTTATGAGCATGAGCATAAAGTGCGAGTTTTTGTTCCAGTTCAAGTTTTAACTGAGCTTGAAACACCCAGTTTCTTGGTACTGGTGTACGCGCTTTTAGAAACAAAATAAACAAATACTTAAAATAAACCTCTCGAAAACGCCTATTCACTTTCAATTCCAATAATTTGATGTTTCAAAGACTAATATCTGTTCACATATCTGAACAACACTCTTATTTTATGAATTTGATTACGCACCACCTTTTCTTTCCCAGAACTCTTCACAAAACAACTAGTTTGCAATCCAGTCTACATTCTCCTTAGAAATGCTTTATACAACTTTATAGTCTCGAGCACAGGTCGGTGTATTTTACTAAACACAAATTGAAGATAAACTCAAATATATGTAGTAGAAACTCCGGTAATTGAGGCATGAACGTTATCTTATTCATAGGAAATATCAGTATATACTCACGAATAATATATTTAGAAGTACTTTGGCTCACACTGAGCATCGTTCAAGACTTTTATTCTTATGACTTGACGTATCTACTTACAATTATTGAGCGTAAAATATGTATTACTTATTATTAATTCCAGCCAATATCATCCGAAAATAGATAGACTTTAGAGTACCGATTAGATTCTGATGGCTAAACATTGATTGCCTTCGGTTTTTCTTTCTCCGTAAAAAGTATATAAGCGAAATGTTGAGATTAAGATTATTACTTTGAAAATAGTTTTTTTTTCGATGAGTAGTTTCCAGATATAGACATTGTATCTATTAAACTTAAAAACGACACATCACTCGTGAGTTAAACTCAGAGTGATTTGCTATACGCTACACAACCGTTTAGACTTCAACGGATGTTCTCAATCAAATGATCGATTTCTGTCTGGAGGGTGTGGTAAATTACTGAACCTCCTTCAAGTCGTCCCACACACGGAAGAACTAAAATGTCAAATACTAGGAACTGTGTTGTGGAAAATGGGTTTGGTTCTCGGTAATGTTACCAAATAGTTTCAGTTTCTTGGGACTGACAACTAGGATTATCTGATGTAATAAAAATGGTAATGATTGTTGATGGATCTAAATGGTGGCACACGTAAATTGTTTGTAGATATGATATTATCCATATTTTTTTACCTGGGATTGTGTTTACGCATATATTGAATTAAAATGTTAAAATTTAATTTAATGAGGAAGAAGTATTAAAATGTTATTCGTGATGTTTCCATAGTTTTTCGCTGGTTTGGTGTTATTTCAAAAAATTGTCTAGAAGTTGTTATCATCAAAATGACCTTACAGTCCCTTCGTTTCTGAAATATACCTGAAAGCAAGAATTTTTTTCTCAATGTCATTAATTTCTTAAGAAATAATTTTTTTACTCCGTTGGGTCCTATTACTATACGGTTCTATTTAGGCACATAATGGTTCGGTATTTTGTCTAGGTTGCTCAAATATGTTGATGATACACAGTACATATACATTGAGAATTGGTCACAGTAATATCGCTAGTGCCAAATTACCGAAATTTCCTACAAAAATTAATATTAATAATAAATATTGCATTTAATTCCGGATATAACCTACAGTGATTTCGCTATAAAGAAACTTCATTGCATTATGAAAATCTGTACATCTGCAATCTAACTAAATACAAGAACTTGCGGCGTTTGTATAGATAAAGAGCTGAGACTCCTTCGTTTAAACCATTTTACGATAATTTAGTACATGTATTTTACTGCAATTGTCTAGACGTTTTTACTTTATCATACACAGTACGGTATTGTAATCGTGCCGAAAAGACATTGAGATTTTAGCAGAAATAGGCATTTTTTTTACTTGTTTTCTTTACGTCGGTCTAGTTCCGCAACTTAGGCCAATCACCGACGCTGAGGGCAAGCTACACACACCCAGGAATCTTTTTGATCGAGATCATGTCTGCATTAAACCTTAGTTAGCGAGCATTTCACAATTATTTTCATTTTGACAGAAGGTGGTGTCAAAGGCTGTTTTTTGACAATACCTTTGTCAATATTATCCATATACGTGGGTTTATACGGAGCTTGTCCTATAGCGCCAATGTGTAGTCTCGGTTCCAACAATGTGAGACGGACTTATATATTTTGTCTATCGATGTGGTGCCCGTGATCAAAGTGCTCATGCTGGGCCAGTAGTTATTAGGACCGTCGACAGATGGCGCTATTGTAGCTTAAAGTGCGCGGTCGGTATTACCGCGGCCGTTAGCCGGTAAGATTCGGCATCACTAACGCCAAACCAGTGACAGCCCATAGATATCCTTATACATGTGGCAGCTGGTGGCAACACTGTGGCAGCCTACGGATCCAATCCAGCCTATCGAATCCACGAACTTGACGCATGCGTAGTGTGTCCGGTGGCACTATGTCGGATGAAATAGAGATATATGTCGCAACGCTAGTGTTGGAACAGCCTGCTGTTACCAACTTTCTTTATATCATTATGTATTTATATGATATTATCAAAATATCTGCAAAATCCTGGCTAACTTGAGTTATTTTAATACAGACACGATCGATCTCGATCAAATAGAATCTCATGCAGCTAAATTATTAATTTTATATATTAGTATGATAAAATCATGTGGCTGGCCACATCAGATTTGTATCTGTGTATTTAGGTTGTTTGGCAAAATTAGAACTAGAGCTTAATGATTGATCTCTTGGTTCAATTGTTATTATACGAAGATCAGTTTGTTTAATAATTCCAATAATCCGGCAGAAAAAAATGAATGGTGTGGTTTATACACACCAGGGTGGTCCTTATTTTTTAAGGATCCATAGGTACTCACATCCTTCGAAATTTGTTTTACTACAGTTATCAACTTAATAAGAAACTAATCAATTAACTTTTGAGTCTAAATATCAGAACATTTCCTTATCTTGCCAAAATGATAATAATCTAAGTTAAGTGACTATCATGGCCATCAATGAACAAAATCGAATAAGTGAAAACTGTTTCTGGTATACCTGTTTTTTTCTGTAGAATCTGAAGGCATTCATTCTGATATGAGTATTGTTTTGGAAAAATAGATCAAAGATGCATATTTTACGTCAAAGGGAAAAGGAATTTAGAATTTCACTTCTTCGATTTTGATCAGTTTGGCACCTTTTGACATTAACGCGACAATTTTTATCTAGACAATTTTTTTTTTGAATTAATTAATGTGTTTAGGTAAGTGCCATTTGCAAGTTAATACATCTTCTTATTTATTATGTATCAGTTGCATTTCAACCAGTTATCTTTTACGTTATTTCTCTGTTAAATTTTACTATACACACAGAGATACCATCTAAACATATGAATTGCCAATTGCTGTGAATTAACAAACAGCGTATGCTAAGTAAAGTCATATATAACAGGTAAAGAGCTTCACTAAAAACTTCCTAATTGAAGAGATTTGCGGTTATCCGATCGGTTAATATTTTAACGAGCGTCCATCGCACGGGGTTGTGGTCGCTTATTAACATGTGCGCGCGGATCAATCGCAATTTGAGGCCGTCGTTAATTAGCGTGGCCTACTGAAATTTCCAAGTCAATTGGCCAAGCCGACGGGTCGTATCTCGTCCGAAAATCTAGGCAATTTGAGGTAATCCAACGCTGCTAATTAATATAAAAGGTCCGTGCAGATGCGGAGACGGTCACCGCGGCGCTGCTGTTCGCATGTCTACCATGTCTCCACGTAGGTACGAGGCTAGATTGAAAAGTTTCCAGAATGTAAAATAAAAAAAAAATATTTTAAAAATGTTGTTTAATATAAAAAACTAGAATATATTATGTATTGTCAATTTTTGGGCGTATTTTGCTATATTTTCTCGTCCGAAAATAATTTGAGACAGTCTATTTAGTAAAGATGACACACATCTCGGTGAGTCTACAGAAAATTGTTTGTAATTTAAAAAAAAATTGGTTGTATTACTTTACCATACGAAAAAATGTCGATGATTGCTTTGCTACAGAAACCAAATTGTAGGTAAGGTGTACGAAGGTTTCCATCCTGCCAAACTCATAAACTATCAATAAATAATTAAAGAAAACGCAGAACGACAAAACTAGTATTTATGAGCACTGAGTAGAGAGTATTCATATTTCGGTTGTCTAGTCATAGATAAATGCAAAATGTTTTGTGTACGGGCGAACAACCCGTAAATAACGATATTGAAGTAATATTTTATGCCTGAAACTGGACCCGTAATACATTTCGTGTGCTGGTTTAGCAAAATGTTAATAACTTTTATATATTTGTTTGTATTTGTTTCGGAACTTTATATTCTTACGATAATGGTGTAACAGTAAATTAACAAATATTAAAAAAAATAATCGTTCAAATCGTTCCACCGGTTTCCGAGTTGTCCTAACGTCGTGTTGATGTTGGAAAAGTAACATGGAGGCATTACACATGGAGGCATTACACAATTAAAGAAAATATTATTATTATTATTATTATTATTATTATTTATTGAAAATCTCTGATACATCTCATTAAATATTGGAAACCTAGATAATATAATTTAGATACAACATATAAATACTAAAATTACACTAATAATTTTGAAAAGTAATAAAGAGGATCAGGGCAAATTGGTAGTACCGAGCTTCGCTGAAGCCTAGGGTACTCCCTTTGCGGGTATCACTGCAGCTCTACCCAATTTGGAAAAACACAAGGCCATTTATGCTTTGCAAAGAAAAATTTCATTTTTCTTTGCAAAGCAAAGGAAAACTGCAGAAAACCCTTGCAGCCTTGTGCAAAGGTCATTAAAAACACACACACACACACACACACATACATACACACACACAGACACACATTTATTAATAGACAATATACATTAAAAGAAGGTAAAGATGAAATATTAAGCAGAAAATTTAGGGTTCTTTATGATAAAACTCTCCTCAAAATATTCGCGCTTCCCAAAACCGCAATTTCTTGAATTTCCCAGGGCGAAATTTTGCACGGCAACTCTTTAACATGCTTACTATAATTTAGACTAACTGCTCCCATTATTATTAATATTATTTATTGAAAATCTCTGATACATCTCATTAAATATTGGAAACCTAGATAATATAATTTAGATACAACATATAAATACTAAAATAACACTAATAATTTTGAAAAGTAATAAAGAGGATCAGGGCAAATTGGTAGTACCGAGCTTCGCTGAAGCCTAGGGTACTCCCTTTGCGGGTATCACTGCAGCTCTACCCAATTTGGAAAAACACAAGGCCATTTATGCTTTGCAAAGAAAAATTTCATTTTTCTTTGCAAAGCAAAGGAAAACTGCAGAAAACCCTTGCAGCCTTGTGCAAAGGTCATTAAAAACACACACAGACACACACACACACACACATTTATTAATAGACAATATACATTAAAAGAAGGTAAAGATGAAATATTAAGCAGCAAATTTAGGGTTCTTTATGATAAAACTCTCCTCAAAATATTCGCACTTCCCAAAACCGCAATTTCTTGAATTTCCCAGGGCGAAATTTTGCACGGCAACTCTTTAATATGTTTACTATAATTGAGACTAACTGCTCCCAATGCACCTACAATCACCGGAACAATGTTCACTTTCATTCCCCACATACGTCCAACTTCTATTGCGAGATCCTTATATTTAAGTTGTTTTTCAAGCTCCTTCCTTACAACATTCGCATCAGCAGGTACCGAGATTTCTATGAACGTGCACACCTTGCTCTGGAAATCCTTTACCACAATATCTGGCTTATTAGCATCAAGCATTCTATCAGTGACAACAGGCATGTTCCATAATATGGTAATATGATCATTACTCACAACAGGAGATGGGATGTGGTCATACCACCGAGACACATCCATTGCTAAACCTAGTTGGGAACATAAATTATAATGTATATATGTTCCCACCCTATCATGCCTAGCAATGTAATGCGACTCAGCTAAGACTGGACAAGCCGCCAATAAGTGGGAGACATGTTCCGGAGCCTGATGACACAATCTACAGCTCCCATCATGAGCAACTTTCATAATCTTCTGTTCATGATATCTGGTACGAATTGCCTGATCTTGCGCCGCAACAATAGAGGATTCCGTTTCAGCCTTAATGTTCCCATGACAAAGCCAAGATAAAGACCCAGATTTTGAAATGCCATCACCCTCCACAATTCTTAAAAATTGACCATGCATTGGCTTACTAACATAATCCTCCCTCATTTTCCGATTCATTCGTAACTTAATCTCCCGCTTTAAACTCGCCACCGAAGTTTTATTTCCGTAATTTTCTAGTTCTTCGACCTGAAATTTTTCTAAAATTAGTTTATGTTTACTAATTATTGACTTACCAGAAGTATCCCTAATTAATTGTTTAATAACTTTATCTTCCTTGTTGGCTTTTATAAAATTTCCTAAATTTAACATTTCCAAATCATAAATATTTTCCAATTGCTGCAAACCACGACCTCCATCTAAACGATGCAGGTATAGCCTGCAGACATCGGACCTAGGGTGAAACATAAAATTTAATGTTAACTGTTTTCTAGTTTTAATGTCCAAATCGCGTATTTCCTTCTTCGTCCAGTTTAAAACACCAACACTGTATCGAAATATAGGAATAGCATATGCATTTATCGCTTGCATTTTATACTTTCCATTTAAACCAGACTTTAAAATTTTCCTCACACGCTTAATGTATTCGCCTATAACCTTCACCTTCATGCCTTCATCATCAATACCAAAGGCTTCATCCATTCCCAGATACTTATATCTAGTATTATCTGTTAGTTCGTTAATACTAGTATGATCATTCAGGCATATGTCAGCGGTTTTCTCAATTTTGCCTTTGACAATACTAATTTTGGCACACTTCTCTAAGCCAAATTGCATCCCAATAATAATAATATTATTATTATTATTATTATTATTTATTGAAAATCTCTGATACATCTCATTAAATATTTGAAACCTAGATAATATAATTTAGATATAACATATAAATACTAAACTTACACTAATAATTTTGAAAAGTAATAAAGAGGATCAGGGCAAATTGGTAGTACCGAGCTTCGCTGAAGCCTAGGGTACTCCCTTTGCGGGTATCACTGCAGCTCTACCCAATTTTGAAAAACACAAGGCCATTTATGCTTTGCAAAGAAAAATTTCATTTTTCTTTGCAAAGCAAAGGAAAACTGCAGAAAACCCTTGTAGCCTCGTGCAAAGGTCATTAAAAACACACACACACACACTCACACACACACACACAGACACACATTTATTAATAGACAATATACATTAAAAGAAGGTAAAGATGAAATATTAAGCAGCAAATTTAGGGTTATTATTATTATTATTATTGCTATTGTTAATGAAGTAGAATTTGTAGAATTACTCTACTGGTATACTCTTTTCAGTACATTTTAAAAAGCCATAATTAAAAGTAAAATGAAGCAAAATTTGTTAGGACAGTTGCCAGGACAGTATTACTTTTACGCAGTAGTTATGAAATCTACTCAAGTAGTGCCCCACTCGGATAAATAGTTGTAGCGATACAATTTTACCACCTTTCGCAAACCAATGAAATCTGTAACCTCTGATGCATAATTCCATCTTCAACATTTAGTTCCTTCACAAAGTTTCCTCCCAGATGTGACTTTCTTTGAGATCCCCAAGATTATCTCCACATCTCTTTACATGTTTTTATCTAGTTGCTGACAGCAATTTGGCAAACTTTTCAATCTACTCTCGTACGTGCCTACCTAGCTTACTTGCGGGATTTCATCGTTAGAGCGAATAATTAAATGCCCGTTTACATGTGTGGCGTTGCCACGACGACGGGTACACCTAGACGCAAAAAATTATACCACGCCTGCCCTAATTAATTCGCCGCGGCCGACTTCCGTACTCCGAACCAAGGGTTAATTGATTAAAAAGCTCGACGCATGTTCGTCACGCCGACTAAACTTTGGCGATACATGCAGTTGTAAAACAAAGTGCTCGTCTATACTGTACGAAGCAAACTTTTGCCACACCGGATACGACGCTATCGATTTATTGCCTGCTATCATTCGAGCGAAAATTAAGTTTCATAAGTTTGTTTCCTGGTTGCAAATACATTTGTCAATCGATGGCCGCGTATAGGGAATACCGACATTTCGTTTGTTTCTTGTCAGCCCGAAATCCAAACTAACGAAGAATAATAATAGAATGCTATAAATTAGATTTAGCTCTGTCTGGGATGCGTAATTTGAAAGCGTTTTATTTTGAAAATGTGTTTAACAGTTGGCTATATAGTTTAGTGTTTACGCCTGTCAATGACTTTATGAATATGCAAGAAAACAACAAAATTGACCAGGTACCTACTAGATTAGTATTTAATTATCCAAAGAAGATGTAAGGGCAACTGATTATTTTCTACTTGCACCTCTAAATCAAAAAACGATTTTTGGTACAACCGGTCCCTGAACATTACTAATTGACGAAATTTATTTTGTTTCTGTAAGTCTTCTGTATTTAAACAATTGAATTTTTATGTACAGCTCAAATTTGTGCAAATCTATGTCACACAACAAAAAATTGGATGAGGTAAAAAGATGCATGTGCAATTTGTTTATCTTGAAAACGTTCAATATTAAGAAAATGTTACTACCAAAACTTTGTTGATGTTGATTATTTTTCATGTTTGTATTCATACACCTATGTATATTTGAAATGGTAAGTTGTAGGTAAAAAATAAGTTAGTTCTTTCTTCTATGAAAGCGCCCCATACCCATTAAAGAATCGCTGTAAATCCTTCCAATTCTTTTGTGAAGAAAAATACAGGATTTCTTGTGCGAAGAGGTTTACTATGCGACCCTTTTGGGTTTTCTACAATTTGTCTTCACTACATAATTCTACTTTAAACACAATTTCATATTCCATCCACAAAACCCATGTTTCCTAAAGTTAAGAATATTTTGTGTACTTATTTAAAAAAATCTGATGTGGCCAGGCACATGACTTTATCATACAATATATAAAATTAATAGTTTAGCTGCATGAGATTCTATCGAGATCGATCGTGTTTGCATTAAAATAAAACGAATAAGCCAGGATTTGACAGATATTGACAGTAGGTATTGTCAAAAAATCAGCCTTTAACACTGCCTACTGTCAAATAAAAATATCTGGCTAATCCTATATTAATGCAGACACGATCTCGATCAAATAGAATTTGCTCCTACAGCTAAACTATTAATTTTACCAAAAAATGTGATAGATATAAATTATACAAAATTTCCTCTACCTTAATTTATTACTTAACTATTTTGACGAAATTACAGAAATGGCGGCTCATTTGCAAAATCCTTGAAACATGCTTAACAATATTGCTAGCCGCAATCCGCACTTGAAATACTCATTGACTTTGTAAACATCATGGAAACACCAAGCTGTTTCAATATTGTTTCACATAGCGTACGTGCGCGCGTGTTTCTCCTCCTCATCACATTCTCCATGCATTTGCGTGTTGAATTGACGTTTCGCAACCGCTGACGTTCTGAATACTGTCAAAAGTTTCAAAATTTCCTGGCTACCTACTATTAATGTAGACACGATTTCGATCAAATAGAATTTACTCCTGCAGCTAAACTATTAATTTGACCAAAGAATGTTATAGACATAAATTATACAAAATTTCCTCTACTTTAATTTATTATTTATCTATTTTGACGAAATTACAAAAATTACGGCTCATTTGCAAAATCGTTGAAAAATGCTAAGAGTAAATAGCCAGTTCCTTTGGACCCTTTTGAACCAAAAACTTTTCAGCTCTAAGTTTGGTCTAAATATGAACTTTCGTCGTAAAGTAGTTTCAAAAGTAGTTTAAAGTAGTTTCTCCGGAATCGTCGCCACAAAAATCTTTTACACACACACATACACACACAGAGACATTAAAGGACCCATAAACACCTATTTCCGCTAAAATCTCTTTTTTTTCGGCACTATTACAATACTTCATCATACTGCGATAATAAAGTAAAAAGAACATTGTTCAAACATAAATTGTACAGCCAATCATCGTTTCATTGGAATCAGAAAAGAAAACTATATTGTACCAAATGAAAGGGAAGCCATAAAAACAAAATAGTAAACTGGTAAAATAGGTAATACACACCTACCACCGCCCGACTGTTTTAAACATTTTGACGATTTTGACTTACAACAAATATTTACACTTATTTTCAAGTGAGTTGCACTACTCGATTTCTCGTAAAAAAGTCTTTTAACCTGGTCTGGGTTACAAAGTATAGTCCGGTTGTCTTTCGCAAAATAATTAAAACTAATATGAAAGAATCAGTGTTTTTGTTGATGAAATGTTTATATTTTGCCACATAAATTATTTTTTTGAGTTTGCATCTTGTGAAAGAACCATCCTAACATACACCCTGTATATAATACCGTCCAGCTTTGGCCTCTTGACAGTCTAGTCAACCCACATCCTTGACCTAACTGTTTTCAATTGTTACCATCAAATATATCCACGTATTCTAATTCGCCAGTATGGCGAGCGTAGACGCTGTCCGCAGCCGTTTTGTGCGAACTCTCCTCCTAAAACGTTGCGAAACTGGTTTCCGCGACGAGCCGTACGCGGAACCGCGGGGCCTCCGGAATGGGTGCGCGACAGTTTTTCCGACATCACCCAAAGTCGCCTCACGTTGCCGCCGCACGTGTGCCACAGGCCGACCAATCGCGGCATTTCCGCGCGCCGATTTTCGGCATCGGCGGCGCGGCGATGGGCGGCCCGACCGCGCCACGCACACAAAAAAGAGAGTATCGGTCGGAGGCGGAGGCCTTCTCTCGCTAATCACTTCGGTCAATACTTTTATCATCCGCTCTCGAGAACCCACCGAATGATCTCATTGGGATACGCAAAAAAAAAACTACACCGACCAGACAGACTGCCTATGCGAATTTTGATACACGGTACATAATTATACCGTTATGGTTTCTACATATTAGTACGTATGGTAAAGTTGCCCTTGTGTTAGTTTTATAACGACTGTTGTTATGGAGAGTTTATTAATTATTGATAATTGATGAATTTAGAGTTACTTCATAGGAGATAGATTTAATATTCCAGCACAATAATAGATTTTACATGAATAACATGATATTTGACATTCTCGTTTTCTTTGTGAATTCGTGGTAGATCCACTTCCTTCCTACCTTCTGCGCATATCATTGTTAGATACGCAGTTTGTCTGTTTACGTGCATCATAAGCCGACTTCCTTGAATGGAACTAGATTAACGACGCCATTTGTCAGAGCAATAGTATGTATGTATGTAGGTAAATACGTCGTAACAGTCATTTGCAGTATAATACAACTGCGTCATTTATCCCTTCCTGGAGAAAGAAATTACAACACTTTGCCTCATAGTATGTGATGCGACCTGGGAAAGATATCATGGTCGCAATTTTTTTTTTTATTTTGTCGGCAAATGTTTCTGTAACCTTTGGTCAAGTTTTAAGCTACGATCAGTACCAGAAGTCTTCGTACACCACCCGAAAATGAGAAATTTAAAAAAATGCAAACTAAAATTAAACAAAATATATTTATTGTTTCCATCTGTTTACAAATGACATCTACTTACGAAAGAAATGCGTATTTTTGCGAATTTCAACTAAATAAGTAAATTCGTAGTAGCTCCTAGTTTTCAGTTCTTACGTTCCTTGCGAATACATTTGTCCACTCTTCTTACTAGACCCTGTCAGCGTTTCTTTGCTGCTAATTGCCTGTCTGGCCATTTTCCTTGTTAAATATTGCAAACAGTTGATATTTTTTGATCATCGGTCTTCAAATACATTTTTAAGATATGCCACTCAGCGATAAATAATTGTACCTATCTATAAATATTAGTTATAATCAAGGTGGGCAGATCACCCACCTCAGATTCCCCCAGCCCCCAGGCATTTTTCAACTAAAATACTGTCTGGCCAATCTCTCCGTCCATGAGCTCCAAGGGGAATGACGAGGCCAGTAAATGTGGCAATATGTTAGAATAATATTAGACTCGAAACAGAAGCTGCTGAAAGATGATAAAAAGTTTTTTGTTGTTTTTGATTCTGAAATTCAATGAAAATGGCGTATTGAACATATGCCATCACACGCGACTCCAATACGGCACAAGGAATATGAGAGAAATGTACAACAAAACCGGACAAATTAAGTGGTTCTGTAAAAAATACATACATTGATTTATTTCAAATATTGGATTCTGAAAAGTCTATTTGAGTGAAAAATAGTTGAAATGAATGTTGTTTGATTTATCGTGATTGTCAATACTGGTGACGTGGACTTTTGACGGAAAATGAGCATACGATAATGACACTAATGACGGCTATTGAAGATAGCGAATTTATTTGCGTTTTTAACACATTTTTGCTCATAGTCCGTTCATTGAGATGACTCATTACAAAAATGTACCTTCTTCATTTGTGATGTATTGAGAATGGTAAAAACAACCAAAATATGAAAAGTTCACCCATGTTGGTACTATTATTCAGTTTTCTCTTGAATTTGTATTTTGTTCAAATAGATGATCACGTTTTTCTTGTACTTTTAGTACCTTTAGTGTACTTTTATGCCTTTCAGAAAATAATGAGACACGTGGAACCTTGAACTGTTACTAACATAATTCGATTCACCATGAGATAAAATGTGGTTCAGCAGACAGTTTTAACCGCACACGTGGCAGTTTTCCTTCCGCGTTTGATAAGTAGAGTTGTCAAATATTTTTCTTCTTCATAGCTTAAACTTGAGCTTCGCTTGGAGATATGAGTTGATTGTTTTCAAATTTGGGGATTTGTTTTATTACTTAATAAATAAATAAAAATTGCTTTATTGTTTACATTAACAACAGTTACACACACACACAGTAATAGTGAACAATGCACAAACGATGGGATTCAATTGTAAACATTGTATTTCCATACTACCGCAAAAGAAAAACAAAAAACAACGAAGAAAAAAATCTTAACCGCCGTAAACATAAATATAAAAAACTACTAAAACCAGCAAAGCACCTGAAGCCTGAAGTCTACTCATCCAGCCCTCGAACTAAAGAATTCCTTCCACGAACGCATATGCGTGTCTCACGGGACGTTGGATTGTATGGCTACGTTTCTTATTAATATTAATCTGTTCAGAAAACAGTTGAAATCCAAATACTTACCAAACTATTTTGAAAAACCCAAAAAATTTAATTTTTTAATTATGGTCATAACTTCTTTATTTGTGATCCCATCAAAAAAGCGTATTGACTTTATGAAGGCACCTTTTTGTCAATAATTTGAATATGTCAGTTTAACATTTTTTTCGCCTATGAATTCCTCAGAAACAAACAAGACTTTTGTTTTTCTTATGGACGCCATATTGGTTTTATACATGTTTGATTCAGAATTTTTTTCTGAGTAACTTGGTATGCCACTTGCCGTATTTATAACACAGTAAGCCGACAAAATTGGAGTTTTTCTTTAATATCTGAAAATCGTATGGCGCCCTGAAAAACACATTTGACTGATACAGTATTTATGTGCCCACATCAAGTTACAGTAAAGTTTTGGAATGTATTTAGTTGTACTAACTACACAACATAAAAAGGTAACAACATTTTAACAAACTAAATATTGTTTTCAAAAATCTCGCCACTTTTACGGAGGCATTTTTCACAGCATTCCCTAATGTGGCGACCTTACCGAGGGTTCTTCTGTCAGTCGAATTGAAAGCGGCGATGACGGTGTCACGTAACTCCCCAACGTTTCCAAAATTATAAACACCATACACCTTATTTTTTGAGTCACTACATAGATAAAAATCAGAAGGAGTAAGATCTTGGTGGCCATGATACTTCTGCATAAGTAGCAATTACTCTCCGTTTATGTCTTATATCTAAATAGTTCCTCACAATTCGGGCATTGTGTGCAGTTGCTTCGTCTTGTTGGAACCACATACCTTATCTTAAAGCCATCAGTATATCGTCTGTTCTTTCTTCCACGTCTTCATAGAACAATATTGCCGATACATCTCCAAAGTTAAATTTTTGTCATACAAAATTGGTCCGGTTAATCGGTTGGCCACTTTACCGCACCATACATTCAACCCAAACCGCACCCGATTATTATTGATTTTTATTTGTGCTGTAGTAACTTTAACTCTGGCAAAAAATCACGACATCTGAGGATATCTTGCTGATCAGACATGGAGAATAATAACTAAATCTGGCCAGTTTTAATTAAAAAAATGTGATGTAATAAAATTTTCCAAGTAAGCCAAATAAATAAAAGATTATAACTCAGAGCAGTCTGCAAATTGCTAAGTTAAAGTCTCAACTTCCCTTCTAACTTTGCCCTTACAATACCATATAAACACCACCATGGTCTCAAGTTTTAGTTAATCCAGAAGAACTAATAATAATTCGGGCCATGGTTGTGCAATCTCTCGCGTCTCACAGTCCCGGGCAATATTTAATTGTGACCATCCTTGTTTCGACAGGCCGCATAGGTGCCCCGCAGTCTGCTGCCGCTCTTGCTCGCAACCTTCGTTCGTCCGCTTGCTCGCTTGCTTGATCCAGATCGCACGAGCATCACAAAGTTATGTGACCTGAATACCGGACCCCTTCTTCTCCGTTCTGCGTCTCATTTTTTTTCGTTCTTCTCCTTTTGCTTCTCGTTTTCGTTATTATCGCGCTGGGCAAACGTCCGGTGAACGCTGCGACTGTACGCAATAATAACGCAACGCAATAGCTGTACACGTGCGCTTGCATACATTTGCCGAGAGAGTTTATAGCTGGAGAGAGATATTTGCGCAATGCGGTTACTCCCCCCTCACTTCTCATCATATCGAGGAAAATGGTGAAGGCATTTCATGGGGGAATGAATGTCACTTCAGTTGTTGATCAATTTTATTTGTTTGTTTGGGTAGAGAGAGTTTTCGTCATAAGGGCCTACCTTCTTTGCAAGTGGTGATGGTAAAGCAAACAAGCGGAGAGCCATGTCAGTCGTTGCGGAGGGGTCTGTAAAATATGACGTGTCAAGCTGATTGATACTTTTATCTTGTACTATTAGTGATATGTTATCCACAAATTTTTGATAAAATTTATCGGGTTTTAAAAGGGAATTTAATTATATCCAAAACTCATTCTTACATTTCATTTTTTACATTTAACGTCACTGAAGAGAATATTCTAATATTGATACCAAAGTAGGTACCAAACCCGAAATTTCGCTTCTCTATACCGCTCTCTAATGAGCGTCATATTTTTTTGGTCCTATTTGTTAATAATTATTGAATTAGCAACCCCTATGGAATATGGAATATGTGGGGTATAACTATTATTGTAGCTGCGCACCTTAGCTACAGTAGGGTCTTTTTGCTTCCCCGAGATGGATGTCACGAGTGCGCAGTATGGTCATGGGCGAATGGATAGCGTATCTACCATGGCTCGCATACCAGCTTCTATCCAGAACAGGCTGGCTGAACAGACAGAGCTTGCTTGTAGCTAATGCCCCTGCCGAACAAAAAGGCTGCCCACGTTGAAGCAAATTCCCTCCCAAGTCAAGGTTATCATGTGACACCATCTAATATAATGTTATCGAAACCAGAGGTCGACACTGGTTACGGGACCACCGGCTTAACGTGCCCTCCAAAGCACGGCAGCGGAGTCAAAACCTACTTTAATTTTAGAATTATTAAATGATACTATTATCCGATAATAGACTATAAGAAATTTTGACGCCACTTGAGAAGGAATATTTTGATAACCATACAGTAACCAGCCTACCGAATATAAATGCTTTATGAAGGGTCTACAAAAGCAATTTCCATACGCACCAAGTTATAACGATGAAAAATCATCGGTGAATTGTGCCAGTGACATTTTAATCCTTCGTTCTTCGGCTCTCACCCACTTAACCGTAAAAATAAAAATACCACACTGTTGCGGAGAAAATTTACCTCCAAAAGAAGGAATTTTTGGCCACGAACATTTCTAATGCCAAATAACCGTTGGACGTGGAATCGCCAAACATACTTTAATCGATTATAGTAAGTTAACCGCTTATTTGCTCGTATATGTTCCTGAATCCTTTTGATGACAAATTTTGTACGCTACACAGATTTGAGAAATTAACGATTAAAGAAATTAACAGGTCTGGTAGGCATAATTGTTCAATGGTTCATTAATTATAAATGTATGATTCCAAACATTTTAATATATTACTACCGGAACCATAAGCTATCGATTGACTATCAGTTTCATCAACTGCACTTGATCTTCATATACAACATGCTTGTCGAACTCAAAGGCGAACATGTGCCAAAATAACAAAGGTTTATGATTAGGTGTTGGCCACAAAAAAAGTTCATATTTAATGTTCATAAAAACGTAGGGTTTTGAAAGGTACAGAAATAAAAGAGAACAAGGGCAATGCAATGTTTTCTTGCTGAAACTCTGTATCTTTTCTCTGCCTCTGTCAATCCTACTTCGGGGGAAATATTGTTTACAGTGATTACTTTAAAAAGTGATAATTGCTGATAATTGTTTTGTTAATTGTTTTGCAGTTTCATCTGCCCTTGGATTGTTGCATGTGGGAAATTGCGTTAAATCTTCATTTTTAAACTGTTTTTCCCAAAGAACTAGCTTACATTTGAATGCAGAAAACATGCTTGTATCTTCATTTTTACTTATTAAAAACCAACATATTTATTTCTTTCAAATCCCAGAATTGTTGACATTGAAAGAACGCCATCTGTGGTTACAGAAGTTACTTTTAACACGATTAGACTGCATTTTTGCAGAAGTTCATAAACACAACTACCTAGTTCCAAAAATTCCTTAAGAATGTTGAACTCATAAATGAGCTACACCCGCAATGCCCATACCATTGTCACAGGCAATGGTACATCCTAGGAAACTAGAAACGGTACAGAACTAGATTTGATCTAACTCTTTGTTCAAGTGTTCAACAACTTAGGCATTTCCCTGAAATCACCTTCAGTAAAAGGAACTAGATATGAATATACGGACATCCCGTATCTTTCCGGACTTACCGTAATGATTAATGTATAGTAAATGGTGATATCCAGGCCTGGATATCACAATTTACTATATATTCAGTAAAAGGTTTCCAAGTGTTATCAGTTCCGATCAAATGTAGCTTGTATGCACTTCACTTCAGTGAACATTAATTGATAATTTGTCGATCCTTTGCTAACTTAAGCTGCTTCATTCACACAAAATAATAAAACATTTCAAGAAACACTAATAGTTTTTTCTTCGTCTTTATTGTCATTATATACGTTGAGGGCTGCGAGTTTGACGCCATTGATATGCACTGTAGATCAAAAATCTAGAATGACTAAAACTAGATTATTGACATAGACAACAGAATTGTTCTTGGTTCCTGAAGAAATAATTCCACCAAACGTACAAAACTTATATCATCTTAGAACTAAGGAGTCGATAGTTTTTTGTTTGGTTTATATTCTGTCCGTTTAGCACGGTGCTCTTTTTAGCCAGTTAATAATGAATGTTTAATAATAACATTCCATTCTCGATGGTACCAATTTTTTTGAAAGGTACCTTGATAGGCGATAGTCTTAACCATTTTCGGTACTCGCTGGGATACTAGCTCAAGAATTTGGACGGTTCGTCGGTTGACGGATGCGAACGTTCCAAATTGGGAAAAGAAAGTCCGCGGTATCCGTCCGCGGAGGAATCTCGAGAGCCGGTCCGACCTAGTATGCGCGAGCCTCGCCAACAGCAACGGCAGCAGCAGCGCACGCACTTCAATCACCCGCTCGCTGTAAACAAACAGCCAAATTCCCGAGTAATTGGTCCTGAATTCCACTGGTGTCGATATGAGCGATCGCCAACCTCTTTGATGGACCGACTCTTTCACCTTGATCGACGCTTAAAAACGATCCAATTCTCTAACTCCGCTTAATTGGTTTCTTCGCCGATGCTGCTACTTCTCTGCTACTCTTCTGCTGCTTTCAGATATATCAGAAGAATTTGGTGGAGACCGCCGCATATCGCTATGGGAAACTGGTGACCATCTTGGGAAGACCTAGACATTGAAATCATGTTTAATGTTGTTAATAGTAAAATCGTTCTTGACATGTATCACAATAGAATTATTATTATAGTATTCACGAAGTGGTCCACCTTTTCCATACTTTGGTTGAATAATATAATAAAAGCAGTAGAAATATGGAGTAGTCTCTTTATATAGAAACTACTCCATATTTCTACGTCTTTTATTATATTATCATTATAGTACCACTATCATGACATAACTCATTTTGTCATTAAATGTCTATGCTAGGGTGGTAACGGAAGTGATCTTTGCCGATGCAGATGTGCACGTCAATGACCATAACTTCCACGAAAATGGTTAAAAGTTAAATTAATAAAACATATATCAAATATTTTATTTAAATACAAAAAACAAAGTAGATTAGGTGTAGATAGAAAAGGCGTCTTCGACATTTCAAATTAATACCAAACTACGGTCTATTCGCGTTCTCACCATCCAAAAGCTGGTAATTTTCATAAATTTAATACAGATATATTGCGCGTAGACGAAGAAGTGGGTCCAAAATCAAAACTTACTGGAGGATATCTCTATTCTTTTCCCGAAATAAAATTGTTCTCCGTGCGCACTCATCAATTTGGCCAATCAAAAAAAAGCGTTAGGGACGTCTAATTGCTTAGACGCCTAATGTCCTTTCCGAAATATCCGTACGAAAGAATCGAACAAAAATCGTCGTGAAATGTTGCCCACATCTGTTTGCATCATTATCTCCGAAAGTATTAATCTTAGGGGAACAAATTATACACCATACCAAAGACAACTGATGTGAGTACATGCTAAACAAAGAAAAATGTTGAAAGATGTAGGTTTGGGAAAAGATAAAAAACGGGAACTGAGAACTGAGATAATCAGATCGATTCTATAAAAAAAAATCTGATGTGGCCAGGCACATGACTTTATCATACAATATATAAAATTAATAGTTTAGCTGCATGAGAATCTATTCTATTGAGATAAATCGTAGGTATTGTCAAAGCATCAGCATTTGACACTACCTACACTACGTTATTATAATAATAGTTATTTATGTCACAAATGCCGAAAGTACGGAATAGCGCTACGAGCGGTTATGCGGCGCGTCACCGAAGGCGGAGTGTCGCCGTCGCATGTGAGCGAGTCGCGCTATCTAGTTTTTGGCAGGAGCGACATCAACGTTTATTGTGTTGCTTTTTAAGAAATACGTATTTAAAAAAATAAATAAATGATTTCTGTATAGTAAATGCTAGGTTGGTACCACTTTGACGAAACGTCAAGTTTAAAGGTGCATTCCGATTGGTAGGTAATAGTAGCTAATGGCGGTGGTAGAATACGAAATTATAGTATTTCTTACATATCGTGATAATAACACATATTAGTTTGCATGTATATAAACATGAGTCCCTAGCAATTTTCTATTGGAAATACTATAACGGCGTCTGCTACCACTGCCATTATCACTAATGAAAACGCACCTTAAAAAGGTAATTCAAATTCTGACAGATATATATTTGTTCATGACACATCCCTACCAACATACTAAAATAAAACTACACTCATCGCTATACTTTATTTATAATTTTCTCAATTTATCGTTTTTAGAATTAGATATAAAGACGGGTTGATATTTCTTATCAACAAACAATCAAATTGGTGATCTTATTTTATTTGAAATTTGTATTTTATAATTTGCCGCACTACAGCGGCAACGTTCGTGGCAACGTTCCATAGTGGTTCTCCAACCTCTGATGAGATCAGCTGTTTTCGAATGTGACAACACAAAAAAATATTTGTCAAAATCCTGGCTACTATGTAATTTCATATCAATGCAGATGCGACCGATATCGATCAAATAGAGTTTGCTCTTAAAGCTACATTGAAATGGTGGTCCGACATGGAGCTCCTGATTTTTTTGTGTTTATAAAATACGTTTCGCACAAATGAAAATATACGATCAAATTGGGTCTCTGCATTTCTTACAATAACATTGAAGCCATAACCATGAAAGGAATCAGCAAGCCGATCAGTCGAAGTTATATTTCCGGCCAGTTTGAAAAATGCGGTTTTGCGAAAACACGGTTTGAAGTATTGTGTAACTTTGATGTATAGAATTGTTATATTTTACTATAGTCGGCGGTGCCTGGATCATATAATTATCTTCTGAAATTAATATTTTCCTCCTCTTGTTTCTTTCTGTTTGATTTTGACGACAGGCGGGCTTGTTTTGCAGCATTAGTCTGCGATGACTCTGAAAACATGATGCGCTGTGCGTCAGCCGTCGCGCAGAAATTATTGCAGTTTGGCCCGATGCTCATACATAATACCTCCATAATCTTCATAAGGCTGGATAATGCATCATTGACAACACATATGGCTATACTTGCTGCAATATACACAATTACTTTGCCACTTGAAAGTGAAAATGTAATCACCAGGTGGACAATTCTCGTGCTGTGGAATTTCATCGGTCAGAACGTATTGAGCAGTGTCGCCCAGATGTATTTTCTTGACACACTACAACTTGTGAGCAGAAAACACAGCAACAAAGTTAAACAGATGATAATTAAACGTCATCCACTTTTTTGCATGTGTGAACTGTGGATACGATCAGGCAGAGGCGACTCTAGTTCCAAACAATTCAATGCTTGTCATATTGATTCTATTTGAAAATCTGCTGCTTCCTTTCGACTCCTTTCTATCATGATATACTCCGGGAATGTCACTAATTATTTCTGGTATTTTTTACCAACTAATCAATAACAACACACGTTACATCAGACAGCTATAACATTGTGCGGTTATAGTCAGTTCAACGAACGTACCGAGGATATTTCTATAAAATCTTTGTGTTTGATAATATTTTATGTTATATTTCACAGCATGGATGTAATTCCTCCAAATAAGATAAGAGCGTATAGGTCTCTAGGCTGTAAACTGTCACGCTAAACTTTTTGCATGTACGCTTAGCTAGACACTTTGCCGTATGTTCATTAAATAATCAATTGATTTTTTTTCAAATATGAAACGTATTGTACCTTATGCCTAAGATCTCAAGACAACATTGAAGGAATAAAAGTTTTTCGGTTTTTTCCAAAATCTAGAGTGGCATTACCCCTTAACGTGAACAAGGTAAAATAAACCTATGTGAAGTTAGCCCCCAGCCCCCTCTTATGGGAATTTACGTGTAAAGAAAAACTCAAATTACTCGACTACCCTTAGAGATACCGCAACAAAACTAACACTGCTCGAACGAGATTTCTTCTGCCAATCTAAAAGTGCAAAAGTCCGATCCGAAATATGTTAATTAGTGTCCGTAATTAATTAACAACTGATTAGGTGACACGGAATATTTGCAAAAATTGGGATATTCAATGGGCTGTATCTCGTTAACTCTTAGTTCAATCTTAATAAAACCAACACCATTCGATTCCCCTCTTCTTTGACTATAAGAGCATCAAAAGGTCCGATCGAAAATGGATAGGTTTGAGGTAGTATGTGTGGGCGGAGGTCAGCATGTTTTGCGACAGCTTCCGTTGTTAAACCGGCCGGCCGTCTTCCAGCCCCCTCTTATGGGAATTTACGTGTAAAGAAAAACTCAAATTACTCGACTACCCTTAGAGATACCGCAACAAAACTAACACTGTTCGAACGAGCTTTCTTCTGCCAATCTAAAAGTGGAAAAGTCCGATCCGAAATATGTTAATTAGTGTCCGTAATTAATTAACAACTGATTAGGTGACACGGAATATTTGCAAAAATTGGGATATTCAATGGGCTGTATCTCGTTAACCCTTAGTTCAATCTTAATAAAACCAACACCATTCGATTCCCCTCTTCTTTGACTATAAGAGCATCAAAAGGTCCGATCGAAAATGGATAGGTTTGAGGTAGTATGCGTGGGCGGAGGTCCGCATGTTTTGCGACAGCTTCCGTTGTTAAACCGGCCGGCCGTCTTCCAGCCCCATCTTATGGGAATTTACGTGTATAGAAAAACTCTAATTACTCGAGTACCCTTAGAGATACCGCAACGAAACTAACACTGTTCGAACGAGCTTTCTTCAGCCATTCAGCCAGACACTAATTTACATATTTCGGGTCGGACTTTTCCACTTTTAGATTGGCCGACGAACGCTCGTTTGAACAGTGTTAGTTTCATTGCAATATCTCAAAGGGCACTCGAGTAATTAGACTTTTTCTATACACGTAAATTCCCATAAGAGGGGGCTGGAAGACGGCCGCCCGGGTTAACAACGCAATCTGTCGAAAAATACGCCGACCTGCACCCACGCATACTTCCTCAAACCTATGTAATTGCAATCGGACTTTTTGACATTCCTATAGTCTAAGAAGAGGGGAATCGAATGGTGTTGGTTTTATTAAGATTGAACAAAGGGTCAACGAGATACAGCCTATTGCATATCCCGATTTTTACAAATATTCCGTGTCACCTAATCAGTTATTAATTAATTACGGATACTAATTTACATATTTCGGATCGGACTTTTCAATTTTTAGATTTGCCGAAGAATGCTCGTTAGAACAGTGATAGTTTCGTTGCGGTATCTCTAAGGGTACTCGCGTAATTAGAGTTTTTCTATACACGTAAATTTCCGTAAGAGGGGGCTGGGGGCTAACTTCACATAGGTGTAAAATAAGATTAATTATAAAATTTTAACAGTGATTACCTCGAATGCACAAAAGTTTTCGGTTACATCGACTTTTAATCAAAATACAAATATCTATATCACGTTAAGTTTTGTTTACTTGATGTGCCGCCATAGATATTTATGTAAATTGCAAGACCATATTTTTCATACTTATTTCACTTAACGGTAGCACACACGAGAAGATGTTTGAAACAGACACTCAAATCTTTTTGTCGTCTTTTTTACATTTTGACATCAGTTTTCTTGAGAATATTACGTGATAGGATTTTCAGTTTCGATTATTGTTCAGTGCAAATAATTCTAATCGAAACTATTATCGCACTCAATTCACAAAATCCTCCCTCAATTAAAAGAAATCAGTACGAACAATATGGGTTGGAAACCGCAAGTCGATATTTTGCCATGTTTTCATCCTTTTTTTAATTTTATATATAGAATAGAATAGAATAGAATAGTATTTATTGATTGTTTCCAACAAGTCAAGAGTGTACATGTATATGAGGTAAACATAAGTAACTATATAATTCAATGTTTAGTATTCAGGTAATTGCAGGGCCTGTATTGAGTGAATAAATTCTAATACGGAGTAAGGTGGTGTGTCAGTTAGGTACGTAGTAAGCTGGCGTTTGAATTCTCTCTCAGGGATATGTTTCCAGCAATCGGGCAGGTGGTTGTACAGCGTCACACTCTCTCGCATGAATTCTGTGGTGTGCAGTCTCCCAAAAGGAACCTGTAGATGGTGCCGTTGACGGGTGTTGTGTTCGTGGATGTCTTCTCTTTGTCTATGGATATGTAGATGTTTTCTTGCATATAGAAGGTGTTTAAGTATGTATGCCGCGTAAAGGGTTAGAACTTTCAGTTTGTGAAAAATGGGTCTGCATGAATCTGTGCGATTCGCTCCTTCAACGGGCCCCGCACAGCTTTCTTTTGCAGTATAAATATTTTCTGGGAATGTGAAGATCCGCCCCACATCCTCAGTCCATACTACATTCTGCTGTGAAACAGTGCGTAGTAAACTGTCCGAGATGCACTCTCATTTATTGTGCTGCGAATTCTTCTGATCGCGTAAATAGCAGTTGACCGAGCAGTCATCAAACGTTCTACATGCACAGACCAGGTTAGACGTGTGTCTAGATGGACACCCAGGAATTTAACACTTGTGGTTTTTAGATGGTTTCTCCTACTTGTGCTTATGGTGAGTTCTGAGGTTTTCTCCACGTTTAGTACCATTCGATTTTTGGTAAACCAGGTGGCAGCTTCTTCCAATGATTGCCGAGCAGCAGCAGAAATCTGTGGTTCTTGACCGCGAAGCAGAATAGTTGTGTCGTCGGCGTAGAGTACCACATCCGCATTAATGCCTGCAGGCAAATCATTTATATAAATGATGAAAAACAAAGCTCCGGTTAGGCTTCCTTGTGGTACACCGCATGTGACTCTCCTCAATGTGCTCTGTTTTCCGTTGCAGGCAACGTACTGGTATCTGTTTGTGAGGTAACTGTGTAGGAGTTTCAGTGGGGTTCCCCGGAAACCGTAGTGTTCCAACTTTCCCAGAAATGTTTCGTGGCACATGGAATCGAACGCTTTTGTTAGGTCCAGGAACAGAGCCCGGCACTGCTCACCATCCTCCAGAGCATTGGCAATGAGCGTCAAAAGTCGCTGAATGGCCTCGTCCGCGCCCATGCCAACCCTGAAACCAAACTGTTCGCTGCTGAGTAAAGAATGAAGCCTGAGGAAGCCATTCACCCTGGACGCAATAATTGACTCAAAAACCTTCGAGAAGGCAGGCAAAATTGAGATTGGCCTGTAATTGGCCGGATCATCTCGATCTCCCTTTTTAAAAATGGGGTTGATCTTGGCAATCTTCATGCTCTCCGGAAACACTCCCGTCTGTATACATTTATTTAGCACATCCGCTAAGACCCCGGAGACTGCGGGTTCCACATACCTCAGAGTTTCGGTGTCCATGTCGTAATGGTCTTTCGTTCTTTTGGGTTTCAGGTTCTTTATAATTGTTGCGACTTCTTCTGGGCATGTTGGGTGGAAGTAGAAAGTTTTTCCTGTCGTTGGTCCCAATGTATTGGCAATTTCCTTGTAGTCCCGTTGTGGGAGATTTTTGTGTAGTTTGTCAATGGCATTGGAGAAGTATTCTGCTAAGTCGTCAGTGGTCGGATGCACGTGTTGTTGATTTTTTCTTCCTGTAATTTCGTTAATCTTCTCCCATATTGCTTTGGGTCTATTGGTGGCATTACTCAGCAATGTATCGGTATAGAGTTGGGCATATTCTTCACATTGTTTCAGGTAGAATGTCTTATAGGATTTCAGGATGTGTTGTAGCTCCTTGTCTTCTGGACGCATCGCAGCTGTTTCTTTTATTAGGTCGAGAGTTTCCTTGATGTGAGCTAGTTCCATGGGATGGTGCACTCTGTTGCTGGCTCCTCGTGCTGACAGTAGCTGGCGGGGAATGCAGTTGTCGTAATGAAAGATAAATATTTCCAGGAATTTGGAGAACATCAAGTTTGGATCATCCTCAGCATATACCTCATACCAAGCTTCTTGTGCTAGGGCGTTGACTAGATTTAGTTTGCTACTGCTGGTGAATCTTCTGCCAAATTTTCTTGTTTCTTGTGGATTTGGTATTCCAGCAAAACTTTCAGTAGCTGTGGCTCGTGGTCCGAAATGTTACCCACCATGTGACCAATGTCAATTTTGGCAATATTTGTGAAAACATTGTCGATGGTGGAGTTGTGTCGAGTTGGGTGAAATATAGTTTTACGCAGGTCGAAAGACCTCATTATATTAACTACGTCTTGAGCTCTGCCTGTCGTAGTTGAGAATTGAACATTGAAGTCTCCGGCAATCACGATGTTGACCTCGGGCGGAAAGTTGGACATTGCATACATAAGCGTTTCCTCAAGTCGAGATGTGAAACCATGAAAATCTCCTAACCCACTCCTGTATATTGCAATGATCAACAAGTTCATACCAGGAATAAAGGCGGCTTCAAACTCTAAATCTACGGATATCCCTGTTATGTCATCTACAGACACTGCATCAGTGTCGTTTCTGCAAAGGATACCGACACCTCCATGGATATGGTCCTTTCGTATATATTTGCTAACCAATTTGTAACCTTTTATGTTGTACATGTTTTGGTTTTCCATTGTTAACCAGTGTTCGGAGATGCATACCACGTCAATCTTGTGCCCGATAATAAGATGCTGTAATGCTTGAGATTTATTGGAGATGCTCTGGACATTGAGGTGCATTATTTGGAGCCATGTGGTTTGTGACTTGTTTTGCTCTGGTTTGTGGTTCTCTATAAAAAATCACCTGCTTGCTGCTGTAAGAAGTCTCTGTGTTTGTTAAAATCAAATCTTTTAATTCCAACACCACATGGCCAAAAGTCCGGGTTATACAGCTCGTCTTTTTTTTCAATTGGAGCCGTCACCACAAAACGTTTCACTTTCACATGTTTATCGTTAAAGTTGGATGTGAGCTCTTTTACTACCACTGATGAATCGGGGAATCCTGCCTTTGATGATATGTATTCTTGTATATTTTTCTCATTCGTAGTATTTTTCACTCTATATAAGTATAACCAAACTCGCTTCTGGGTGCCTTCAAATCCATAGTTTTTGTTCGGACTGTCCTTCGCAGTGCCAATACGTTTGCTGTATTTTCTAGTGGTTCTCTTGTTTGCTACCAGAGTGAACTCTTCGTCCATGTTCTTTATGGTTTCATCGATTTCTTTTCCTGGTAATGTTTTTTTGTTTTTCTCCTTTTCCATGTTACTTGTTATTCTGGGTTTGCTTACGTCGTTATTTATGTTAATGATAGCGTCCATTTTCTTTTTCTGTGTTGTTGCAAGTGTTTTTGCATATGTTTCCATAGCTGGATTTCTGTTTGCCTCAACGGCACTTGCAATTGAATTCTTGCGAGTTGTGGTTATGTCTGGTTGTTTATTTACATCTTTATTTACATTGTGTGGCGCCATCTGTGGCCTATTGTTGGAGACCTGGGAAGAATTCTTTTGATTTCTGTTTGCATACAGTTCACGTAATAATTGGTTGTTTTCTTTAAGGAGAAGGATATTTTCTTGTAATACCTTGTTCTTTCCATCCTGTTCTTCAATTATTCTTTTTAGTAGTGCATTTTCGATTTCGAGCGTGTGTTTTTGCGTAGACCTAACCTCTTCAGTGGCAGCGACTGGTATATGAGCACAAACAGCTGATTTTGCCGCTGCGCTCTGTCTCATACACCCTGGGTGGAATCTACCATTGCAGTTCTGGCAGATTGTAGCTTCTTTTACGTATTTCGCACAGTGTTTGCATAGAAAACGCTCTTCACTTTCGGCACTCTTTGGCAGCACGTCGTTATCGGCCGCCATCTTCGAGTATGTATATATTTTTTTAATCTTGAAACTATTTCTTAAAGATTTTTCTGCCTGTATGTATTTTCGAAATATGTTGGTTGGTTGACATTTGATTAACATTGATACAGTGTAATTGCTGATAGTTTAATTGAAATTATTATCGCACTCAATTCACAAAATCCTCCCTCAATTAAAAGAAATCAGTACGAACAATATGGGTTGGAAACCGCAAGTCGATATTTTGCCATGTTTTCATCCTTTTTTTAATTTTATATATATATATATATATATATATTTTTTTAATCTCGAAACTATTTCTTAAAGATTTTTCTGCCTGTATGTATTTTCGAAATATGTTGGTTGGTTGACATTTGATTAACATTGATACAGTGTAATTGCTGATAGTTTAATTGAAATTAATAGCAGTAAATAAGAATCCGTAACAGACCTTCGAGGCCTATGGGTTGCAAAAAAATATTGTTAAACTAGGGAAATTAAGGGTGAATACATTTATGTGGGACATATTTATTAGGTATACTTTTAAACTGAGCATGATTTTTTCAACCAACAATATTACTAATAAGGTTAATGCTGATTTTTTATTTTACCTATAAATAATACTTGACTATTTATGTGTTTATTTTCAGGTAAGTCTACTTGTTCCAAGTAATTTCCTGCTCATAGGAACTGGTGAGTTTTTAAGTCTGTCCCTATTGGTGGAGGGAATAATTTTTTAGCAAGAAAAAGTAATATAAAATGTTTTGAGAACAACATTGGCCCGTTTATAATATAATAAACCATTTATAAAGTGTGTCCGTTTATCTCATATACTTACAAATTTGCAAACACGATGCAAGGAATCTTGAAAAAATAACTATAAACATTACTCCAATTACATTAATATTATATACTTCTTCCTCGATTTCTTCTAAGTACTTAATCAAAATTCACCTCATAATTGAAACAATATTCCTTCTTACTCCTCAAAAAAACACTTCTTCATAATATGTGCTTATATGGTGGCAGCTTCGGAATTCCAATACTAGAATTTCCCCATCTATCTATAAACTGACAATAAACGGAGGACTGTGGTCGTTAGAATGCGTAAAGAGAGTTGCAATGTATCAAAGTTCGAGGACTCGGTGTCCGCAGTTTTTCTATAAACCTGCCGGTCGCATTGACTTCCATTCACAGTGGCTGACGTAATGTTTCATTGAATAAGAGCCGGAAGTGGGGACGCCAATTGCACGTGAAAGAGGTTTTGCCATGCAACAACAACAACGACCGGTGCATTCTCATATACGGAAGTATGCGATCACAGAAAAAATAAAACACCGTTCACTTTGTTTATTTATAAACGTGTTATGTCATAAGAGATCTTTTTATAGGAGGCGATAAATTGTTTTCACAATCGCATCTTAATCTACCATTCAAAGAATTATGTCTGTATTTATATTCGAAATGTTTCGACTTGTTATTAGTTCAAATTATAGGACAATTTATTATGGAACATGATAGTGGGGAATAACCAATTTTTGCTGCTGAAGATTTACTGACGATTGGTACATGTTGATTCCAATTTCCAGCTCTTAAGGGTGCCGAAACGGGTGCGTTCCGCACCCTAGAAAGTTCAGCAAATTTGGTAAACGTACTTCGTAAATCGTACCGATCATTTAATTTTGCTATTAAATTTGAGATCTTTTGCAGTCAAAGGGTATTAATTGAATGTAGCTACAGTATACGAACAGGACAACGATAACTAAAAGGAGAATACTTACCTCTCCGTTCAAACGCACAAAAATCGTCGTTTTTGCTGCGTCGTACCGATCGTCTAACTAAAATAATTTCTTGGATATTTTATTGCATGTATAGGTAGGTGATTTTACTATGCATTGTATGAAGCAAGGATTTATAAATCCAAAAACAAAATTGCAAGTTATTGTCTACTGTTCAATTCTGACCAAATTTCGGTATGTATTCTCTTTTTAGTTATCGTTGTCTTGTTCGTATGCTGTAGCTACATTCAATTAATACCCTTTGAGCGCAAAAAATCTTAAATTTAAAAGCAGAATTTACCCAATGTGTGGGTGCGCGTTTCGGCCTTAAAATAATCTATACAGGGTTAGTGATGGGAATACTCGGTTACCGGTCATTGTGAAATCACAATAAATTGTCCTAAAACAAAAAATAGAAAAAATAGTAATCAATAATAGTTAATTAAGCTATATTAATAGCATTTAATAATGAAGAATCTTTTTCGTTAAGTAAATTCATCTTTAGGTAAGTAAAAAATTTCGGATATTTACCTACCGGATAGGTAAATATTTTTCCCTATCACTATACACTAGGGTTGTCCTTATTCGTTCGTTTATTGCAATAGTTAATCCCTGTTAAATTTTATATCGATGAATACATTATCCCGCGCTTAAGGAGCTAAAAGTTGAGGGCACCTAAGTGTAAATTAATATTATATAAAAATAATATAATATAATTCTTTTTTTTTTTCGTTTTACTACAATAAGTTTATATATTTTGTGATTTTTTACATGTAAATTTATTGTGACAACTGACAAAACAAATCACATTTTTTAAATTTGTTTAATGTTATTCTTGATTTTGAGCCCCTTGGGCACTGGTTAATGTGTTGTAAATGTAATCGATCTCAAATTTCACAGGAATTAAGTATAAGAAATTCATAGGGTTTCATAGCAGAAAAAGTAAACGTTATATTTTTTCTATATAAATATGGACTACCCTAAGTATTGTAAAATTTAATTAAAAGTATTTTTGATCCATAGTACCAGTATCATTCATGGTACCTACACGTCTTTCATGCCGGTTCACAGATCTACTGTATTTATTATTTCTAAATACATATTTTTATATATTTTTACTTCAGTTTTTACGTTGCTAAACCACTATTTTTCAAGTTTAAGATCCGTTATTAATTTGAAGCCCTAATATATGCTATTTTTTTCGACTTGAATCGTTGATTTATTAAATTATATTTATTAGGACACCGTATTTTGGTGTTCTAATTCTGGCTAACAATTAATTAACACAAGATTGGCTATTGTTGTGTGATTGTGATAGGTATGATATTGATGATATTTAATCAACAATAAGGAGCTGTCCGAAAGTATTTGTGCGTACGCCACTGAGCCCGTTCAAAGAGGATTTAATTGAGGTTTGCATTCCGATGCAATTATAGTATGGGAAGGTTATCGGGCATTGCATAAACCATCTTCATTAGAGGCAATTGGAATTAATTGAATGATAATTTAGTTTCTCTTTTATACGAAGATATACGCAATGGTCCTGGATGTTGAGCCACTAAGATGCGCTAACAAAAAAAGAACACCTTAATATTTTAGTTATGTCACTAATGTGTCTCTTTTCCAATGTAAACTGTTGGGTCTAATTTTGGTGGGTGGTGTTTCTGAATCTTCATCAAAAGACTATACCTGATAGAGTATCTTCAGAAATGGTATAAGAATTATATTTTACTCTTAGGTGTATGACTAACATTGACGTTATTAGCATAATATTGTTGGTGTGCCAATAATGCCATGATTGCATGCGCAGTAAGTGACCATGTCATAGGATTGGAATTTTGTCTATGGGTAAATACCAGTTATGACAACGTAAAAGATGTCGTAATTCACAAATAATATGGGAATAAATGACATAAAATAGATATTACTTTTAACAATTTCAATTACTAAATTAGGTACTAAGATTTTTCTGGTGTAATGTTATTTTGAAACTAACAAAAAAATAGTAAGTAAACATACGAAATGGAACTCATTTTCGAAATTCTTGTTTCTCTAAGGGTCTTGCCAACAAATACACCGGAAGTCGGTGGTATCTCTAGGCAAGTGTAGTGCTCCTTCTCAGAAAAGTTGTTTTTTGCCGGCACATGGTTTTAACGAGATAGTGGTGAGGGGTGTATTTTTTTAAGAAAACGTGACCTGGTAAAGTTTTGTTTAAATTTTACAACCATTACCTAGAAAAGCAGATTATGTTAGAATAGTAACACCCAAATTCCAATTATTTCTTGGCTGTTTATGATACAACTGCTGCGTATGAACAACAGTCAATAGATTTGCTGTTAGACAACAAATCAGAATGCACAATTACTCGATCACATCTTTACAGTTACGTTAAAAGCAAAGCCAGAAGGAAAATACACGGCAATTTGGGAAGTTTAGAGGGCAAGTTATTGCACGTTTTTGACAAATACATACACAGATAGAAATATCTGAAGTGAAATATGTCTGTATAAAAAAATGCGTTCCCTTAAAGTAGTATTTTTGGTTTTATTTAAAAATACGCTTCCTTTCGACAAAGATATTCGATTTAGCTTCAAATAAGTACGCCAAAATCGTGTATACAGAGTCTCCCACGACGAGCTGCCATTAGAAGTATATGGAGAACCAAATGAAATGGGAAATTGAAAATTTGTGGACTTACATTGTTGGACACGATCGTATCAACTAAAATATTTTGAGTTTTTAGTTACTTCCGGTTACACCGGAAATGATGTTAACTTTTATATTTCAAATGGAACACCCTATATTTTATGGCATTTTTGAAATCTTAATTAAATTTTGTATCAATTTTATGTTACATTCCCTATACCTAACATGTGTCAATTTTGAGATATTCGTTTTTTCATTAGAAAAAATTACAGCTGCACGGTTACTTTCAATTATTTATATATTCTGCCCTCCAATGGTAAAGTGCCGTATGTACAAAAATGACTGATTGAAATATTTCCCGTTTTCTCTTAAATATGACGTTAAAAGTTCAAACAAATTAGCCTGTTTTAAGTACAAGTAGTTAGGTAACATGCTAGGCTAAGGTAAATTGTTTAAAATGTTAAAAATGTGCGTGGTTTCTGCATTGAAACAGAAAAATTGTAGCAATTTTGTGTACGTACATACGGCGTTTTACCGTTGGACGGCAGTATTATTCCCTGTGACCGCTGGAAAAAAGTTGTCCGGCAATATGAATATCTAAAAAATGACAAATGTTAGGTATAGGGAATATAACAAAAAATTGACCTAAAATTAAATAAAGATTTCAAAAATGCGATAAAATGCAGTGTTCCATTTGAAATATAAAAGTTGACATCATTTCCGGTGTAACCAGAAGTAACCTAAAATTCAAAATATTTTAGTTGAGACGATCGTGTCCAACAATATAAATCCACACATTTTCAATCTCTCAGTTCATTTGGTTCTCCATATACTTCTAATGGCAGCTCGTCGTGGGAGACCCTGTATAGGCTTGTGTACCCTACGAAAAGTTTTTGTCTATAAACAGTCCACATTAATTTTTTCAATCAATTAATAATTTCTTTAATCAAGGAAACATTTATTGCTACCTTAAAATGTCGGATTTAACTCAATCAACAATTTCGTCCAGCAAAAACAAATTATTCTTCTATAATTCAACACAATAACTATATGAACCAAATAAATCCCGATCCTTATAACATACAAATTGTAAATTTGAACTATTGCAAACAAGTTAATGTTTATTCCCAAAGAAATATTACTTAGCATATATTGGAATAACAGATTTCTTTTAGACAATTCATGTTTATTTGAATTAAACAACATTTTCTAACTGTGAACAGTGTGTATATTATTATGTCGCTTGATAAATAAGCACAATTAGATATGTTCTACATTACTATAATTATTTAGTATTTAGTTTGTTATATTATTTTGCGTTTTTCTTTCCAAAGGATACGTAACTTCTTCTTCAAATCTGTATCTTTCAATTGTCGTAAAACAGAAAATAAAGAACATCCTTGATTTCAATATTTTAAAGCCTCTCGATCAAATTTAACCAAATAAGTTTTATCGGAAATGCATATTTACCTAGAATAATCGTAAATTAAGATGCTGGTGTCCGCGGTAGAAAGGACCGTAGAGATGGATAACACAAACTTCCAAATAATGATTGTGTCCGAAGTGTTGTATTGTCCGTATTGGCGAGGTAGTTAGCAATATTACAAATATTAGAAACAACTTGCAAAGTAGATTAAGTTGGTGGGCCGCACTGGCTAATTCATGACTCAATAGAAAAAATCGTCACCCACGCGAATTAAAAATCGGTAGTGAGCGTTCGTAATGAATGGGTGATCGCCACACGCACACAAGCGCGTGGTCACCGCGGAGGAATTCGCCATTACTCATGCCAGCAAGTTGCCATTCGACGTCCTTGTCAACTATTCATATTCCTCGTCCATTATGCGTTAATTATACGTGCGCGGGGGAGGGTGTCGACTGTGGGGCCGACGTGTGACCTTCCCCGTTGCTACATTCACAAGTGTCCACCGGCTGTTCTCTTGCGAACCCGCGTAATTGCCCGGTTTGTTGTTGGGTGGCTGGTGCTGCCGCCGCGCTGCCGCCGCCCGCCGGTGGGTTGACTAATGCACTTTTAATTTTAGATGCGACCGTACGCCGATCGGAATGTAATTGTTACGTGTCCGCCATTTAAATAATACCCGCAGGGTCCCCGCGAACGGAGGTGCCGGGGACACCACTTACCAGGTACACTGGGTACACAAACACACGACACATGTTATGCAAGTGAAAGCCCCAACCGCAAAATTGATATATGGAAGTTCCGGCCCAACGTTTGCTATGTGTCAAGTCGGTTAAGTAGTTCTAATTGAGACCATTATGGAATGAAGATAATGGATGTATTAACACTTAACAGTTATAGAATTGTTACGTTATATAGGTGGAAATGACCAAAACGTAATTGGTAGTAATGGTAAAATGAAAATGAAGACATTTCCCATGGAATCATTTTGCGTTCTAACTAACCATGAAGCCGTTTCCTGTCGAGCTCTTTTTAGTATCTTGGAGTTTTACAGTCATAGTTACGTCTTTAGCAACGTCAGTTTATCAGAATCTAGATCCATCCACATCAGCAATAATTACTTAATTTTTGGATTTTTCAAGTCACACATAAACAACAGAGAAAGAAATCTCATTTTAAGATTCATATAATATACAAAAACTTTATACAACTTTCATTTATAAAGAATACATTGTTTTTGAATGACCCAGATCATGAAAAGGGCACTTTTAATTTATTTAGCGGTTATGAGCAGCCGATTTATTGAGTCTAAACATTATTGATTATGGTTTTGTCAGTGGACATTACCTTCTGATCCAGAAATATGGTTCAAAATTTTGTGGTTTACAAATTTTTCTCATCATTTTTAGGCACTATAGGAAATATTCATTGTATATTTTCTTCGGAGTAGTTGCATAATGTTGTATGTGTTATATGTAAAAACGTGTCAAATGACAGATGGTACGAGTGGCCGTTAGACGGCAACTGAAAAGCCTGGACAAATTAATATCGCATGTTTAGAAAGGCGTTTATTAGGATTTTTCGACTTTCTATGCGAAAAACTTGCGACACTTTTGAACATCTTGATAAAAATCCCCAGTTAAAACATAGCCTGTAAGTCAGTGGTTAAAACATCAATATTAAAAAAAAGCGCACAAAACAAAATAGAAAATTATTAATGTTGAATTTTGATTTAAATAAAAACAATCATGAACTTTCTAGTTCCTGAAAACACTATTTTAAAATTAAATTAAACTTGTAATAAACTTGTAAACATTACATATGTCACAGGGATTTTTCATAGATCTACAAGGGGCAACAATATGAATAACTGTAAAGAAACGGAAATGCATATTCAACGAAAATTTCAGAAAAGTAATTCCATTATTAGACAACAGTAGCCACAATACCAGTCAGACACACATTTGAAAAAAAAAAGGGATTTTCGTTTAATTCGTTTTTCATTATCGTATTATCATCCCTGTCAGAATCATTTTTTATAACTAAATGAGAGAAAAATACTGGTCCTAAGTGACTTGAATATCTTATTTTTTTGTTCATTTATATACAATAAAACTTTATTATGTCAGAGAATACAAGTAATATTTCCGCCAATGCCAATACAGGTGATACAAAGCAATTAAACACTGCAAAACTCATTCATCTAGTAAAAACTGTTTTGGACCAACCCTGTTTTCACTTTAAAAGTACAAGTTGTAGGCTTTTGAGACTACATGGCAAATTATTGTAAATTTTGATGCCATAAAGGAAAGAACTGTTTGCAGAAAATAATGTAAATTATTTAAATCAAAACGTACAGACAGGATCGGGCTACTGTTTGATTTCAATTGTTACATATGGTTGTATCAGGCATACTCCACACAGCGCTGCAAATTTCAATAGACAAACATATCTTAATTCTTGCACCCTGTATATGTTCAAAACTGAAATTTCAATAAAAATACTTATATATGTGTGTACCATTTACTATTTCATTATATACACTGCGAACAAAAAAAATCTGATGTGGCCAGGCACATGACTTTATCATACAAAATATAAAATTAATAGTTTAGCTGCATGAGAATTTATTTGATTGAGATAAATCGTGTCTGCATTAAAATTAAACTAGTTAGCGAGGATTTGACAGATATTTTGATACTATTGACAGTAGGTATTGTCAAAGCATTTGACACTACCTACTGTCATCAGAATAATAGTTATTTATCTCACAAGTGCCGAAAGTACGGAATAGCGCGACGAGCGGTGATGCGGCGCGTCACCGATGACGGAGCGTCGCCGTCGCATGTGAGCGAGTCGCGCTATGTAGTTTTCGGCAGGAGTGACATCAACGTTTTTGTGTTGCTTTTTGAGAAATACGTATTTAAAAAAAAATTAAAATGGTTATATTTCTGGATAGGAAATGTTAGGTTGATACCACTTCTACGAAACGTCAAGTTTAAAAAGCTAATTCAAATTCTGACAGATTTATATTCGTTCATGACACTGTAGATGTCACATCCGTACCAACATACTAAAACGTAACTATACTCATCGTTATACTTTATTTACAATTTTCTCAATTTATCGTTTTTACAATTACATAACAACGGGTTGATATTTCTTATCAACAAAAAATCAAATTGGCGATCTTATTTTATTTGAATTTTGTATTTTTTACTTTGCCGCACTAGAGCGGCAACGTTCCATAGCGGTTCTCCAACCTCTGATGAAATCAGCTGTTTTCGAGTGTGACAGCCATACACATTTCTGTGGTGACAGCACAAAAAAATATTTGTCAAATCCAGGCTACTTTGAAGTTTCATATCAATGCAGATGCGACCGATCTCGATCATATAGAATTTGCTCTTAAAGCTAAACTAATAACTTTACCAAAAAATATCATAGGCATAAATTATTCAAAATTTCCTCTACCTACTTTAATTTATTATTTAACTATTTTGACGAAATTACAGAAATAGCAGGTCATTTGCAAAATCCTTGAAAAATGCTTTGAGGAAACTGCCAGTTCCTTTGGCCCCTTTTGAACCAAAAGCTTTTCAGCTCTAAGTTTAGTCATAAAACTTCTAAATATGAACTTTCGTCTCGATACCTTTAGTAGTTTCTCCGGAATCGTCGCCACAAAAATCGAGTACACACATACGCACACACACACACACACACACACACACACACACACACACACACACACACACACACACACACACACACACACACACACACACACACACACACACACACACACACACACACACACACACACACACACACACACACACACAGACATTTTTTTGTACCTTGGTCAAAAATGTTCAGGGGACCCAAAATGACCTATTTCCGCTAAAATCTCAATTTTTTTTTCGGCACGATTACAATACTTCATCATACTGCGTATGATAAAGTAAAAAGCGGTACAAATTGTTAATCATCCGTATTTTCAATAATATTCAGTCAAATCAAACAGTTCTTTAAAAAACGAATTGCTTGTATAGTGAAGATTAAAACCATACCATTGTCGCAATAACAGAACGTTTCAGTGCAAAGTTATGTTGCTTTATGTTTGGCTATGCAACATTTCTGATAATATCGGGTCAATTTAATGTGAAATGAAAGGTGTATTAAAATCAATGGGTAATGACATTCGTCTTGTTTTGGTAAAAAAGGGCACTAGAAAAAGGGCACTCATATAAAGGGTGAAGCCCTGAAGCCAGCCTGAATACATTGTGTTGTTCCTTTTTATAGATTTTTTTTTTGAAGACGTAGTTTTTACGTGAAAAACGAACAGCAAAGCCCTGACCGTCAGACAAGTGAAAGCAAACTGCCATAATTTTAGTTCAAGAAAAAACGATGTTGGTTTTAGTCCCACAGCCCAATAATTGTTGTACAATATGGAAAACAGGTAAGAAAAATCCTTTAAAAATTTCAAAATCAAACATGGCGCCCATAAGATCTAAACGTTGGATGGTTTCTCCACCATCTTTAAAGATAACTCAAGTTCGCAATTGGACTGTTCGTGTTTATGCAATGGATTTGTTTCCATTTCCCATTAAATTGACCCGATATTATCAGAAATGTTGCATAGCCATACATAAAGCAACATTACATTGGATTAAAAGGTTCAATTATTGCAAATATGATGGTATGTTTTCTATCGTCACTATATAAGCAATTAGTTTATCAAAGAAATGCTTGAATTTACTTTATATCTTTGAAAATATTAGCAATTGAAAATTTGTACCTTTTTTTGCAGACTGTATATTCAAAACAGCCCACTGTGTTGATTTGCCGCCACTGAAACCGTGCTGCATCTCGGAAATGATATTGAATCTGGTAATAAAACTCTCTAAGCGTTAGGCATTGCCTACTCAAAAAGCATTGAAATTGAAGACATGACAACGATTGGCCGATAGTTTGTATGCTTCGATCTACTTCCCCTTTTGTGGATAGGTTCAACTATAGTGCTCTTAAGGGGACGTTCTCATGTAGAGACCTAAAAAGTAGCTCAACTTTGAGACAGTTTCTCAAAGAAATTGTAAGATACGTCATTATGTTTTTGCCATATATTCATCATACTTTAGTTTTTTTTTTTTTTTTTTTTTTATTTTGTGCAAACACAGAGTGTTTGTGGCATAACACCTAGTCAATGACTAACAAGTTATTTTCATTTAACCTAAACTGATAAAATAATGAGTATTTTTACAATTTTGCCCATTGGCCCAAGTTGTTTTAGTCTGACAGTTTTTACCACTCAAGTAGACGGCGGTTGTTTTCACTTACACTTGTTTTCACTTTTCACATACTGTGAATACACTACGGGTGCTCTGCTTTTAATCACTCCCGCACTAGTTCGAATGGTTTAGTTCTTTTCAGCCGACGCACTAGCGCACTGTTGTCTAGCAGCTGGATGGCTTCAAAGTTGTCGTGGTGGAGTAGACGATCCTCGTGCTTCTTAGCAAATTTTGATATTTCGCTAGTTACCATCTCCATGCAAAGGTCCCGATGAAGACTGGTGTTTTTGATGTACCATGGTGCACCAACAATGGCCCTTAGAACTTTATTTTGGAACCTCTGAATGAGGTTGATATTGGACTGCTTAGTGCATCCCCATAACTGTATTCCATACACCCATACTGGCTTTACTAATTGCTTGTATAGTAGGAGCTTATTTTGCACTGACAGGGCTGACCTCCGTCCCATTAGCCAATACATTTTGCGGAATTTTAGGTCGAGTTCGTTCCGCTTTTTCTTGACATGTACTTTCCATCTAAGCTTGGCATCCAGTGTCATGCCAAGGTATTTCGCTGTATCCGCGTATGGAATATCGTTCCCATTAATGGTTACTGGAATATAGTTAACTCTCTTATTGGTGTAGTTTACATGCGTGGATTTTCCTTCATTTAGTTTGATGCGCCATTTCTTTGTCCAAAGGTTGATTTTGTTTGCAGCTATCTGTAATTTTTCAGTTGCTTCTTCGACACTGTCACTAATCGCCAAAATAGCCGTGTCGTCTGCAAATGTTGCCACTGTGGTTTCTCCCGGAACAGGAATATCATAAGTATACAGTAGGTACAAAAGTGGTCCCAATACACTTCCTTGTGGTACTCCGGCATTGATATTGCGTAGCGAGGAGTATTCGTCATCCTGTTTCACCCTGAAGTGGCGATCTTTCAGATATGATTTTAACACTTCTGTATATTCACTAGGAAGCTGCTGTTCCAGTTTCTCGAATAGTCCATCATGCCACACCTTATCGAAAGCCTGAGCCACGTCTAAAAATATTGCTGAGCAAATTTTCTTTTCTTCAAGAGCCTTTTCTATAACATCGGTAATTCGGTGTACCTGATCGATTGTTGAATGTCGAGCTCGAAAGCCGAATTGATGTGATGGAATAGTTTGATTTTTCTCAAGAATTGGGTATATTCTCTTGATAAGTAATTTTTCAAACAGTTTTGAAATGGTTGGTAACAGAGATATAGGTCTGTAGGAGGCTACATCATTTGGCGGTTTACCGGGTTTGGGTATCATGATGACCTCAGCGACTTTCCAGAATGAGGGCACATATCTTAACCTAAGTGCAGCGTTGAACAAATTTAACATCTTTATCACGGCTTTTCTCGGTAGCTGCTTCAGCAGGGCTCCTGATATCAGGTCAAATCCCGGTGCTTTTTTCGAACTGAGGTTGGTTTTGATTTCGGTCATTAGTTCTTTTGGTGAAATATGGGGTATAGGGTTTGACTCCAGTGCTGTCCAGGTGTTAGACTCGGGAAGTTCAGGGGTATGAGTTTCATTCGGTGTAAATGTCTTTTCCAAGTGATCGGCAAAGATATCGGCCTTATCCTTGTTACTTCTGGCCCAAGATCGATCTTCCTTTCTTATCGGGGGAATTTGCATTATCGGTCGCTTTATGTTTTTGGTGGTTTTCCATAGAGAGTAGTCCGTAGCAGAGTCATTGCTTAGCCCCTCCAAATGCCGACCAATAGTTTGTTGTTTGATTTCTTCGGTAAGGTTGCGAAGTTTCCATACCATATTATTTAGTTCTGTCTTAACTATGGGGTCTCTTGTAGTTTGCCAGCGTTTGCGAACTTTTCTCTTTTTTGCTATCAATTCTCTGACTTCTAAAGGATAGATGTTGCTATTCTTGATATGGTAACTTATTTGGGGTGTAGCTAACCACGCAGCTTCCTGTATATCGCCGTGGAAACTCTGCACTGCGTCTTCCAATTCTTCGGGAGTTTTGAGTGAAACCGACAAGTTGATGTTCTGCTCTAGGCTTGTTTTGAATGCTTCCCAGTTTGTAGCTTTAGTTGTCAGAGTTGGTCTTCTTTCTTTTCTAATTACCGATTGACTTAGAGTTAAGATAATTGGTGTATGGTCAGAGTCAAGGTCTAGTTCCTCGGTGATATCAATGAAGCTAGATGACAGATTTTTAATTACAAAAAAGTCTATTAGATCTGGAATCTTGTTTCTGTCAGTAGGCCAATAAGTTGGCTTACCTGTTGAGTGGACTTCGCATCTGTAGCTTTGGATTGCATGTAGTAATTCTCTTCCCTTTGTTGTAGTTAGCCGTGAACCCCAATATGTATTCTTGGAATTAAAGTCTCCCCCAAGTATGAACTTCCCAGAGAAAGTCTGCAAAAGGTCCAGATACTGTGTTCTCTTAATGTTGTGCCTCGGAGGTGAATAAAGAGCTCCAATCGATATTATTCCACATTTTGTTTTGACTCTAACAGACGTAACTTGAAATTCTTCTTTTTCGATTTTCTCGTCCTCATAATGAGATATATTATTTTTAATTAATACTGCGCTTCCTCCTCTTGCACAATTGCTGGGGTGAATAGCGTGATAGATTGTGAAGTCTCGAAGTTTTAGGTAGGATTCTTTTGTGAAATGAGTTTCTGATATTAAGCAAATATCAATTTTATGTTCAGTTAAAAATGTGTGTAAGGTATTTCTATGTTGTAATAGCCCGTTAGCGTTCCAGGAAAGTATGCGGATACAATCAGCCATTTTTATGGAATTTTTCAAGCTTGTCGAGTCTGGCAACAATGGATTTAGTAACATTTTCTTGTTTATTCAGTTTTTCCAGTATTAATTGCAGTGTTTTGCTGATTTCTGGAAGATTGTTTACGGTTTGGTCCATTTTTACCTCAATGCTTTTTATTTCTACTGGCTTAGAACTAGAGGCCGACTTACCATTTACCATGTTGGCATAGGATTGTTCACCAGATACCTCTTTTGCCTTGATAACTTTTCTGTTTACATGCTTTGTTTTCTGCTGTTCCGGGGGAGAGATTTTCTTAAAATTGGCGTTTTTAATCTTTTGAAGTTCAATCGGAACTACACAACCCCTGTAGTTTGCAGGATGACCTTTACCGCAATTATAGCATTTTGCGGGTTCCTCTTTTGACTTTGTGCAGTTCTGGGTATCGTGCTCCCCAGCACATTTTACGCATCTGGGGTCTTTGTGGCAGTATCCACGAGTGTGACCCCACGCTTGGCAATTCTTACATTGTGGCAACAATTTAGGTTTTTTTAGTGGAGATATTTCGACTCTCATTCCCATTATATCAGTTATTCCAAAGATTTTGTTGATATCTTCGGTCTTGTCGAAAGACAGCATGAAGATCGGTAAAGGATCTTTTGTTTTTCGTTTTAAAATATTAGTTACATCTAAAATTTTATATTTTTTTCGCTTCAGATCTTCAATTATCTTTTCCTTACTGCAGGTTTTATGCAGTTTTTTTACTACCACTTTAATTGGTCTATCTTGCTTATTTTCGTAAGATGACCAGTTTAGTTTTCCTTCCTCGAGAAGGTTGGTGATCATCTTGTAATTGTCGATTGCATCAACATTAACTTTTAGTACGCCACTGTTTAGTAACGTTATTTTATACTTGTTCTCAATTTTGGTATTTAGCAGCTCATATACTTGCTCATATTTAGTCACATCGTATATCATTATCGGTGGAGGTTTGTGTTCTCTCACCTTCTTTTCCTGTGAGTTTTGTTGTTTTTTATCTTGATTTTGTTCTGATGAGTGGCGTGGAGGGGTTATAGAAGAATCTGAGCAAGTCGAAGTATCCATTTTCTTCCTCTTAGTAGTTTTCTCTTTGCCCCGTTTAAGAATCCACTCAGTTTCCTTCGCTACTTCATCCTCATCAGTGAAATATTCCATTACATCTGGTTTCAGTGGTACCGCATTTTCTGCGTCCTTCTTTTCTTTGTCACTGAATTTCTGTTGGAGTTCATGGAGTTGTTCTTGCAACTGCTTCAAAGCAGATTCCAACTCGGTTTTAGCAGATCTTTCTTTTTGCAACTCTTGGTATAGCAAATGCTCATTTGCTGTTTTTATTTCGATGGTTTGCGACATAATTTTTACACTTTAAATTGCACGCGTATTAAACGCGTACTCAGCACAACACTTCGGACGCAATTCATTAACACAGCTTGACACACATTCCGAAGAGCGATTTGTTTACGCACGCAGTTACATGATATAAGTTTAGTTATATTGCTGATTGACAGAAATATATTCCTCGCTCACAAACAATTAAAACTTGATTGCAAAACACGTCCGATCGCTTCGACTGCACGATTCAAACTGATCATACTTTAGTGTACAAAAGGACATAGCGCCATAAAATAAAACTGTTTCAGGGTCTGATTTTATACACTCCATGGTTTAAAATACGAAAGGGAAAAAATTCTTTTTTCTTCCGATTACATGAGAATGTACCTAAGTTTCACATGAAACTCTCCCTCAACGAAAGATTCATTAATTAGGTGACTTATATTTGTTATTAATTGACAGTCTTTTTCAGCTGTTTTTCTATTGCGTAGTAATTATTGCTATAATGTTTTTCTATGGTATATACTACGTCCGCACACTTCGTTTATAGACGGTACAAGAAAGGTATAATCTGGTTAAATACCAATTAATCAATCAACACCAGTAGCAACATCCGGGTATCCGGAGCAGTTCCAAAATAGCGGCAATCCGTAATATACGTAGTGAGACTCCGTAATGGTTCCCATAACGCAGTACAGTATCGTCGTCGTTCCAAACCGAGTACGTCACCGTCGAACAATTTCCACCAGTTCGAGCGTCTCGGGCGTAAGTTTCCGGCTTGTCTCGCATGTCTTCCCAGAAGTGCAAGCGGCGGCAGTTAACTGCGTTTGCAAATTTACAGCGACAATAAAGAAGCGCCGGTCCGCGCGTCTCGTCGCGTCGCCCCGTCCTGCCCGGCTGGCTGGCTGGCTGCTCGCCCATTTAATAATATCGGAATGTGACGACGCCCGCTCGTCCCGACGACTACAGACACTTTACGTCCGCATTCGACGGCTACCGAGACGCCTAGACGGCCATCGTCCCATTTATCGCGAATTCCGGCAATGAACATCATTATCGAACGGTAACCGCCTGGGAGCTGCATGTATAACAGTGGTGGGGTTTTTCTTCAGCTAAGGTGATGTAGCACCTTGATTGGGTTTTAACTGGTTAGATTAAGTCTTGTCCTCTTCCTGAATCTCATGGCTGAGACTAAGGCTAATTTCTTCATCTTCCTGATCAGTTTCAACTAGGATATCTGATAAAGGATCCGGTTTTACTGGCGTCTTGCGAATTTACAAGATTCCCATGTATTTGTTTTGTGGAAAATGTTCTGAGAAATGCCTGTACTAATCGATGATCAGTGACCCCATATATGATGGTGGTCCCCTATATTATTAACTGTTATTCGTGGTAACTATAGGATCCGTAGAACCTCATTGTCTGGAGATAAATAATTCCATTATTAAGAATTATAACATAACATACAGTCACCTCTAAATGAACGTGGACAATGTCAACCACTAATGACTTCTTCATTACTTATTCAGGGTGGAATGATTTGAAATTGACTGCCTGTATTAGTATGGGCCTTATTTATATAGAAACAAAATAAATTAATTTGATAAAAACACATAATATTAATTTATATATCAGAATCCTGGCCAATAAAGAACAAAATCGGCCGGAAGTGAAAACTGCTTCTGGTATATGAATCTGCAAGCAGAAATTCCAAATTGTGTCTAGTTTTTGAACTTTTTGCAGTTTCTAGCACCACTGAAAAAAAGAAAAAGACTGTGATGTGGCCTGGCACATGACTTTATCATACTTTACAGCAGTGTCAAACGCTGATCATCTGAGAATATCGTCAATAGAATCAAAATATCTGTCAAATCCTGGGAAACTAATAGTTGTAATGCAGATACGAGCGATCTTGATGAAATAGAATGTTTTGATGTGAGTTGTAGGGTTAGCGCTGGTTCGAATAAAAACTGCTAACGCTTCACTAAACTTTTTTTATTGTATTTTTTATCTAGGTTTTATCTAGGCAATAGCTACTTGCCATGTCAAATAGATATTGAGTCTGCATTTATGTTTTAAGCTATTTGCCTAGGCAAATGTATTTGCGCAATCCGTTGTTAGGCATATAGCATTTTATATAGAAATAAATCGGTCACATTTCGCTACGCTAAAATACATTCCGTACGGGTAGCATTCCATAGCATCATCAATTAATGTGGTCTCTCTTCCTTTGTCTCTGTCGGTTATGCTCATTTGTATAACAAAAACCTTTTGACAACAGGCATTGCCATACTCATTATAGCAATAGTTTTTTATTTTTCAATGCCGATTTGATTCATACGGACAAAAAATATTACGTAGGCGACTGGTTTTAGCGAACAGAGTACGACTATTATCACCTATTTGAGAACTAACATGCACGGATTGCAAATAACCTCATATAATTTTAAAGAAAACGCGATGGAAATCTAAACGCGATTGAGGCCTAGGCAAATAGCTTTAAAAATATAAATAAACGTTCCATATCTATTTGCCCAGGCAAATAGGCCTTTTGCATAGAATAACCATTTGCCTACGAGATATACATAATGCACAGAGCGCTTAGCGACCAACAGAGTCAACTGCTATGCAGGTCTTTCAAAGTTAGAGTTTGCTCATGCAGCTAAACTATTAATTTACCTAAAAATGTCATAGATATTAATTACACAAAATATTCTCTACTATTATTTATTATTTAACTATTTTGCTAAAATTACAGAAATTGCGGCTCATTTGCAAAATCGTTGAAAAATTCTAAGAAAATCCATTCCTTTGGACCCTTTAGAAACAAAGCTTCTTTCAGTTTCTAGTTTCTCCGGAATGTCGCCACAAAAAACTGACATACACACATACATATACACCATACTACGTATGATAAAATAAAAAAGATAAAGTTAAAAAAAGAAACAGTTATCGGTTGTTAGATTTTTGTTTAATTTAAATTTTTAATTTTTTTTGTTAAAACTAAACAGTATAACCGTTTAAGGAAGATCACCAACAAAGGTAGCGTTGGCTGACTATGGTAAATAGTAGTCCGACAAAATTCGTCGTGATAAGAATTAGCTCCTACCTGACTTCTGTCCGTCAAAAAGATTATTTAACAAGCAATTAAATAATACTTTGTGATATGGCGAACCAGGGCAAAAAAATCAACAGAAGAATTACACAGAATAATAATTTACTGCTTAAGTCCGAACATGTTCGCTAGTGAACACTGCTAGTGACAAAATCTCTTCCTTTCACCCTTTCCAGAAAACAACTACTCAAATTCGAATTCATTCCGTTAATGGCGCGGCGCCAATCTTCAAAAGTCCACTGACGGTCGTAAAATGTATCATTATGTTTTTCTAGCTATATTGGAAGGCTTTTAGCTGTTCATTTTCATGGAAGTTCTACCTCTACTAAACGATGTTTAATTGTCATAGAAGTTAGCTTCCGCTAAAATTTTGTTGGGTGATCTCTTTGTTTTCTTGCTTTGCAAACTCTTTGCTACAAGCTTTTTTATTGTTTGTAAAATAATCTTTCCTGATATCCCACTACAATAATTTTCAATTTCAATCAATTTCAATGTTTGCGAAATCGAATTCATATTCAATTATTTTGTTTATTGGTCGCATCCTGTAAATGACAATTAACAATATTCAAAAAATGTCGGTTTGGGAAACCTAGTTTTTTAACCCCATTGAATGAAAATCCGTTCTCAACAATTTCATATTTCTTAGCACGTTTTTGCATATGATCACGCCATATACTCAAGGTAAATCTGATTTTTGCACGGATATTCGTTTGTTCAATCAACATCTGTTAGTTGAATGCCAGTTAAACAATATAGTGTTTATTTGACATATTTTTGATAAAAAAAGTTGCCAATGAATACAAAAACTTAAACACAGGATGATTAAGTTAAAATTAAATTTCCACCAGGAAAAATGGACAATGATAACTCCAGAGGAACTTATTTTTTTCCATAAAGTGATAGCTCCTGAATAATTCATGGATGAATTGGTTTGTATTTTAGTTTTTTGCTTGCTCACTAGGATGATAAAAAGCACCGAATTAACGTATTGAAACATTTTACAATGTCTTCACTAAATGTGTAATTAATTATTTCATCTTCAAGAGAGTCCCAGCGCATGCCTGTTGAAGGTCCATTCAAATTTAGTTAAATTCCGCGGCCAAGTCGATTAAAGTTTAACGTCATTATTAACCCACGTCCAGTTATAAAATTATCTCTCGGATAATAAGGTGGCTCCCATTGTCCACCCTGTGTATACCGCATAGCGTCTAGATACGATAACAACACTCGCGTTTTGGTGAATGGGTTGAGAAGTCCGGTCGGTCGTCCGGTTGTTGAATGAAAAGAGCGCCGCGCCGACAGTCGAAAATTATCGTTGCTCGGTTTACCGTTAGAGAGCGCCGATGTATACGCGGAGCTATGTCCGCAAGAAGGCGGCGGCGGCACCAGAAACCAGCCACAGCTCTCTCTGATAATTTACCTGTGCCATGAGTGTGTGTGCGTGCTCGAATTTTTCTCAGAACGGCGGCAGTTTCGCCGACGCCGCGGTATTTTTGATAATTATCACCATTAGCCTTAACAGTTGTGATGGGCCCTGTCACAACTGGTCTCTTCTTTCCTGCTCGCATTCCATCCGATATCTGAAGTCTGAATTTTGACCTCGGAAACTGTAAAACCATTTTGCTGAATAATGTAGGTGATGTAGTTAACCATTTAAGGAGTAATTGAAAATTGATTAACGCTGCATCAACGAACCTCATTATTCATTGAAATATGTACTTAAGACATATACTTGTAAATTTAGAGCTTATGTTATATCGATAATCACATTAGTAAGCACATTAGCTTACTTTCAAATGGTGCACTGTCGGCGTTTCTTTGTAGTGAGCCCCTCAAACCAGAGTTTGACACTTTAGTTAGTCTGGCCAATATTGGTTTTGTCCCTCCCAATCGATATGTCGTGATTTAGATAGCCTTTTTGGTAGACTACGAATCTTGCAACCAAAATACTCCATAACATCATAAAAAATGATCATTTTTGGTTGATCTAAAAATATGGGGAAGTAATAGTCAACTTCAAATCAAACTTTTTTAACTGGCCTGTTTTGGTCCCACGTTTGATAGGATAGAAATACCACTTCTTTTGAGTGTTTACTACTCTTTTTACCATCAATTTGGATTTCGGAATAAACACTTGACTATCGACCAGGTACACCGCGAATAAGCAACATTATAAAAAAAAAACGAAAAAAAGGTTTATTCTGGAATCTTCCTAGATGTTGCACATGTTTCTGACAGAGTCTGGTAAATAATACTGCAGCAATCTTTGTAGAAAGATTTCTACAGATATAGATATCTGTAGGGATCAACACTGAAAAAAACAACAAAGAAATACAGTTTCTGTTGCTCATTTTCAGGTCTGAACAAAGAAACCAGCGATTAACCTAAACGAACTCAAGCCAGTTGTTGTAGACTGCAACAACTCTGGGGTTGCACAAAAAAGTAGCATTAACATTGTCCAGCACTTCCAAAATAAAGTGCTAAGATGCATAGTCAATGAGCCTTGATGAAGTACCTTAAAATGCAGCTTGTATACAGCGGAATACAAAATATTGCAAGAACCTACTGATAAAGACTCAGTCATAACGTGAACGTTGACGCCATCCAGCACGTCGACAATACTCGATGGATTAGAAGCCTCAAGGGGAACCTTTTGAGTTAGTGTAAATGTGATAAAGCCACTGCTACGTAGATTCCAAGAAAAGTGTGACAGCATACCATAAAATATGTTACAGCAAAGTTACTCATTCGCCAATGATGTTTAGATTGTAATGCATATATTTATTGACAAGGAAAAACTAGTTTTTATCTTCACCGCTTTAAGGTTCAAGACTTCCTGTCGCACTACTCTGTCAGGTGGCCTTATATTTCGTAGTCAATTTCTGCCACTTTTACTTTCAAAATTATGATGGGATAGAATTATTGAAGGTTTAAATGGAAGCTTGTCACATGTTTGTTGCCTTCAAAGACTTCCACGCTATCATTTGAGCCTACTTACAGCACGAGAACATAAAAAATACAAGAAAAACTAGATTTTTTTACGTTTGGAGCCCATTTTCGTAAAACATGTGATTTGGTTGCCAGATTCGTAATCTACGGAAATAAAACAGTCGAAGTTAGTGTCAGACGTTCTGGGACTCAAAACAAAGTTTGCGAAATTTTGATAACAGCTTTGCAATCAAAACATTATTTGCATTATGCAACCAGTACTCTGAAGTTGACAATTTTGGGTGAGAAGACTTCTTTTTACTCCATAGTGGCGTGTTGGTGTGTGGGACGTTAGATACTCATGGTAGTCAATACGATTAAGTTATTTTCCTTGATGATTTCCGTTTATAACTGACAGAAAACAACCAGGAATTGGATTGGAATGCTATTGGTTGTGCGCGCGCAACTTCTTTGTGTCTGTATCCTCGGTGCCGTGGATTCCTCCTGCAGTACCGGACGGACGGGCGTCTTTCTTCGTAGCTGGTGAATTGTTGGGTCCTCTTCTTCGCGAAGTAGGAGTATTTGACGACGTGTAGCTCTCTTGGTTTCCTTTGAGGGGTAGCAGGTGATGGGGCGGAGCAGGGCGCAAGGGGGGAAACGATGAGATGGGCTGCGTATATTGGCACCGTTAAGCACGGCGAGTCCAATAGCTGGACGACTGCATTCCACTCCTGTATTATGGCGAGTTCGCACTCGGGAGAGTGGAAAATGCAACGAATCGGTCTCTGAAAGACCTAATCGGATTTTTAGGTTGTCACTGGTGTGTTGTTTTGGGTGCTGAATATTGTATATTTTGAGAGAAGAATGAAGATTCAAAGTGTAAATGTGAAAAGTAGAGAAATGGTGGTCTCGCTTAACGTGTTTAAGTATAAGAGGCAAGGGAAGAAACCCTTCTTGCCCCGACTAGATAATTTTTGTAAGACAAAATAATAAATAAACATTAAAAACCTTGATGTGAGCAGCAATGCTGGCTCCTGGCAACGCTGTGGGACGAGTTCCAGATGCATAGACATGGTGGTAGCAAGCTATGGCATGCTGCACATCGGCAAAATAAATATTTATTCACGATTCTCCAAAACATAAGCAAGGGCCTAAAAAGGCGAATTTTTTGTTGCTTATTATATATGTATGTCCGTTGGCTCCGGGGCTCATTTTTGACATTGAGTAGTTTTAAGATTCTTCCATCAACCCTTTTGGTTTGTCAAGAAAACAATCCCACATTCGATTTCTTATCCAGCATTGCGATAACTTCTGTGGAAATAATCTGCCATTTCCAAATCTGCAATTTCATATAACAACAGCCCTCTAATGTTTTGCTAAAATGTTGTTTTAGTTTTGTTTTGTTATTTGGCATATCTCAACAAGGTACCTGGTAGGCAAAGAATACATCCATAAGAAATCTGATGTGGCCAGACACATGACTTTATCATACTATACAGCAGTGTTGTTTATAAAATCGTTGAAACATGCTAAGAGTAAACCTCCACATCCTTTGGACCCTTTTCAACAAAAAATCTTTCAGCTCTAAGTTTGGTAATGAAACTTCTAAACATGAAGTTTTGTGCCAATATCATTAGTAGTTTTCCGGAATCGTCGCCACAAAAAAATGGGTTCACTCACAGAATTTTTTTTTATATCTTTGTCAGAAATGTTCAGGCGACCCAAAAACCATAATCTGATGTGGCCACCCATACTATACAGCAGTGTCAAACTGTGTCAAACGCTGATGTTTTGAAAATACTGTCAATAGAATCGAAATATCTGTCAAATCCTGGCTAACTAGTTTTCCTGCAGACACGACCTCGCCCAAATAGAATTTGCATATGCTGCTAAACTATTAATTTTATCAAAAAATTTCATAGACATAAAGTAAGTATACAAAATGTCCTCTACTTTAATTTATTATTTAACTATTTCGACGAAATTACAGCAATGGCGGCTCAAGTTTGGTCATGACACTTCTAAATATAAAGTTTCGTCGCGATACATTTAGTAGTTTCTCGGGAATCGTCGCCACAAAAGAAGCGGGTACATACACAGACATACATTATTACATTATTACATACATTATCATACTATGTATAATAAAGTAAAAAGATGATTCACGTTGGAACAAGTAATTATTTTATTAATCCGATGTCTACTACTCGCGTAATTAAATAAAAATTTAGCCACGAAGGCAGCAAAACGCAACAAAGAAACTGCAGCCTTCAAGAAAGTAGAAATTCCTAAGAATTACAGTTTTTACTTAAGAACAATTTGAAGAATAGTTTGTTATACAAAAATATACCCTATGTTTTGAGAATTGGATTTTTTCATTGTCTCCATGTCTTGGGGTTGGCAGGAGTTGGCACTTTGTACTACAAACAGTCAAAAATTCAAATAAGACAAAAGAAAACAAATTATATTGCCTTGTCGCACTGTCATCACATGCCTCATTTCAGAAATCAGACTATCGCTAATAATATTAATATGCTCATTTTTGGAAATCTAAACCACTTAAGTCGTATTATGAATGGAACTGGACCCACATTAGACCACATGATATCGTGGGAACTCCGCGTAGTGAATGTCACGTCAGCATCCACGGGTGGTGTGCTCTAAACATTGTTTCTGCATACGTTCATTAAAATTTTGCTGTATCTACATTCTACACATTACGAGACAATACATAATATATCTTAGGGTCTTTCAACCTTAGTGAGGTTCGGCATTGAAAACATAATGGTAAACATTTGTTAAATTTAGGAAGATAACAACTGTCTGCTATACTCGATACTAAGGTATGCTTTTTTGTTTCAGGTATGTACACACTTACATAAGATGAAGATTACTAAATTACCAATCTTTAATTTCCGTAAGTACTTGAGTTTAGTCTATAAGTACGGTGGAGCGTTGCTCTCTCTATTCAGTTAGGCTGCTGAGGTTTCGCCAACCCCGTGAATTAAGTCGTGGGTCCCGGCGGACAGTCAAACTTTGAGAATTATTCTTAACTATAGGTGTCATCGATTTGTTTATTGCCTTTAGGAAAATATGACAAAGTATGACCCATTTGAACATCGGTGGTCTTTTAGTAATGTGTCTAAGCACAGTACCTCTAGCTTGTATATCAGAACATGCCACAACTTTTTGGATATGACTCTGGAATCTAACTTCTATTAGAAACGTTCCATACGATTTGGTAAACTCCATTTACTTTTCTTAATTCATGACTCAGTTTTAATAATCATGTCTTTATTTGTATGTTCCACATCACCAATTAAAAAACTGTTAAACGAGAAGAACTACTACACACTGCTTGGAGTTCGCGCTTCGTTTTGATGTGTTGGTCGCATCACCAGCGTACCTACATGTATTCACACGCACTCACACACAGACACATGCACACACACACACGCGCGCATATTCCCCGTACCCCGCGATCTTTCCCCCCCGACCACCGTGCTTTGGATCTTCTATCCAACATCTTTCAGCCTCCTCCAGCACACTGTCAATTAACGTTATCAGATCCAATATCGTCTATAATCGGTCTTCCTTGCGCCGCTTTTAATTTAGTGAACGAGGCGGCTCCGTTCTGCTGCTCCTCTTCGGGCTCTGTGGAATGCCTCCGCCGCCTTGATCGTTAGACAAAGGTCGCCTTGGCACGCTCGATCCACAAACGACCTGGTGCTCCCAAAATATCCCAGTGGAGGAAGTTTTCTTTTTCAGACTGGTATAGATGCGATCGATTTTTTTTGTGAAGGTTTCAGTTTTGTGGTTATAGAACTAATAATAATAATAATATGAATAGGTACTTCCTGGTATTATTTACCGAATGATTCCAAAATTAACTGAGGCAACGTATAAAATTATAAGATTCAACCATCGCTTACGTTTCGATCTGACAATTATTATTCTTCAGTTTCTAGCAAAAACTAACAACTTGGACCAGTTTTCAGCAAATGATATTGTCATGATCGTGTAACTTTTGACATTCCAGACGGCTTGATCAGATGATTAGAAAGCAAAAATTTTGCAATATGTAGGTAATACGAATATAACATATGGAATACTGTATTTCTTCCTGCGTTGTTTCATTAATTTCATATAAATTTAGGAATATCAGGTAGTTTAAGATAGCTATCACAATGGTTACTTTTTCATGAATGAAAATCGTCTATTATGAAACCGAAAACAGTAGGTACCTATCACAATGTCTACATTATGAAACTGAAGTAGAACATATGTATAAGTTGAAACAAAAAAGAAGAAATTCTGAGTAATTTATGCCATTTTTTGGTCAAATTAATAGTTTAGCTGCAAGAGCAAATTGTATTTGATTGAGATCGGCCGTGTCTGTATCTCAGCGTTTGACACTACCTACTGACATTAGAATGGAACTATTTGTCAAATCCTGGCTAACTACTTTTATTTTTATGCAGATACGACCGATCTCGATCAAATAGAATCTCATTTATTATTAATTTTATATATAGTATGATAAAGTCATGTGCCTGGCCACATCAGATTTTTTTTCCATTTTATTTATTTTTTTAAATTGGATAGTATTAAAAATGGTTTTTGTACCTCGCAGAGAAACTCCAAATATATATGTTGGTAAAATATTTAATTTTTTATTTTACAAAAATAATTAATATAACATAGAAATATGGTATTTTAATCTAAGAATAATACAGTTGAAAATTATGTTAAATAAAGAGCACGCCATTTATTAAAATTTTAGGTAAAATTTTGACCTTTTTTTTAAATTATTCAATCTTAAAATATTAAAAAAATCATAAAAATAGATATTTTGTTGAAAATTCATATTTGGGCTTTCTTTGTGATTGGCAACAACTTTTTTAAATATTATTAAATATTTCCTGACATGACTATCGGAAATACCAGTTTTTACTCAACCGCCTTTTACTTATATTACGTTTGCCCTATTTTCAGTCAAAATCACATTCTAAAAACAAAAACACATCAAAGACAATCAATCACTAAAAATAATCACCTTTTTGTTTTGTTTTGCCAACTTATCTGCGTGGTTATGTACGTGAAATTTGTAATTTTGTAATTGTGGAATATATTATGTTGAGATGTTATTGCTATATTACAGGGGGAGAAAAAATATACAAATCAGATAGTCAGAATATAGAACTTTTCCATTTATTATTTACTTATTATTATTAATATAATTAATATTATTATTAGGTACTATTAACTACTAAAGAAAAATGTATATTACCTACTTCATAATGAAAATTAATATTAGCTAAGCAGAGAAAAATAATGAAAAATCGGTGTTAAAAACAATATCTACATACGGTTCTTCTTTAACAATTTCTATCCGCGTTGTTTTTTAATAAGTATGTAGAGATATTTGAATTAAAAATTCTTATGTCGACCACAGAGTTGAAGACATAAAAATGATTGGTGAAAGTAGCTGGTATGCCGGTGTAGGAAACAAAGTGTCTCGGGTATGTAGACATCACAGAATGTTAATAATTTGAAAGTCCAAAACAAATGTCTACGTGACTCTCTAAAACATAACGCAGAGAATTAATAAAGTAAGCTACTAAAGGAGTTTGCCTCTACCAAAGTCTTTGACTCAATTCAGAATTCGTCGTTTTAAGATCAATTCACAATTCACAATTCTGCCTTTGTTACGAATCATTACTACTTTAGAATTGAATTTTCCATTCTTTCTCCCTAGGAATCACAGCTGGTAGATTTATAGCTGTTTTATTACTCGAGATCTCAACAGGTCCATACTTAAAAGTATGTATAATCGTAATAATTAGAATAATAAAGTTTGACGATTCCGCTGAACTCAGTTTTATGTAATAAAAAGGCCGAGAAATGACCCATACGATGTTCGGTATCTTATTATGTTTAATGGCGTAATTGAAGTACGTATCTATGCAAAATTCGTGCGCATTAAGCGTTGTGTAACGGTGGTGAGGAGCGGGTTGCGGTCTTCCACGTCGTTAGTGCGTGTTCGCGGCGTTTGGTGGCGCTGCCGAAGCCCGTTGACCGTCTCCGACCCGTCTCGTTTCCAGGAACTGTTAGGTGCTCAGGTATGCCATAGAACTGAAACGGCTCTGCAGCACCGTCGTCGCTCTCTTCGGCTTGGTCAGAAAGCGCCTCTTGAACAAACCCATCGCGTAAAAGCAAACAATTGCCAATTCCACCACCACCAAGTCAAAGTTTGATTCAATCAGAGGGACTTTAACCAGATTCTGCGTTTACATTTGACCTATTTTAGATGAAAAATTGGTTAAGTGTAGTAGTTCTTAACAGGGCCATTCGAGCTTTCTATTTACTTGATGGCGATGATATGTACTCCCTTTTACCTACAACCATAATACTTATGTTCATCTAAGAACTATTGAGCCTGCAATGTTTTTAGAATCTGGAACCTGAATCTGAAAACGAATCAGAACCTGAAAGGGCGTTCTAATCCGTGATGGATGCAAAGGAGTACATACCTACCAGTCAAAATTCGAAACGTTTTTGGGTACTTGCACGTGAAGAAAAATTCATAACTCCGCCATTTTCTATTCGATTTCCAAAATATAAAATGCAAATGAAAGAGGAAACATATACCATTATAAAGATGTACTTCGGTTAGATCCAATAACAACTATTTTCAGATTTTTCAACTTTAACAACAATTTGATGACCTGTTTGAATCCGTAATATTTTTCATTGAAAGCCCATTTAAATTTGTGTCTAATACGCGTTTGTTTATTAGAATCAGTTAAAATTTAGCAGAATTATCAAATTTTATTGACCGGCTGGACACATCCCACTACGGAGAAGAAACATATAAGCCGACTGTAATGAATCCGTAGTCTTTATAGACATTAATTAGACTTTACTAGGACTTATATTTGCAATGTTATTCTAAAATTATGACACTGTTTTTTTCTTTTCCTTTTTGTTGTTACTTGCCAGACTATCACAATATGTTACTAAGTACATTAGAGTTTACGTTCAGTACATTTCCAGGTATATTTGCGTTCAAAATAAATTGCACCAACAGCAAAATTTTCAGTCGTTTATAGGAACAGTACTAAGTTACTATCGTGATTTATGAAAAAAAAAAAAGAAATACAGAAACACTTAAAAATATTTACTCGATCTCCGTCGTTTATCATACATCATCATCTATCATACATCATCTGTTTCGCGTTTAAGTGACAGTAGTGCAGTAGTCTGTGATTATGTTGATGGTATCTTTCCTTGAAAACGTTTTTCAAACCTTCCATTTCCTGATGAAATCGTTCACCTTGTTGGTCACTGAGTTGGCCAAGAGTCTCCGGAAAGAAATTCAAATGAGAATTCAAAGAGTGAATTTTGATAGACATGTTGCAGCCCATTTTACCGTACGCACTCAAAAACTCTTGTACAACATTTGCGTAGTCGGCACTTTTATCATTTCCAAGAAAGCACAATAAAATAAAACTATTAGGTAGACTAAAATACAATAACACAAGGTAATAAACAAAATAATGTCTAGTTAATGTGAATCAATCCTGGCTAGTGTGAATGTCAAGACGGTGATTAAACTTCGATAACTCAGTCAAATTTTAACCGATTCTAATAAACAAACTTGTATTAAACGCAAATTTAAATGGGGTTTCAACAAAAAAATAGAAATAAAATATTATGGATTGAAACAGGTCATCAAACTGTTGTTAAAGTTTAGAAAATATAAAAATAATGGTAAACTTCTGAATTTGAACATACATAACTCTTAGACTTTTATTGAATCTGATCGAACAGCACATCCTTATAATTGTTCCCTCTTTCAATTGCATTTTTAACAGTTTTTTTTTAATTAGAGATTTTGGGTGTTTGGAAAATTTTTTATATGCCATTATGTTCGGTTCTACCAGCCCAACAACTTACACTATGTCTCGTGAAAAGTCTCGTGAAAAGTCTATTTTCACTATAACACAGTGTAATTGAGTTAGTTGTTGCTTTCTTTTCGCTTTACTTTTCTGAGTTTGAATCTTGGACCTTTAATTTTTTTGTTCTAATTGAATCCCTCATTGTTAAAAGAGTTAAGTAACGTTCTATAGGTTTGAAACAATTAAAAGTAACTATTTATTGAATGTCTAAGGCTATTTGTAAATCTATCTGTTGGTTATTGTATTAACGATATATTCCTTACACGATGCTATAAGTAGTTTAAGTAATTAGACATTTTTGTGATACTAAATTTGCAGTTCAACATTCTATGACATGTTTTTCAACAATAAGACATATTTCATTCTTCTTTAGAAAATTATATCCACCTTTGCAAAAAATGTTGGGGTTACCATGAGGTAAGAATTCAGTTTTGTTTGTGATTATATTGAAAACAGATCTCAAATTTAGAAAAAGTTATTCCGTTTTCACCACCGACGCCGACGTTGCACTTTTACATGTCACACACACTTATAAGAATATGATAGGTATTCTTTTGTTTTTATCCGATTTCATGTGCGATATTAAAAGAAATTAAAAACATTTAGAAATCAGGTTAGGGATTTATTTATCGACCATTTTTACCAGTACTATGGTAGTTCAGTATTGCACAAACACCCCAATAACAAAATTTTACTAAATATATATATATATATATATATATATATATTAGGGTGGTCCATTTTTTTCAAGTATAAAATTTTGGCTCTCCACAAACTTGTTTTTATTCCATATGTGCTAACTAACATCTGTGTAAAATTTGAGCCCAATTAGGTAATATTTAGAGGTCGCTAGGATTAATGGTTTTTGGGGAAAGGTTAAATTTAGAAGCAGTACCGTTTTTACACTTTAAAATGTATTAGAAATATACTAGAAACTAAAATATTCATTCTAATAAATGTTTCACGGTTAATACATTGCAGATTTTATTGGTTCATAGTCGTCTTCATAATATTGATCTTAGAATAGAAGCATTGGGGAATTTCTTCTTATGCAGATCGACTACGCGAAGCAAATATTGTTTCTGTTGTCCATTTTTTGTAACAGTCGAATTAAATTTATTAACCAACGTTATCCCTCGCTGTGCACAATCGTTTACGACTTTTAATTGGAGAACTTTTGCTTCTATTTCAATGTAAACTTGATCCTCCTTCCACTCTGTAGGATCTTTTCTAAGAAATGACATGGCCTTTTCTCTTTTCTCATGTATTAACAAATCAAAGAGACTTGTTGTATGTTTGGTTACAAAGGATTCACGAGGATTCTGATGATTAAATCTTTTCCGTCATCTTAACGCCTTTGCTTTTGGTCTTAACAAAAGGTTTTAAACCATTTCCCTTTTAGTCTCAACTGTTACTCGCGAATCGAAGAAAGCTAAACCCATCAGATATTCAGAAATATACCAAAGATGACAAGAAAATGCTTGTTGTGCAACTGTACGAATCATTACATTAGGGTAGTTATTGATAAGTTCAAGAAGATTAGCATCATTTAGAGGGACCTTTTCGGCTATGGGGGCTTCATTCCATAACGACCGTATACTAGACTTACAAATAAACTTTTTTCGCCTTTTTTTCTCTTCTGCAGTAAGGACAAATTGGTGCTGAAAAATATATTTAAATATTTATAAATATTTAGACAATAAATTGCCCGTGTCATCCAACGAGCTTCATGTAAAGCACCAGGCGCACGAAACTTAGCCTCAGTTTTATTTGGACAGACAAGAAAGTTTTGATACAAGGTTAAGAGTTCGAGGTAATAGTCTCTAGGCTGTTGACTTTTTATAGCATCAGCATAGTAACCATGCATTTCTTGGCGAAGTTCAAGCAAATTCTAGGTTTAAATAATGAATCGTCTCCAACCACAAAAGCTTTAAGTCTATTTTCGGCCAATGTTCCTGAAAACGTCTAAATAGTTGAATATCTGGGCCAGCGCTTGATCCAAAAACTTCCTTAAAAATATTAGACAGCATGACCTCAAAAATATGATGGCGGGAAGCAATCTATATGAGCTCTTTGTCAAGGGCTTGTTCAAATAAAATGCATGCACCCAAGTTTAAGCCTGTGTTAGAAGCCGTAGTGTAAAAGCATTGACCGCGGATATGCTTTTTAAAGACCAATCATCAAGAACTTGCAAGCATGCAGTGTATTGTTCTTCGCCCGTACCTTTATTGATTTTTGGAACTGCTAATAGTTATTCTAGTCCACCTCCACTGACTAGAACCGCAATCCTATCTATTTTTTATACTCCACTAATAATATCGGGTAATAAGAAGTTGAAAATCATAGCGACCTCTAAATGTGGTTCATACAAGCCAGATTTTGAAATACACACTTCTTTTGATGTAAGGAATACAAACAAGCTTGTGGACAACAAAAAAGAACACGAAAAAAAATTTCATTACGTCGTGGCCCACCCTAATATATATATATATATATATATATATATTTTTTAAATTATCAATGTTTGAACTACTTTCAGACGCCTATGTCTTTAAAACTTGGAGATGATGTGTGGACAAGCTGTCATAATAAAACATTTTCGCATTTTTTTTGCCACGGGTAATATTTTAACAAAATATTAAGTTTAAGTTCATAGACGTACAGCTGAAAGGTATGAGAGATTTCAAGATACTGAAAATTTTGTATGCAGAAAAAAATAACAACCATGTTATTTTACAAAAAAATTTATTATTAGTAATTTATTAGTAAGATACATAACCCTTTTATTAAAAATGTAACCATTGTTGCCGTACATCACTAGATCAACTTAATGTATTTTTCCCACACATTGATTTCGTTCGCTATTTTTTTTTTTTAATTGCAATATCGTTGTTATATTTCTGCATACACAATTTTCAATATCTTGAAATCTCTCATACCTTTCAGCTGTACGTCTATGACCTTCAACTTAATGTTTAGTTCAAATATTACCCGTGGCAAAAAAGAACGAAAAAATGTTATTACGACAGCTTCTCCTCACATCATCCACACTGGTAAATTCCTAAGAACTAATAACAATTTATCTTAATAAGCACTAAACGTATGTTGCCATCAAGTAAATTACAAAACGGAAAAGAACATTTAGGGAAAAATGACCAGATGGGTGAAGTGTACTAATTTCACAAGGACCATATGCATGAGAATAAATCATGAAGAAGATAAGTTACACTCGAAGAAGAGTGGTAATTGCAGTGCAAAATATAACATCCCACAGAACGGTATTTTCCTTCGTAGTGCGTCTACGAATTGGAACCGCCTGGTAACAAGTAAGCGAACTTGCTAGGCACGTACCAATGCCAGGCGGTCGGCGTAAGTTTTCCCCCCATCATGTCTCCATCCCGATATAAATTAGGTTACATAAATAATTGCGCGCTGGAGGAGTATCCGACGCCGGCTAATTGGATAAATTACTGCAAGAGCGGCCCGTAATTATATTGTAAACTATCCTTTAATTATCGTTAAGTTTTATTGTGTATGCAAATTTCAGGGAGACTAGACTTGAGGAAGAGTTTGCCCGATGAGAAACAGTCGACAATTAGATCGCTAACGATCGCATCGGATGATGGGGGCCATCATCCGAATTGCCGCCGCATTAAAATTTATCTATTTATAATGAGGTGTGTAATGAGCGCTTATTTAGAATTGAACATTTAATAACGGCCAATTAGAGTCACACCGATGATGTGAGCTAGTCTCAAAATTTTTACTCCCCAACTGTGAGCTCATTACAATGGTTCCATTGCTCACATTAACGCTGCAAGGCGAACTTATTTTAGGCTAGAAATTAGAGGGAATACTATACATTTTTTTATCAACAAAGGTGCGATAATATTGTGTTCATAATTTTAATTTTTAGTTTATCATACGCAGTATGAGAAAGTATTGTAAACGTGCGGAAAACAAAATTGAGATTTTAGCGGAAATAGGTCTTTTTGGGTCCCCTAAACATTTTTGACCAAGGTACAAAAAAATGTCTGTGTGTGTGCGTCTGTGTGTATGTGCGTAAACGATTTTTGTGGCGACGATTCCGGAGAAACTACTAAAGGCATCGGGACGAAAGTTCATATTTAGAAGTTTCATGACCTAACTTAGAGCTGAAAAGCTTTTGGTTCAAAAGGGTCCAAACGAACTGGTAGCTTATTCTAAGCCTTTTTCAAGGATTTTGTAAATGAGCCGCCATTTCTGTAATTTCGTCAAAATAGTCAAATAATAGATTATAAAGTAGAGGAAATTTTGAATAATTTATGCCTATGACATTTTTTGGTAAATTTAATAGTTTAGCTGCAAGAGCAAATTCTATTTCATCGGTCGCATCTGCATTGATAATTGATATCAAACTACATAGTAGCCAGAATTTTGACAAATATTTTTTTGTGCTGTCTTACTCGAAAACAGCTGATTTCATCAGATGTTTGAAAATCACTATGATACGTACAAAACACAAATTTTAAATAAAATAATATCACCAATTTGATTTTTTGTTGATAAGAAATATCCACCCGTCTTTATAGCTAATTCTAAAAACGATAAATTGAGAAAATTGTAAATAAGTTATAGCGATGCGTGTAGTTTTATTTTAGTATGTTGGTACGGATGTGACATCTACAGTGTCATGAACAAATATAAATCTGTCAGAATTTGAATTAGCTTTTTAACTTGACGTTTCGTCAACCTAACATTTCCTATACAGAAATATAACCATTTTTTATTATTTTTAAATACATATTTCTCAAAAAGCAACACAATAAACGTTGATGTCACTCCTGCCGAAAACTAGATAGCGCGACTCGCTCGATAGCGCGACTCGCTCACAGCTCGTCGCGCTATTCCGTACTTTCGGCGCTTGTGAAATAAATAACTATTATTCTAATGACGTAGTGTAGGTAGTGTCAAATGCTGATGCTTTGACAGTATCTACGATTTATCTCAATAAAATAGATTCTGATGCTGCTAAACTATTAATTTTATATATTGTATGATAGATAAACTCATGTGCCTGGCCACATCAGATTTTTTTAAAATGAAGTGTTTCTATCGTATGTTCCACAAGTGCAAACCAAATAAATCACATTTTTGAAACATATCAACTATAAATAAAACTACTTAGTTTCAACGAACAAACCGTACATATTTAAAGTGGAGAAGTGGAGAAGAAAATATATAATCCAGCTAAAATAGATATATCAAATGAATTATGAGTGCCTGGCTATATAGCTTCTAATCAACATGAGTTAAAAAAATGTTGGTATGCATTTCTGGTGAGAAATCAGGAAAATCGTCTTTATGTGAATGAATACAAAATAGGTTTAATGGAATCAAAGTTACCAAGTTTTATATTTATATAGTGAAAGTATAGTTAAAATGTGCAAATAGACAATTACTTAAAAAAGTTGCTGATGTATTACTTGCGCCATCTAGGATGATTCAATGTGAGCGTGTATGGTGTTTAGCCATACATCGATGGTGTCAACTGGTTTTAATTGGTTTTAACAATGGTTCGGCCGAAACCATTTTTCTGAATGCACAGTGATTATAGTTTTCAATGCTCCGGCTTTCCACAAAATTCGTTGGAAAAATATAAACAATCTATAAATTAAAAAAATAAAATCAGGTTTCTAACCGATGCCATATTTATTATTATACAAATATTTTTGTTTGCAAAATACATAGTCTTAAATGTTCGTTATTATCACTTTAATCAACAAGATATGTTCTGCAGTATAATCGCGGTATAACCTTAAATTCTATTTAAAAAATCTTTATCATGCTATATATATATATATATATAAAATTAGTAGTTTATATTAAATGTTTATACTGCATGAGATTCTATTTGATCGAGATCGGTCATGTCTGCATTAAAATAAAACTAGTTAGCCAGGATTTGGAAGGTATTTTGATTCTATTAACAGTAGGTATTGTCAAAACATCAGTGTTTGACACTACCTATTGTCATTACAATGAAAATATCCGTCAAATCCTGGCTAACTAGTTTTATATTAATGCAGACACGACCGATCTCTACCAAATAGAATTTGCTCATGCAGCTAAACTATTAATTTTACCAAAAAATGTCCTGGATATAAATTATAGAAAATTTCCTCTACTTTAGTTTATTATTTAACTATGTTGCCGAAAATACCGACGTGGCAGTTCATTTGCAAAATCCTTGAACAATGCTTAGAGTAAAAATCCCGTTCCTTTGGACCCGTTTGAACAAAACGCTTTTCAGCTCTAAGGTTGGTCATGAAACTTCTAAATATGAAATTTCACATCAAAGATATCTTAATAATGGATATTAACACTTAATGTTAAACATTAACAATTTCGATTTAGAGAATTTAAAGATGGTAAGAAACATCTTTTGCTACAGTAGAGCTACTGCGAGATACGGTGGATGTAAGAGGATCTGCATCCCGTCGACTTTCTGTTATCCTGATAAAAATCCCGGAAGTTACGTCATCCCCCCAACCGTAATCTGACCAGTTTCATCCATTCCGTCAAACTATCACAACTGCCACACCTGGAATTGCCACCACGATTATATTACCTTCGCAGGTAATTCATATGAATCCGGGGTTTTTCAGATTTTCCATGATTGCGTTGGGGGTAGAATGCGTCGTATATGCCCGGTGGTGTTTATGCTCTCCTGGTAGAGTTACCGGAAATGGGGGAACTTCCGGTTTTCCCGGATGTCCGCACTACTCCTTCGATCAACTTATAGTTACGTCTTCCCACGTAATTGATGCTCTCCTGGTGCGTTTCCCGGAAATGGGGGTAACATCCGGTTTTCCCGGAAGTCGTAAATTGTTTAAAGGGGAGAATCAGGGGTTGCGAAGTGTGGGTTTCATGGTTTCCTGGTAGGCTACGCGGAAGTAAGGTTGTTTCCGTGGAAATGCAACAGCGCCGCTACTGACTACTTACTATTTCCGTAGGTGCTTCTGCTCGCCTGATTGTCATCTTCCGAAATGGGCGATTTTCCTGGAATTTTCAGGATAATTACGTAGGTATTAATTAATCGGTTTACCTTAGCGGGATACTTTGCCCAGGTGTTGGGGGTTACCTAACGGCGAACAGGAAGTGAGGGAACAGGGTAACATAATCGCTAGGAGGACTGTATTCACGGATACATCGCGGAGGCTTTGGTTTTGTTACAGCGGGTAGTGCGCAAACTAACCTTTTTTGGGCGGAGGCGCAAGCAAAAACTCTAGTTTGTAGGAAAGCCGCTGAAACGGTATCAGGGCAGCAGTGGTTTAGCGAAGGTAGCGAGCGCGCTTCAGCTAGATGTTTCAGTATTGATTTCCTGAAAACGTATACGTAGATATAAACGAGCGTGCTGTTACAGCACTATCAGTTGGACTAAGGTATTTGTCTAGCAAATTACTTCTTTTATTTATTTTTTTTAATCTATTGAAGAATAATAATTTTTTCTATATATTTTTTCTGCAAATTAGTAGCAAGCAATATTTTGCTGTACTTTATTTTAACATATTTTCGTTTTTTTTTGTCTTTGCGGATGGCGTATCTTGAGCTGTAGTGAATAATGTTTATACTACTTTCTTGATCCAGAGTGTTGCTAAGCACTGCTGAAAGAAACTAAGTTAATTGATGATGCGATGCATACTGAGCAGGTAAAGAAGTACAAAAATGTAAAGAAATTAATTAACAAAAAAGACAATATTGTACTCAAATGATATCCAGCCGAAATCTCCGATAAAAAAGAAATTTTCTAGATTTCGTTTTCCACGTGTCTTTAGACTCTGCACTATCTTGACATTTGCATTTATTGTTTCTGGTCGCCGACGAATTGATAAGTGTAGATTTGTTACACGAATGAATCCATCGTTCATTTGATTAAATAAAAATTTTTGTTGACAACCTATAACGATAATATTATTTTATACTTTTTTTGCCTTTATAAGAAAGATCCATTGATCTAAACGGACGAAATTACCCCGAACATGGGGCAATGTTTTGCTAGCAGTGGCCCCTATTTTTTATTAATAATTGGATATATGTTTTTTCTTGTCTTAAACAGCCGATAAATAACAAGTTACAGGAAAAGACTGAAACCTTTGCAACATGTGTGGTTACAACTTGTGGTCGTTCCCTCCTTCCTTCCTTGTGCTACTTTAGAAATTTTGCAGCTGTTCGGTCAGAACGTTCCACTACATTTTTTTTGTCTATTGGAGTGAGTAATGTTGGCTATGAATTCGTTTCTCTTAATAACTTTTCAATTTTAAAATGAATATCTGGTATTGCGACTAAGAGTAATATCCGAATAATTAAGTTAAACGTCAATTGGATTTGTTCTTTATCAAAAACACTCTATTTTAAACCAGAGAAAAGCGGTTTACGAGTTATCACCGGCGCATCCGCCAAATTGTAAACACGCTCGTTCCGCCTCTAATCCATTCGTCGCCCGGTCGGATTTCGCTGAAACCCCGAAAAGCGCCGCAAACACACCGCTCTCGTGCTGTTCTCCTGGTATATTCGGCGTGCCGGGTCGCGGCGAAGCCACGCTGGCGTGGGCCAGCCGGGTTAAGTGGACTGACTCTCTGGGTGCAATGAAATGACGCCGCGTCGATCACAAAGGGAACCCGTCACGTCAACCAGCGCAGCACACATACTCTGGTACAAAACGAGAGGCCGCGGGCCACTGCGCCGCTCCCCCGCAACGGGGCACTAGCAGATCAGCCCTCTTTATAGCCTCTCACGTTCGAATGATTTACTCCACACTTGCGGGCCCGCTTTGTGTCTCGGCCGATTCGACCACTGGCGCCTCATCTTTATCGCCCGCTCTCGGACCTACGCTCTCCTTCACACCACCCCGGACCCCCTTCCGACCCCCGCACGGGCCTGTACCATGCTTACACACCGGATTTTGGTGCGAGCTTCTTCGGTTAACCCTTCTGGAGGATGGTAATTTTGTATCGTGTGCTGGTTAGAGATGAAAATTATATAGGAGGTCCACGATGGTTAGGTGTGTTAAATGATACGAAAATTGTGTGGGTGCCTATCTATTACTCGAAAATGGAATAAGTTATCTATCTATCTAATAGAGAACTTGCTATCCCAAAATCTGCATGAGCCGCAAAGATCCAGGTTTCAGTTGTAGTGGGTGTAAGCGAAATAAACGAAATGAAATCCAATATTTTGGATGGGTAATGAGCAATAAAATATTTTAGAGAAATAATATTTATAATATTTAAAATAAAAATATTATTTTAGCTGCAAGAGCAAATTCTATTGGATCGAGATCGGTCGCATTGATAGATAAATATTAATATAAATATTAATATAAATACTAGTTAGCTAGGATTTGACAAATATTTTCAGTCTAATGACAGTAGGTGGTGTCATATGCTGATGCTTTGACAATACCTACAATAGTACCAAAAGATGGCTAATTCGTTTTATTTTAAATAAGACACGACTGATCTCAATCAAATAGATTCTCATGAAGCTAAACTATTAATTTTATAGATTGTATGATAAAGTAATGTGCCTGGCCACATCAGATTTTTTCTTCCGTATGAGATTTTTTATTATTTTTTTAATAAGCACTAAATTATTCATCATAATGGTATTTTGAGAATGATTTATGACGCCCTAGAAACGTGTTAAATGTCATTTTAAATTTTAATGAAAAAATAATTAAATCCTTCCTTGATTTCTAGTTGCGTGTGTTTTACTTTAGATCTTTTAATTTATTTAGTTATAGCACGAAGCTTGGCGACTCAAGCAGTGTTACAGAAATACAATAAGACCACATCATACAACGGTTATAAAAATAAAGTTTAATGCTGTTCAACATATTTCATGAAGTTCTCGTCGATCTGAAAAGTAGTTATGCATAATTTGTGATATGTATGCAATTGTTTACTTTTTTATTGTAGGGTAGATGTTTTTAAAGTAAGTTTTCTTGTTTTTTGTTATCACCTTGAGTTCAGATATTTTGGTAACAATTAAAAGTATTAAAAGTATCTACATATTTTCATGATAATATCGGATATTTAAAAGCACAACGACGTTCAAATAAATGGTTTTACGTTATTTTAGATGCGCGTTATGTTCAGCTGGTTGCTATTGCATGTTTACCGATAGAAAATCGCATCAAATTAATCGTATATATTGACAAATCCGGAGATTCCTTAGACATGCGGTTGTGCTTGCTTATAATCCCCATAATTCTATGTAAACACACTTTGCCGCAACCAAGTAAAAACTTTCCCAGTTTACGTTGAAGCGAGTATATCGTTTACAGAGGTAATGACCCAAGTTTAACATGGAATGGTGTTATGTTGGTGCAGTGTATTATCTGCGTTCAATTAGTTATTCGATAATGGACTTTCCCACGCATTAGCTTTAATATACAAGTAAAGTATAATTTAATTCCTTGGCTAAATTGTAGATTGCTTGAGACCAGCAGGACTTATAACAACGAAAGAATTTTATGCACGATGCGAATGAGTAGTATGAATGTGAAATACATTTTAACGAAATCTCGAATAATATAATATAATAATATAAATGCACTACATTGAAAGTCCAGTGTAAAAGTACAGTGCTTAAGGTTTTTTATACTATGAGAAGGTTTTGAATTTTATAATCAAAATAACACTGTTTGTGAACGAAAAATTATATTGCATAAATACATCTGGTATAATCTGTTTATTTTTAAATATTTGTTGTTAAGTAATTGCAGTTTTCTGGGTCAGGCCTGAATGATTATTGAGGTGAATATTTATATATTTATTAACATTTTGGTGGCCTTTTTTTGTAAAAGTTTGTTTTTGCCTTTTTATTGCAGTATATTGCAACAAAGTCCTAGTATCTACCGTACTTTTCGGTCTGCTCGGTTTTTCCTAAACCATAAATAAAAAAAAAACTACACTAAAATCCTCGGGCATCTTAACAATAAAGGTCTATACTAGGGCTTCCAATCCGGGATTACGGGATCCCGACTAATAATGAACTTTTTCGGGATCCCGGGATTTAAAATATAAATCCCAGGATCCCGAAAAAAGTAGATCTACATGATTTTCTTATGTTTTTGTTAAGTGGCGCAATGTTAGCACTGATCAATAAATCAATAGCGAAAAAGTGTCTTCCAGTTTAAGGATGTTACCATAAACTAAAACTCGAATTTTTTTCTATTTCTTCAACGCACAACTATTGCTTTTTCGCTTTCTTAGTGTCAAAGTTTTGTTAAAAAGTGCACTTAGATAAAAAGTCTATTTTTATAATGTGGCGTGGGCTATTTGAATTGTATTTGAGAAAAACGACGTACAAGTAATTAATTTTTTTCATGATAAGAAATTGAATATTTAATACTATAAGAAGTGACTGAATATGTCATCAATTTTGTACAATAAATATCGTCACTTGAAAACACGTTTAGAACTTGGTTGTAAAGTCAATATACCTATATTTTTTTGTAAACAATAATCGTTTTATTTAAAATGCAAACAGTAGTCTACTTGCATAATATGCATCAATTGATGCATGATTTCTAAACTTATCCAACTTTATCTTAAAGAAGAAAGCAACAATTCATCAAAATGTTTTATTGACGTTAATATGACAAAATGAAAAGTTTACTCGTTCAAACAATTTAAAATAATCGATAATGTCGAAAACAATTGATAGTCGGAACTTATGATTTTCATAGTAACAGTTTCAATTTTAATGAATTTATTCCATACGTTTACTCTCTTTGCATTTGTAATGAGATTCGGATTCCTTAAAAAAATCTCTTGCAGTTCTCCGCCAATTTTAAATCGACCAAATTCCGTGAAATAACATAATCATTAAAGCAATTCATTTCAACATTAAAAGACTTGATAATCTCGATCATCATTTTAATTTAGTAAGAAGGCGGACATCGTCCGCTATAAAGCACCATAGAAAATGTATGCAAATAGGCTTCGAGTGGCCGGCTGGGATAGAAATTCCTGGTGCACCAGCAGCAGCGGAGGCAATAGCAGCGCGCGGTGGTGGAGATATTTGGACCGGTCGGGTCGGGTCCGACCAAAAAGTCGAACTCTTGTTATAGTTTATACGGGACCGGAGGCCGGGCCGGAGCGCCGGCCGGCGTTAAGGAGCGGATCGGCATAACAAAGGCATTCCGCGAGATGCTGGGTGCACGGCCGCCGCGAGCCCACGAAAAAATGCCCTGCGACAGCTCGTATTCAATGTAGATTCGGGCACCGATTCTCGGAAGGCGTCAAAGCGGCCGCATGCCACCGAACACACAAACACGCACCAACGCCGGGCCCCACTAAATATTCCGCGCCAGTCCTCTCTTCGTCGTCCTCCCTCTCCTCGCCAACCTCCAATGGTGGTAGTTGGTACTAGTAGAGGACAGGGCCCTATACTGTGATACGAGTCATGTTTACTGTGATTTCTTGAATTCTAAAGGGCACAACTTGAATTTATAGTACGTCACTTAGCCACCGTAAATTGATCGAATGTTCTACGGTAGTGTCCTAACATGAGACCAAATGTAAATTAGTGACAAAACAATGGATCACAAATGACACAAAATTCTAAAAAATCAATCTCCAAGGTTGCAGAAACAAAAGACTCCTAATTTTGCTTAATGATGTTGGCAGGTTTTCAAATGTTTGATGTTATTTGCAATTTTTTAATAACTAAATACCAAAAAATTTTATTTTTGGCGCTCCCAAAATATTATACGATCTGATAAAATCTTTAAGTAGGCTCCAATGGCAGCTTGGACCTTGAACATAAAACTATTAAGCGAACAACCTGTGAAGAACTCCGTAACTGATGTAGGACACACTTGCTAAATAGGCGCGTGGGCATTTTGGTTCCACATTTAACAGAATGAAAATATCTTTTTGTCAGTTTTGATCCCACGTGGGACAGTACAAAACTACCACTTGAAAGTGTAGTCACCTGGGTTTTCGCCTCATAGCTTTAATGTTCAATTGTTAAGTTTTTATTTTGAGCCTTCTTAGATAATTCTATCACATCACAATTTTGAAATATTAATGCTACATGATGCATTTTGATATCCTAAAAACTATAAAAATAATACGGATTGCCCTGAAATCTCTGAGTGGCCTGAAATGAAAGCTTGAACCTTGAACTTTAAAGCTATGAAGATAGAAACTAGTAAAAACTGTGAAGTAGTCCTGTTTTCCTTTAAATGTCACGGTTCATGCCATCATTTAAGTCTACTTGAAGAATTCTCTTATGTAGCATGATTATTCTTGAGAGCCTATTTTTCTCAAAGCTTTGAGTTGAAAGACGTCAACACTTTTGGTTTGCCAAGTTCAAATCTTTCTTTAATCCATTTATGTACTCCTTTGTGACCTTACTTTTCATACACATAAAATAAAGAGAATCGTTCAATCTTAATTTTGTTCACCTACTGCTTTTTTAAATTGTAAAATCAACCACAAAGAAGAGTATTATTCTATATGAGAACGCAATACTCCTTGCACAGAAAAATAAATAAATTATGTATGTATAATTCATTATTTAGATATTTTGAGAAAGGGAGATTTTAGGCCAGCATTTTGGGTCGAATACGCCACTGCGCGCGCCATATCGAGGCCAGAATTTCGACGCCGCGACCGAACCGAACCCTGTTAAACGTTAAACACTCCACCTGAACGGCTGCCCATCCGAAACTACCGAGTAGGCTGATCCCCATTTACATAATCCTAAAATTAACTCGCCCCAACAAGCGTTCAACTAAATTGGATGCTCCGATGGTTTGTTGCTGCTACCTTCCGATCAGTACGGTGGAGTGAGTATCCATCGTCACACAATACGTCATCCGGAAATTGGGATTTGGTCTCCACCGAAGACGAACAATAACAACTAACCGGTGTTAGTAAACTGTCCGGCTAGATTTGTTGTTGCCGAATGTTTGGTTGTAAGATGAGAAACGAATTTGTAAAAATATTGTGTCGCCCGTTGTGTCATAATTGTTTCCATAAATGCTTAGACATTGACCAAGATAATGAAAAAGTTTTAAGCTCGCAGCACATCTGTCTGGGTCATAAACGGACTGTAGGAACCGGACAGGTGTGCTTTGAGCTTTATACTCAACTGCGGGTGGAGGAGTTTTTAGTCATTGGCATGAAGAACAAAGTATTACATGTGCTACTTTCATAAACAGTACCTAAATGGATTTAATGCATTCTATTGCGCATTCAACTCGTATTCTATAAGAACATATCATTAAGTGCAATAATCCGTCTTAAGTGTTATAATTTGACCACTTCATAATTTATCGCAATCTCAATGCCGTATAATTGTCAATCGACCATAGGCTATGTGATGTTAGGAAACATTACAAAATTGTTGAGAGGTCATGATGTAATGATGTATTGCATTTTCCTGAATGCAGTATTCGTACACAGTTGTTATAAGGGGTTTACCAGCGTAATAACTCATAGTAGAGATAACTTTTGGCAGGAAAGATTGTCAATTCCACGATATTGTGATTTTTGTGAGAGGCTGTCAAAACTAGTAAACCAAATACATCCAGACCACCGAAGAGATGACGCAAAAGCTGTACATACATAATCTCAGAAATAGACCGACATGAGACCAAATTGGGAAAAAACATCATGTTCTTTTAAATTTCCTTCAGTAACCTTAAATAAAAATTCAAATAAAAGTTATTTGAGTTTAAAAGTGGTATCCTATGATACCTCACATGACTTACTTTCCCCATGGCCTGTGCGATTTCCAAAGCAGTTACGATCGTCTAGTATAATAATAGCTAAATGATAGCGCTTTTAAACTCAAATAAATTTTATTTGAGTTTAACACGATATGATGCTTTTTGTCGTTTTCATCCTATATCTCCATAGCTCTTTCTATATGATACTGCGTTGGAATGTCTGGAATGCGGTCTTTTGCAAGTAACGAAGTAAGAAATACTTCTTCTTATCAGGGATGGACGACGGCCGTTCGATAGGACCGTTCGGAAATACCTTGCTCTTTATCGAAAGTGCGTGCACGTCAAATTGATTATACGGAAGAGCGCGTGTCCGGAGGAGTGGAGGATGATAGTTGCCATCGTCGGTGGAGATGGCCCCGCATGCACAATGGGGACCGGGCTGTTTGTTTTCGCTCCGTTCCACATTTCTACGCAACGCCGGCACACGGTGCCGATGACCGAGGATGCCTCTCCTCTTGGGGCATTAACGAGGCGGCCCAGGAGGCAGCTCCTACGATTCCTGCGCGTGGCTTAGAGAGAGGCCCGGGAACGGCGGCAGCAGGAGTCCATCGGAGAGAACCCGGCCGCACTCGCAGCAGAAGAAGGGTCAAGTCGACGACTGTGGAATGTGGCCAGGACTACCTTGACCAGACGGTCGTGATCTCACACCGTTCAGGTATGCGCTATCCGCTCTCGCATCTGCAGGAGGACCTCTCTCCACTCTCGGCGCAATAGAGAAACTCACACAGTTCCCAATTACGTGTTGTCCTCTCCACCGAGCCTATTCATGGAGACCGACGACCGGGTGGTCCCTTTAAATTTCGGCCAGCGAGAGTAGATGTATCAATTAATTTTTCGGACTGTGGCAACACCACCGACCTGGATCAAGTAAATATTTTCTCCTGTATAGGTAGGTAACCATAGACCAAGTTGACATAAGTCATCGAACCCATCGAAGAACTCATGCCCAGTGCCCTGAAGAATTATTTTCATATTTTGATTTTGTTATTTTCGTCATATAACCATGCATCTAGTTCTGATACTTTCTAAACCTCACTTCATCTTCATCCGGCCATCTGGTTAGCATTGGAATTTTTGGTATTTATTTTCTGTTCTTCGTTTTTCGTCATTCTCTTAGACTACAGCCAGAGTAGTTCTGGGACTGCAACTCATCTTATGGGCGAATAACAAATCAGCCGAAAGGTAATTTATATTTCGACATCAAAAATTCTTATCCACAATCTCGTAGCGAATTGGAATGTGGTAGATGAAGTGGCGCTTGCTTAAAATGAGGACGATTGTCTATCTTCTCTTTGTTAGCTGCGGCTGGCAGTGTATTTTCGAGCGATGGTAGTAGGTACTAGTAATCCAGTCTCGGTGTAGTTTGATCGGGCTCGAGCGGTGGTGGGCCCGTTTACTCTGTGTTGACCAGAGAGATATCTGCAGCCGCTATCAACTTAGTCATATTACCGTGGCATCTGTACTTTTACGGCCGCAATATATACGTGAGAAAGATCAGGAATGATATTAATATCATCGTCGTCGTGCACATCGGAGAGCAAAGCAGACATCGCAAATATCTAACGGTTCGCTTGTACTTCTCCCGGGTACCGCGAGGTGGCGCGTTGGAGAACGAAGAAGAAGAAGAGGAGGACAGAGGAAGGGGGAACCGGCGCATTGTTCGAATGCCTTCGCTAATCGAAGCCCGATATCGCCGTCACCATTATTGTTATTATTATTTACCGTGCTTATTGCGGGCGACATGGCGGTTTCCAATTAAAATTTACTGCGTCTCTTGTGTAGTTTTATAGGGCCGCCTTGTGCCGTGCCGGCTCTCTCAGTCTTTGTGCACGTCCGCCCGATTTGCAGGCGACAAATCGCCGTTTGAGCACCGGCAATTTTACTGTTTCCTCATTCCTCACGGACGTCTGTTCACTGCCAGAACAGTACCCATACTCTTCCGCTCCCGTTTTGCGTATACCGCATTGTTGGGATTGTTTATTGGTGACTGCTGGCAATGCCTTCGCGAGCCAGTTGGGTGTCGCCAGTGTCAGCTTTGATAAGGCGTCAAAGTCACGTATAACAAATTAAATGCGAAAGGAAGAATATGTGCTTTAAAACATACAGGAGTAAGAACGATGAAAAACAAAGAAGAATAATAACAACCAATTGCTCCAACGCAAATTAGCTGATCTAGATTAGTTGGTCAGATTCAAAATGAAAAAAAAAAACAAGGGCAAGAGGAAGGTTTAAGAAGAGATAAGACCGTATAGGAAGGAATAAGAAGGGAGAAGCAGGAATAAGAAGGATGAAGAAGGAAGAAGAAGAATGATATATACAACAAATACAACAGCCCAAATTAGCTAATGTTTGTCGGATTCCAAACTGTGACCTTTCTATTTTCCCCAATATTGGCTGTTGACTTCTCCTGGACCATTTAAGTTATGGATCCGTCAGTAGCTGAAAAGCCTGAGGTAGTAAATCCGCTGGATTCAATGCTTCCACAAATTATTATTTTTTCAGTGGCACTGCCCGAAAGCTATTGTCTCCTTGCCCTTTATGGTAATAAAGCTTCGTGTTTGTCTTCACGTTCACTGGGTTCTTCATCAAGATATCCTAGGCTTGTTTTAAAGTTTCGTGGCAACAGTTTTTGTTTTCGTGGTGAAACTACCATCACCACGTGGAACCCCCTGATGATCCGTCACTGATCATCAGGGTCTTATCTAAGTGATCACTCATGTTTTTGAATTTAATAAGTCATATTTCTGCTTTTTTTTATCGCTTGCATAGGTAATTATGAAGAATATTGCCGTTTGTCATTCAAAACTTCCAGTTAGCTTATTAAAGATTAAGACCAGATTAAAACGAAGAAGGCACAGTCGAACTTAAAGTAATTCAAACCCAAAAGAAAATGAATGAAGAAATAATGCAGCCATGGCAACAAAATTCATCAAATTGTGTGTATTTTTTTGCGGAGTCGGTCGCCGCAACTCATGGAGAGCGACCGGGCTGGCCGGCCTCTGGAATACACATGACCTAATGACGCGATTTGAACGTGAATGCGAGGAATGCGCGTTGCGACTAGGTGTGCGGCACGGTTCCCAGAAGTGGCGGTGCGCACGGATTTGCGGACAGTTAGAATGACATGTGCAGGGTCGACGACCTACCCCTCTCGCCTCCGATCTCCTCCACCCCACCATGCCGCGTGCATTCCAAGCACGGCGCGGAGGACCTCTCCTCCGCCGACGGAGAAGAGGCGGCTGGTCGCCACCGCCTCCCCAGATCTCGGCGCGGAGGCGCACTGCGTCTACGTCGCGTTGCAGATGCTGCCGCTGCAACCCTGCTGCGGAAGTCTTCGGAGGGGCAGTATCGGAGAGTCGCAAAGCGGTAAACAGTAAATATGAAGTGGATTCCGTGGGAAGATGGTTCGGTAGCCAAGATTTTTACATGGATATTGTTATTATGGTGGCATGGGAGTAGATAATACAATATGCATGCGGTGCTAGCCTAGACGGTGGAATAAATTGCAAGTTAAGCACCGTTTGGTCGTTTATATTTAATGTGGTAAATATAAGAGATAAATATAATAATGTTGCTTAATAATAATCATTAAGTTGATAAATTATAAAATGTACCAAGAGTTGTTGAATGCTGGCACCTATCAGTCCAAAATGTTGTGTACCTACTTGGTAAAATTTTGCAAGAATCACTGGAATCGTAAGAAGTGGTTGACCTGGACCGATTCCTGTGGTCCTGACGATTTCTGGGGTATCAACAATGTCCATGTAGTGAAAACATTAACTGTTTAAACAGACTCTATGACCAATAAACCTTTAAAAAATTGCTCGTATAAGGAACAATGTACAAAGTGTGGCCGTTTGTTCTATCATAACATTGAGATATGCCAAAATAGTTCGCTAGAATTTCAGAACTGTGGGTCGGAAAAGAGCAGATAGTCATTTCAGAGGCAAAATTATTGAACGTCGTGACTAATTCCCATGCCTATAACAATAATACCAATCATATCAAAATGTTTACCGAATCTTAGATGGTATTATTATTGAAATCAATAAAAGACTGTCAGTGATGGAATTTCTGGAAATTCTGATTGATTATTTGCATCAATATCTCTGAACGTATTAAGTGTAGGAGAACTAATTATACAACCACATTAAATACGAAAGATGTGGGTACACGATAAACAAAGAATTACTTAAAATTTTTGAAAAATGTGGGTAATAAGATAATAGAACCGAGATATTATCGGTTCTGAAACCCCGTCTTTTTATTTTTTCCCAAATCTACATCTTCCGATATTTTAAAGTAATTCTCTGTTTACCATGAACCCACATCTTTCGTCTTTAATATGGTGTTCTGTGAAGCTTAATACTTTCGGAGATATTGATATTGAAATTTTGTTTTGTCGCAGTTAGTTTTTTTATTAATTTCAATAATAATGTCATCAAAGATTCAATCAACATTTTGATATGATCTTCAGTACATTTTTTGAATCTATTGGTATTATTTTCATAGGCGGGAGAATTATATATCTCTCCAACTCCAAAATGAGTAGACTAAGAAACATCATATTAGGTAGATGTTTGAAGGTTTCCTCCTAATCAAACAATCTCAGTCTATAGTAAAAGCCAAACATCAATACAATTTTAATGAAAGAATAAACTGAAATTTTGTCTATTAAAGTTGTTGGTATTATTTTACCATTATAACTTTTTGGTATCTTCTAACGTAAGGTCGTTGTGCGACCTATTATAGGTACCTTTATCCAAAATAATCTTTTTTTATGTCTAGTAAAAATGAGCTATGGTTGTTCAACGTCCATATTTGTACAGCATAAGACGCCCTTAATTGGCTCCTATTTTCCTGACTATAATGGTATTACCTCCAACATTTTACCACTTTTCAGTTTACTAATAAAGTTATCGGATTACAGAAATTGAAAACCTGACACCGCACCGGGGCGAAAACAGCTACTTTATGCCCGCGAGGGCAAAAAGGATTATTAACGCCCGCGCGGGCATAAAACAATTAAAGTACCATGGTTTATATGTCGGATACATCAAATATTTGGCATTCAAATTGTAAATTTTAAATCCTGAATGACAATTATTGGCGATTAACGTCACTCTGTTTGACTATTAATTGTCTGCATTGTCACTCCGAATTGTTTGTATTGTTATTCAACCCTGTAGATACGCATGTAAGTTGATTACGTCAAAATATTTATTAATATTATTCAGACGGAGGAACAACACCATTGTAGGACTTACAATTTTTGTAGGTACCACGGGCATTACTCGATGTTTATACCCTCGGGCGACTTAGCAAGCTCGAGGGCCGATAGACCCTCGGGGCATAAACATTCGTTTAATGCCCTTAGTACATAAATAACTATTGTTGCTATGACTTTGCCACATTTTGTAGGGTTGCTTGTGAGTTAAATATCATAGTTATAAAGCTTCAAGTTTTCATTTAATATTAATAATAAATGCCTTTATTAACCCTTTATTTGAGACTATTTTAAAGCAAAATAAGAAGGAACAAATCTCAGCAACATGACGTTTTTTATATCCTTCAAACAATACAAAATTGACTATGTACATTGAAATAAAAAATTGAACCTGGAACTGAAAGCTCAGAATATACAATCTGTTGTAAATGCGTGGTAATTTCTTTACTGACAAACGTACATACTTCACGAATTTTGTCACTTTATATTTTTGTTGTTTTAGCCTATTATTCTAAAAAGAATTGATGTGATTGGTTACCAGATTTGTTATACATGACATGCTTGAGAAATCGTGTCTTACACCTTTTCAGACTTTTCAGAAAAAAAGTTCCAAAAATGTTGTGCCCAGTGTGATGTTATAAACTCCAAGAGACTGTTTCAGTATTTTGGCCATTAAACGAAATAAAATGTATTAGATTGGTATTAATTGGCATTTAACCAATTCTTTTCATTACGCCACCTAGCAGCGTTCTAGCTTACTCGACGAAGAATGTTCGTCTAATAATATGCCCTTCCAATTACTGTTAATACGATCCAAGGAAATTTATATTAATAGAAGAAACTTAAGACCTGAATAACGGAGAATTGTAGATCGGATGGGCAGCGAAGCAGGACATAGTCGGCGGCGTCAGAGAGAAGAAGAAAAAAGCACACCATCGCCTGCCAGAGAAAGGAATTTGCGTGAGTCTTTCAAGTCCATTGAAAGATCCGACATTCTTCGCGGTTGATTTGACCGAAAAGAATCACTTTCCTATTAGAAAAGTTCTCGCGATTATGCTCGCGCGTTCGAGTGCCGTTTAAAATTTAAAGAGACATTTTCGCATCCAGCGGAGTTAATATTAGCGCTTCGTCTCTCTTCCTCTATGAAATTGATGGCATTCTGTAATGTTTATGTTGGTCGGGCCGTTTAAGTAATGACTGGAAAATTGCTTCTCCATACCACGTTTCCTATGAGAAAACGTACGCTGAGAGCGAAGAGTCCGGATAATAGCATACGCAGGACTGGACGGTGATCGCCTCAAATGTGACTGACTTATTAGGCATGTCCTCGCATATGGCCCGTGTGCGATACCGGGAACTGAACAATGACAAAACCGTATGCTAATGGTTTACTCACTGTTTGTCGCATTCTTTCGCCGCCATTCATAACGGAAGATAGATTTCGAGGCGGAACGCGAACCGTATCGCTGACATATTGCCAGCAGATTATTCGACAAAAAAAATTGTACGTTGACGCCGTTGTGCTATGGTTGGGTATTCTCACGGGACTTCCCACAAATAACTGAAAATAATTTGTATCGTGGTACCATAATAGTATATTTTTTTCTCTACTGTGGGGCGTTAATTTTATATAAATTTAGAAATGCGGTTAGGATGTTAGTCGTAGCCATGGTTACGGTTTCATATTGAAAACCGTTCATTATGAAAGCGAAAATAGCCACAAAGTGTTAATTATGAAACCCTAGTCAAAAAATAATGTTTTGTAATAGCTATTTCTGTACCAAGGGCATTAGGCTGATATTTATGCTCCGAGGGTGACCGGAGGCTGACTCGGACCTATCGGCCCTCGAGCTTTTTAAGTCGCCTGAGGGTATAAACATCAAGTTGATACATACAAAATTTTATGTCCTACAATAGTTTTGTTCCTCCGTTTGAATAATATTAATAAATATTTTGACCTTATCAAGTGACATGCGTATCTACGAAATTGAATAACAATACAAACAATTCGGAATTGTTAAAATTATAACCTTAATCGCCAATAATTAACATTGATAAGTGACAATTCAGACAATTAATTGTCAAACATAACCTTAATGGCCAATAATTGACATAAACGATTTAAAATTTACAATTTGAATGACAAATATTTGGTATATTTGACATATAACCATGATAACGCTTAATGCCCAAGCGGGCGTTAAAAATCCTAACGCCCTCGCGGGCATTAAGAAGCAATTTTTGTCCCGGTATCTAAGATGTAAAATGTCACTTTATGATCATGTAGGACATAAAATAAATAGTTACCTACCAGGTTTGACTAAACACTACAGTTTCTGTCGTTTTACTAAATATGTTGTCTGAAGAATCAGAGCTAGCTGAACCCAACAAACACCTCGAACCACTTCTCGGGTGTGTTTTTTGTTGCTGCGTTATGCTCAAGTTCTGAATTCTAGCGCAGTGCTCAGAATTGATGATGTTAGGGTGTTTTGAAATTTTGATGGCAACTCTAATAACCCTTGATTACAGATACTTGTGTCAACATCTTTTCATAGTCCATTCTATGCCTCGATGGTTGTTGACTCCTTGTTGATATCCTTATTATTCCTTGTTGACCTTGTGTATCAAAATGGTAACAAAATGTAGTTTGAAAATTGAATTTCAAATTCTAATCTTAAAAAAATCTCGAACTCTTGAAACTATAACGTTTGGCATGCTTATTAAGGATCTTTAAGGTCTCTTGTTCCAAATCTGAGTTTTTAATATTCAAATTGTCAGATCAAACATTGCGAGGAAAAACATACACACATCTGACAGAGTTGGAGTCATGGAGCATCGTATCAAAGGAAATAAGTATCAGAAAAGTCGAGTCTCTTGTACATTTGTCGTCACATTAGATTCACCATTTTGAAATGTAAGAAATTTAAAAATCTGACACAATCTTAGAATTTTAAATATCATAGGAAATAAGCTTGCAAATCCGACATTTACGTATTTCTGAAAACCCTTAACATGCCCGCATTTCAAGATTTTTTTTTGCTAGTTCCTCTTCTTTATATTGATGGGAAACAGCTTCAATTGGCTATGTTACTCGAGAAAATTTAATAGAATATATAAAATTCTGACAAGAACATTATTAAACTATTTTTGCGAGGAGTATTGCAATTGGACAATTTAGTTACCTCGCTAAGATTGCATAGAAACCATTCTGGCCCTAAGCTAAAACACTCCACAACGCAAAACGTTCGTTCCGAAGTTCGTGTCCTTCGTTATTGTGAACTTCGTAACAGAATTTCATTAATATTCACGGCATTATCATTAAATATGCCCGGTATAATTTTGTAATGTCAAAAGGACATTACAATTGGTTTGAAATTGCAAAACTGCGCTCGCCGTGTTTGTCCGCTGTAAAATGAAGAAATTTAAGATCGCCATAAAGCGTCGAATCGCCGGTTAGCCTCAGCGTAAATTGTTACATAGTTGCGAGGATTTAAATGTAAATACAGCGGTAATGGCCGCCAGTTAAAATCGTACAGAGAGCCAGGCGCGCAATTAGACCTAATGTAAACGGTTCGATTTCAGAACCCATTGCCCAAGAAACTACATCAATTCCCCCCACAGTGTGTAGCTGCTCACCTCCGGGCACAAATTGATAGAATCACTGAACGGGCACACTTATAAGAGAGACACATTCAGTGCTGGATTAATGTTGCATTCGTGCGTAAATGGAAAATATAACTACCGCAATTCTAGGAATTACAAAAAGTAGATATGTATTTTATGTTATAAAGTAAAGTATACATGGGAATGATTTGAATTTGCTGCTGTATTTATAGCAAATTAGTTAATTAGCAGGAATACCAAGAGAGGAGGTGACAACTAGATATGTGGGTTCTTATCCCAGAACTAGTGTGTTATGGTCTTTAGGATGTAAACTATAGTTAATTAAGCGAACGCAAGGTTAAAACTTAAATGGTAATACCTTAAAGCATCACTAAGAACATCGTACAATTAAAAGTAGGTACGTATGGATATAATGGCAAATGCGAAAGACTAAACGGACCGATGCTAAGTGAAGTTAAAGGGTTAGAAAAGATAAACTTGCATTAAAATTCAGCGCTTGCTCTATCAAAAACATTTTTTTAAGAACCTATAGCATAACGTACTTCGCATGGATTTGCAAGTTTTGGAAGCCAAAGAAACTAGAACCTAAAAATACTACTTAACATGATTTAAGGGACAAATGACGCACATACCGTATTAATTAAAAGTAATGTAAAGAACAATGCTGACAAATAGGCGGAATATACCTACCTACATTTCGAAATAAATTACCGCCACGACCTGGATTTGAACCAGCATATGACAGGCTCCGAGAGCTCAGTTTGCAGTACTTTGTGCTAGAATCCCAAAGGTGCCTGGTTCAAACCCAGGTCGTGGCTGTAATTTTTTATTTGTTTACAAATGTAGTCAATGTAGTCCTGACAAATAAAGTCAGGATGAAAGAAAAAAATAGAAATTGCGTTACTTAGGTGAAGCAAAATCTGTGTCGCAAAATACTAATGACATTCTAAGAAAAAATTGTCTAATCAACAGCCGAGCATGAAGTGGCATCATGGAAATCATAAAATCAAAAGTATATGCACAAAAAGCATAATCAATCCAGTATATCTTCCATAAAGAAGCGAAATCCAAGTCAGTAATGGGTTTCCTCATAAAATAGTATCTTAGTTCCACTATTTTTTCTTTTAATTAGTAATTAAAGCTTTACCTTTTTTAATATCATTGAGAAGGACTATACCATCGCATCGTAATGATTTATTGAAATATAAACAAATAATCTTGGTAACAAACAGGTGAGTGGAAATTTAAAAATAAATTGAACCTGTCAGGACCACGATTTGAACCAGGCACATGTGCGTTTCTACCACAAATGTCACAATGCACCACCAACGAAATTTACATCCTGCTTGTTTCCCACCATCTTTCTTAACATTTAGTTTTTTTGTTTATATCTCAACAACGATTTTTCTCCATTCGTGTACCTAAAATTAAATCTTCTGTAAAACAAGTCTTTTATTTTCTTCTTTTTTCCGTCGTGTACGCTGGGATCTCTTGGCAATTTTTTGATGTACACCCCGAAAAGTAAGCTTGTCTTTATTCAAAAATATACTTGATGAATCTTTTAGATTTATTTATTGAATGATTTAATTTCATTCTTCTTTATTATTAAAACATAATGATTTATAAGCAGCTGCATTTCAACTTTTCAGAAAAATTTTGGCTTACAGGTTGACAGTATTTTTATAAATAAATAAAATAAATAAACTGTTTATTCAATAGACATACAATAAATGTGTAGAATACGTCATGTAGTATGTTACAAATATATATATATATATATATATATATATATATATATATATATATATATATATATATATATATATATATATATAAGACCATAAAGCGTACATAAAGTGAAAAATGAAATCAGTCACAAAAATCGGTTGATTCAAAAAATGATAGCGCTGAATAGAAAGCGTTCTTAATCATGTGTTTTTTTAGTTTATCCTTAAATTGTTTCAACGGAAGTATCTTGTACGATGTTGGCAGGTGGTTATAGACTCTTAAAAATTGCGTCACTGCTGCCTTATTGATCGTAGATAATGTAGTCTGTGGGATCTTCAGAAACGCCTCTCGGTTTGCATTTTAGCAAGACAACCCAATATTTACAAGTATAATACGCATGGTGATGGCAGAACGTAGTGAACGTTGAAAATTAAGGAAATCACTAACAAAAAATGCATTTTGTATAATTTTATAATTCTATTTTGTTTAATGATAATTTAGATTAAAAGAACGACCTATCATCAACAACGAAGTATCGCCACAGACGAAGGTTTTGTGACAAAAACGCAACTTGATGATCAACTTTGTAAAGCTATTAGTGAACCAGGTAAAAAGAAGTTATTTTATGAAATACCTAGAAAAAGGCTGTCGCGATCAATTTCTATGGCTGAGCCAAGGAAACTAAAGAACCACGTCATCAATTTCGAAACTTGCACTCTCATAATTTTGTATGATGGCAAAATTACTAAATGATTTTGGTTCATCCATAAGCATTTTTGATCTTCTGGTCTTCGCTCTTCTTTCTTTCGGTCCATTTTGACCGAACCATTTTGACTTTCTTAAAGAAATGTCAATTGACGCCATTACCTTTCCAACTGTGTATACCAGCAACTTCTAGTAAAACATTTTCTACGTTTAATTAGAATACGATTATTCTGTTGGCCAACTGTACTTCCTATCCACTTTTGTAAACTTCATATGCTTCATGGAATTGTTGTGTGATGCGTCAACGTGAAGTGCACACCTCGCCATCAGAGAGAGGAAATTTGGCAACGAGCCGGCGCGGCGTGGCGGCCGGGACGTATCGTGGGCTGAGTGAGCGTAGGGCGACCCGAATGAGGAAGAACATTTCCCGTGGAAGTGTGTGAGTTGCACAGTTAACCGCAACATCCTGACGAATTGACGGACTGTCGGTTGGTGCCGCTGATGTTGTGTCCGTCCTTCGCGGCCGGGAAAACAGCTCCCGCGGCCGCCAGGCGGTTTTATCGGGAATTATAATTGGTAGCGTTCGCGGATGTCCCTAATTGGCTTGCGGTCGGAATTGTACTTTTCTTAACGCGCGTGTCGCTCTGTTTCTTATCCGATGACGACTATCATAGGCCGTATGATTCCCATCTGTATTCGGAGAAATGATGAGATTTTTTATGTTACTATACAGGCTAGAAAATCGGACGAACTCAACTGAGTAGGGTAACAAAAATCTAGGACTGCGCACGGTGGCTGTTTTTCCTTTTAGCTGATCAAAATATTTTTTTATATATGTGTGAAGTTCAAATAGTCGTTAGATAGGCAGAAACATAGTAAAAGAATCTCAGCCAGGTTGAAATGCATAATTTTTTTACAATAAAAATCTGATGTGGCCGGGCACGTGACTATCATACTATGTACCGTGATATCAAAAATTACCTTGGTCAAGGGTGGTCATGGATTCTAAAATGATTGTAGCAGCTCCCATCGTACATTTAAGTGTATATTTTTTACTTTATCATACGCAGTATGCTAAAGTATTGTAATCATGCCGAAAAAAAAAATTGAGATTTTAGCGGAAATAGGTCTTTTTGGGTCCCCTGAACATTTTTGACCAAGGTACAAAAAAATGTCTGTGTGTGTGTGTGTGTGTGTGTGTGTGCGTGCGTGCGTGCGTGTGTGTGTAAACGATTTTTGTGGCGATGGTTCCGGAAAAACTACTAAAGGTATCGGGACGAAAGTTCATAATTAGAAGTTTCATGACCTAACTTAGAGCTGAAAAGCTTTTGGTTAAAAAGGGTCCAAAGGAACTAGTAGTTTATTCTAAGCCTTTTTCAAGGATTTTGCAAATGAGTCGCTATTTGTCTAATTTCGTCAAAATAGTTAAATAATAAATTAAAGTAGAGGAAATTCTGAATAATTTATGCCTATGTAATATTTTGGTAAAATTAATAGTTTAGCTTTTTAGGTTATTCTAAGCCTTTTCGAAGGATTTTGGAAATGAGCCGCCATTTCTGTAATTTCGAAAAAATAGTTAATTAATAAATTAAAGTAGAGGAAATTTTGAATAATTTATGCCTATGAAATTTTTTGGTAAAGCAAATTCAAGAGCAAATTCTATTTGATCGAGATCGGTCGCATCTGCATTGATATGAAATTACATAGTAGCCAGGATTTTGACAAATATTTTTTGTGTTGTCACATTCGAAAACAGCTGATCTCATCAGAGGTTGGAGAACCACTATGGAATGTTGCCGCTGTAGTGCGGCAAATTATAAAATACTAATTTCAAATAAAGTAGGATCACCAATTTGATTGTTTGTTGATAAGAAATATCAACCCGTGTTTATATCTAATTCTAAAAACGATAAATTGAGAAAATATATATATAGTAAATATATATAAATAAAGTATAGCGATGAGTGTAGTTTTATTTTAGTATGTTGGTAGGGATGTGTCATGAACAAATATAAATCTGTCAGAATTTGAATTACCTTTTAAGGTGCGTTTGTATTAGTGATAATAGCAGTGGTAGCAGACGCCGTTATAGTATTTCCAATAGAAAATTGATAGTGACTCATGTTTATGTACATGCAAACTAATATGTGTCATTATCACGATATGTAAGAAATACTATAATTTCGTATTGTACCACCGCCATTAGCTACCATTACATTACCTACCAATCGGAACGCACCTTTAAACTTGACGTTTCGTCAAAGTGGTACCAACCTAGCATTTACTATACAGAAATCATTTTTTTAAGTACGTATTTCTCAAAAAGCAACACAATAAACGTTGATGTCACTCCTGCCAAAAACTAGATAGCGCGACTCGCTCACGTGCGACGGTGACCCTCCGCTTTCGGCGACGCGCCGCATCACCGCTCGTCGCGCTATCTGTACTTTCGGCAGTTGTGACATAAATAACTATTATTCTAATGACGTAGTGTAGGTAGTGTCAAATGCTGATGCTTTCACAATACCTACGATTTATCTCAATAAAATATATCCTCATGCAGCTAAACTATTAATTTTATATATTGTATGATAAAGTCATGTGCCTGGCCACATCAGATTTTTTAGTGTCAAAATCTGTCAAGTCATTGTGCTGAAGTCGTTAATGATGTCTGTGTAGCTTGACAATGACAGAATTATTTCAAAGGGATGATTTTAAGCTAAGACAACCGTTTTCCATTCCATGGCACCCTTGACCAAGATAATTTTTGATATCACGGTACAAACGTAATAGTTTAGCTGAATGAGATTCCATTAACAATTAATATAAATATATTAATTAAACAAAATACACATCTTGAATTAACATAATTTCAAATACTATAAAAAAAGCGGTGTCTTGGCGCCCATATCCGAAATTGTATTTACAAACTTGAAAACTTTGCGATTTATCCGCCAGTGAGTGAACAGCTTGGCGGGTAAATTTTTAAAACCAAACGACCATAAAATGATAAAAAATGCTTTACAACAATATTTAAAAGGACGTAAAACGTTTTTATCTAAAAATTACTGAATAAAACACACGCAGCTATCGCCACCGCCTTCGCCGGCGCCGTCTCCTTCGTTCAGGCTCAACGTCATCTTCATCGTTGACGTCCCGCTTAGCATCTAGTTGCAGAGGTCCTGCATCCGCATCGCCTTCCTGCTCGTCCCCAGGCTGCTCAGCTAGTTCCGGCGCTGCAACCTCTTGCGGATATTTTTTGTCAGTAGGTATTGTCAAAGCATCATCCTTTGACACTGCCTACTGTCATTCATATTAATACAGACACGACCGATCTCGATCAAATAGAATTTGCTCATGCTCCTATACAATTAATTTTACCAAAAAGTATCGTAGACATAAATTATTCAGAATTTCCTCTACTTTGATTTATTATTTAACTATTTTCACAAAATTGCAAAAATAGCGGTATTTGCAAAATACTTAAAAAATGCTTAGAGGAAACATCCGTTCCTTTGGACCCTTTTAAACCACAAAAATCTGGTACACACATTCACATACATACTACACACACACACAGAGAGAGAGAAATTTCATTGATCAAAAATGATCAGGGGACCCAAACAGACCTATTTCCGCTAAAATCTCATTTTTTTTTTCGGCACGATTTCAATACTTTATCATATGATGAAGTATGATAAAGACAAAATTGTAAAAAAAAATTATTGCTCATAGGGTTGGGTTTGAGGGTGGTTTAGATACAAATTTGAATCTTCTGAAACCTAATAAGTATAATATTGCACCAGTGAATATAAGAAAAATACTAAAACAATCTAAATAACAATGGGATTGTTTTGGACAGGGTTGAAATTGAGAAATAAAGATTGTGTTAAAAACTACCAGGTTATACCCAAGGCTTATTTCCTGGTTATATGCCGTCACAGAGATTCGGGAACAAGCTAACATACAATAAACCAATACTTTAATTATAATAATTTTCTTTTCCGAAATGTACCGGAAGTAGTCATAACTGCACTCAGTTTTAGAATTTTAATTTAAAACCCCAAAAGTCGTGTGTGGTGTCATTGGATAGATATTGTAAAATAAAGCGTCTTTCGTTGAACAAATCTTACTCAGTCATCGGATTATGAGTAAATTTTTTTTTTACAAACTATGACGCTATATAATCAACGACGAATCTAATAACCCCCATTATCCGATTCCGCTGGCCAACAGTAAGAGGAAACGTATAAGGGAAATATGACATATTATGACATTCATGTGTACATGGTGATGCAACCAACTAAGTAAGCAAACAGGAAAATTTTACAAAATTTTCTTCTATTTAATGCAAAAAGCTTTAAGCTTAATTAAATTTCCAAATATTTATTAATGAATTTTTTTATACAATCAAGTCTCATACTCAGCGTAAGCAAACAGGAAAATTTTACAAAATTTTCTTCTATTTAATGCAAAAAGCTTTAAGCTTAATTAAATTTACAAATAGTTATTAATGAATTTTTTTATAAAATCAAGTCTCATACTCAGCAATGCGGCCATATTACAGTTTACACCATCAATATTCAGAATCACTTGGTAAGAATCAACACGACAATCGAGAATTGATGCGGAATGTACAAATTAGTACAAAAATCTACATGGTACCTACTTTAGCCCTTTAATATACGTTATCTTTTTTTATTATCAGAGTAACTATACTCACAATAATAATGAATAATGCACACATTATTCATCTAAAAGTCTTAATGATAATGCCTTTTTATTTCTTGCCCTCTAATAATTTATATAACACAGTTCAAAACCGACTGGTATTTCTGCTGGTCCTTGTATAAGCTGGTAATGAATTCGAATACAATTTATCAATAATGTTCTTTTTTTCTTTCAGAAATCTGGCTATCGGCATCGGTATCCAGAATTTCCCGGAAGGACTCGCCGTCAGTCTTCCTCTTCAGGCTGCTGGATTCTCCACAATGAGAAGTCTTTGGTAAGTATTTGAATATCTTGTGACGTTACCAAATTGTTCTTCGCGAGCGGTACTCAGTATCAAAAAGGTTAATATAAAGGACCTGTTTGGTTACTTTAAACTGACTCCATTCGTCGATCCATGGCAACTCTCACGTTTGCGTAACTTTGATGTTACGGAGTTAGGCCCATTGATAGACGATTCCATTGATTCCATTGATTCTGACAGTAACTGTCAACAACTGTTGTTCATTTTGCTATAGTTTTGTTTTATAATAAGGACGCAATGGTCATATGATTCATTAAGTGTTTTATCTAATTCAAAGTAAATGGTTCGTATGTGAGAACTCGCCAGTATACAAACAACTAAAAAGGAAACTGTTAATTACCCAGTAGCTTTTGTTTGTTTCCGTAATGAAAAGAAGTCTTCTGGCTTTTATCATGGTAATGCATTTGTTGAATTTCATATTTGTATTGGGTTTATTTGTAAGGCATCCCTGCTGAGATTTTCAATACTTAAGATTAAAAAATTAGGAACTAGACTAATTTAAAATGTCATTTGGGGTTCTAAAATCTTGTTTACTCTTTGTTCTATTTAATTCATTGTTCTGAATTTCTGTTGTGATTTAAATAATACCAATTTATGTTGGTACAAATACGTTTTTGGTATAGGACAAATAAAAGTTATATTCTAAGTAAATAATCATGTACCGCCTCCCATTGGCAAAAATATTTGTATTTTATTTATTTATTTGAGGTTGCGGTTTGAAAAAATCTACTTTAAGTACCTACTTTTACCTTGTTTAACTTTTATCTTATGATTTAAACACCTGTATAACATTTCCAAGAACCTACAGTAATATTTTATGAATTAATGAATTGTAAGTAACAATCCAGAGCTACATTTTATGTGTGTGTTTTGAATAATGTATGTCATTTCGGAAAAGCTCTAAAATGTTGTGTGCATTTACTTCGGAGATAAGCTTGCTCATATGCTTTTTTTAATTCCTTCTTATTGTCAATTCATCTCACCTTATGATTGCATCGGAAAAAGTGAAAACTGTACAAATTTTCAGAAAAGCCCCCTGTAAATTGATGGCCAATTTAATAAATGCAATAAATACAGGGTGCTCTATTTGAAATAAGGAAGTTAACACTACTTGAAATTAAAAAGTGCGTTGCGTAGAGTAATATTTCAAACAAAAACGCGACATTACCACATTATTTTTATATCGGTAATCGTATATCTTCAGCACATATCGTATATCTTCTTTTTATTAGTGAAATTTTCCATGACGTTTTCGCATAAACAGTTTCATTCTCGTTTCTTAGTTTTGTAAAAATAGACAATTTTATTTTCAAAATGCTCTATTGCTTAGAATAAGAGCATTCTCTATTGTTTGGCAGCTATACATAATAGCGTTTACGAACTATTAATCAGAGATTTCAGGCGAATCACATACTCTGGAAATTGGGTCAAGTTATGATTGATTATTATATCTTAGTCGAGAGAGAAATATTGCATGACATTCTTATCTGCCAAGCACAGAATTTGCACGGTTTTGTTGAGCGTTAAGCGACTTCCTTCTGGCTAAAATCAAAGTTCACAGTTGTCTAATTGATGATTAGATCTAACTCATGAATCTTAATCGCTAATTCTTGTATCCGACTATTTTATTGAATGAAGAACGGCCTTGTGTCGTACGTTGTTATAACGTGGCCAGTCTCACAATGATAAAGGAAGTGAGTAATAAGGCCAACTAGATTCGTCGGTTCCTAATTTTGCTTCCTATAAATTTAAGTCGGTTCGCATACCGCTAGTTCGTGAATTGACAGGGTCATTAAAATGACAAAAATATAAGGAAATCGGACGATATATTGAGGTATGTATGTGGACGACGCAAAGAAACACTTGGTATTTTTATGCAAATACCCTCCTATGCTTAATGCTTATATACTTGCGTCATGGCTGTTTTTATAATGAAATATTTAATTCAGTAAAAAAATAATATTAAAATAATTAAACGTAAGTAGAAAAAAGTAGAAAGTTTTATTCTGTACTTTCCTTTGTTACACTTTGTACAGCTAGAGTCTTTAATATTTTTGAGTTCTAAATTTATTATTTGGGAAAGTCCATTTAATAAAAAATGAGAATCTAAGGCTGCAAATACAAAAAAAAACTGTAATCCGGGAGGTCGAATAAATCACGTATTCTGAAACCCTGCATGTCCATATTACACACATGTGTGGTTTCCTAGAATTTATGGCCAAGACGTTTGAGGTTTGTCAAATACACTCGTGGATAAGAAAGTAAGAGTTTAATGTTCAATAACTTTTGTAAAACGATCTAGCTTATTATTCCTCGCATTGTAACGAAAATGATCAGAACTGTCGCATTTTATTAGAGTGTTGAAAAAATGATCATAAAATTAAGATCTAACATTGTGTTTGGTGGTTTAAGTTTGAGACAGCCTGTGGACTAGTAAAGGAACTTTATCAACTTCAGATGATTGTTACAACGCCTCACATTATATATTCCTACGATTTTCCTTTTGCTCTCTAACAAAGTACGAGCACCTGTGGCACCTGAAGACAGCAATTGTTCATTGAATCCAGTTTTTGACGAAAACCAGTGCAATACATTTATAAAATGCCCTTGATCAACTAAGACAATTTTCAATTTGCTAATTGTTGTAGGGTGGCTTTGTGGAGTTGAAGTTTTCAACCATTTCAAACCATTTCAAACCATTTTTGAATTCAATCAATGCACGTACTTATGCATCTAAGTCGGTATTATATTTCAGTACCTGGATAGATGAGCATCGTTTAGGTCATATTCTATCCCATAATTGTTCATTAAAAGTAAAAGTAAAATGATTACTTGAAAGCAGAAAACGTCATTTATTGAACCAATTGATGCAAATGCATTATAAACTTGGATATATAAAGCTAGGTAGCTGCTCAACTTAAGTTAAACATTTTGTCAAGTAAATGCTCTCTACAAATAAATTCTTTGTTCTTTATAACCAATATTGTTTTGAAAAGAGTAATGATGTTTCCTGTTCTAAAAATGTCATATTACTACAACAAAATGCCTTTCATAAACATCCTAATGCGTATGTACTTGATCCAAGAAAAGATATTTTACATAAGTATTGTTTATTGAATGAAGTACATCTATTTACTTTAACCGAGTAGATTAAATCTAGTTTCTTGGTTGAAGTAATACACAAGAATATCGTTGTTTTGGAAAATATGAAACAAATTATAAAGATTGCCAATATGTCGCTTTAGTTGTCTGAGTACAGTCATGTTGTCATGTTTATCTGTAAATGTATCTGACCACAAAACTTAAACGGCGTAAGAACTTCTTTCAATCTAGGAATTATTTCTAGGTATCAAATTTCTTAATGGCTTATCCTAGAGTGGTGGATTTTAGGATTAAATTGCGGTAAAAATATAAATCCGACGTTGTTCAGGTTTATATACTTACTAAAATATAAAATATATATAAAATTATAAAAGAAAATTATAAGAAATTATAAAGATTGCCAATATGTCGCTTTAGTTGTCTGAGAACAGTCATGTTGTCATGTTTATCTGTAAATGTATCTGACCACAAAACTTAAAGGCGTAAGAACATCTTTCAATCTAGGAATTATTTCTAGGTATCAAATTTCTTAATGGCTTATCCTAGAGTGGTGGATTTTAGGATTAAATTGCGGTAAAAATATAAATCCGACGTTGTTCAGGTTTATATACTTACTAAAATACATTTTACCCAATATATCTATATCCCTGCTTTAAACCACAGCACGCTACGATTTTCTGAGAAATATCAAGTACTTAGTATCATTGTAATCACTGACTCTGTAAAACATGACCCATTGGCCAAAACCAATTAAATCACCCTAGAGGACGCCAGTAATACAATATCGGCCAACATCGATTTAGTTAGTGTATATTAGGGTGTACCGAAAAAATGTCTTTTCGAAATTTAAAATTTCAAGTTGATGGAAAGTTGTCCCTGTGGACCCTCATATACCACACACAAAAATAGCCCAATTGAATAATATTTAGGTATCCCGCAGGAGGCCTAAAGTTTAAAATTTTCTTTCAAAATTCAATTTGTTTCATATTTTTTTTATGAAATATGAAGTCTCTTTTCTTTTTCAAAGACCACATGTCCGCACATAATAAAAAAATATGACAAATAACCTTTTATCAACATTTAAGAACATTTTTTAAATTATACGAAAATAGTAATTTTTCTTAAAATTGTATCGAATCTGAATAAACTGCAGGCAATCTAAATGTCGAATTAGAGTAATATATTTTTGTATACGGTAATTTCACACCTTATTGTTAAACTTTTTGTATTTCAAAAAGAAAATTATAAACTTTAGGCCTTCTGCCGGAGACCTAAATATTTTTCAATTGCGCCATTTTTTTTGGTGGTATATGTTGATCCATAGGGACCACATTTTATCAACTTGAAATGAAATTTGAATTGAAATTTCGAAAAAAACGGTTTTTTTCAATACACCCTAGTGTATATTTGAAAATTTCTATAATTTTAACCAATTCACACCCACCTAGATTAACAAACAAAAATGTTTTTATTTAATTTTGCTATGGTGATAAAAATTGACGATCGATAAGTTTCTGTGTTCAGAACGTCACCGTGATCGAAAATATGACAGAGATAATATAGTCAGCCATTTAAAATTTTAATAATAATGTGTATTCAAAATTTAAATCGTCCAGCGTCATAAAGAAAAAGCTACATGGATCACCCGGTATACGATTCTATATGAATTTTATGGTAGTACCTAAAAGTAAAGACAGGTTTGATGATGGTAGATATTAATCATGATTTAATGCATTAATCAGTTTTTGTAACTTTTTTATCCTTCCTCCCGTGTGTACCAATTTTATTAAATACTTCTTTCTTATATAGCGACCCACATTCGCCCCCTTTAAAATTACATACATATAAGTTGTTACGCTAAGTTTAATAGTTTTGGAGTTATTGATGAAAAGTTGGGTGGGCTCGTTCGTTAAAGACACGTTAAAATGAGTAAAAACTGATTTTGAATATACGGGGTGATTTAATTGTAAGGATTGTGAGGATGGTGACTCTCACACGTTACGTTACATTATTAAGATCGATAAAACAACCACGCGGCTAAATTGTTATTTTTAACAACAAACTGCTCCAGTAGATATTGGTTGTAAGTTTTTGGATGTGTTTACCAGTAGTAGGGTCGTCATAACATAACCAAAATGCAGGACGGCTGTGGAAAATGCTTTGTGACAACTCTAGTATAGATGTTTGGTTTTCCACTGAATGACCCTTCTATATCGAAATAAATGAAACGCATCATTTTCATACAAATCATATCTTTAGCGTATAGTGCCTAAAGATTCGTTACTTGTGTTTCATGTTACATCCTTGTATCTACACCAAACCTGGTATTCTCCTCTATGTTTTTACATCAGGTCCTTGCAAACGACCATGCAGCCTACAGATAGGCAACATACATTATGGCGGAATACCATAATACCGTCGAGGAACGCATTGGTCAATAGTTTCGTTTGTTGTTGTTGCTGGTGCGTTCGTGGAGTGAACGTTGCCGAAGATTGGCGACCTTGCAAGGTCGTTCCCAGCTCATTAGTCGCTCTCGCCGCGATCGTCCGATGTGCTGCAAGTCCGTCGTTGCATACATTACCGGCTGACGAAAACGGCCCGCCCGCCAATGCTACATAAACGAATACGAGTACCCGAAGTACCTATCTATACACATACATACTTACGGCCGATCGGGCCTTATATGGATAAGTAAGGAGTCACAAAAGGCGCCGAAACGAGCGACCTGCAGAGGAGTCGCCCGTAAACGAAATCGGTCACCCGGGGCGGTCCTCTGCTTCTTCTGACCAGTGTTATTAACAAACCAGAGTCCGAGGCTTTAAGCAAGCGTTTAATTCGTGAGAAATTAAATCGCAAATCAATTTAAATTATATGAAAAGTTGCCTAAACCAAAAATAAAATAACACTTTATATCGACAATTACATTATATACATATCAATCCACCACGTATTTCTTTCCCGCTACTATGAAATCATTGCTATCAGATTACTGTTGTTATACTGCGATATAAAGCGAATAATTTTTTACATGTTGTTAAGCTATTGTGAACCTACCAAGAGATAATTTAATAATAAAATTTATTGTGACAGTAATTACAAAAATATTAATTTACAAATATACCTATAGTAGCCTGAATGGAGTTTTTAATTCTTTCCGTTTTGTAATTCACACTTTATCACTGAGTCATGTTCACCGTTTTTAACACGGTGCAATTAATTTTACTAGGAACTCAGAAGTCTTAAGTAAAATTGAACATGGTTTGTTTTGTGATGACCTTAAACAAAATTTCTATTGCAGATTTTGAATGAAGTAGGTCGACAGTTCATAATCAGTTTTACCTGTTTCGTTTAAGACTACTTTAGAACGTAGAGATCGTACCTATAAATGTTTAAACGACATGCTGTCAGAGTGTTATATTATGACTTTATAATGGTGCCATACAGGAGGGATGTAAACGTAAAAATAAATTTAAAATTACTGCCGCAAACTGGAATTGAACCAGGGACCTTTGCGTCGCTAGCACAATGCTATCCCAACTTAGCTATTGAGACCTATGACATCGGTATATAGTGATAATTGCTATATCAAGAAAATGTAGACGTCATTCAGTTCCAAACACTAACCTGTCATGACACTTACCAAATGTCATTTACGTGGAAGTAGGGTTCACACCAAGGACGTTTTGCCTATTGCTAAACTAGATCGTATCTACTAAAATACTTATTTTGTAAAATATCTTATGAATTGCCTGTTGCGTCTTGTCGCATCACTGTAAATTAATTTACCCAGATTATCCCACGCCCTGAAACAGTATATTATTATTAATATGTAATTATTTTGATTAATTAAAAGGTGTACTGTCTTATTATTATACGAAAAGAGAATGTTGCAACCAATACGTGTTGGAAATGTTGTTCATTATGAAACCAAAGTAGCAAAACTAAATTCTTACAGCGCATTATTCAGTGTTGTTTTGTAGCCTAAGTTACCCTGTCGATTAAAGGAACAAATTCTTAGGTATTGTGGTACAAACATATCTGAATGTTTGTAAAAGATACACAATTGCAAGTATAATTTTAAAACCATTGATTTTTACATTATTTTTAAATGAAATTTAACATAAACGTGGACCTCTTCATCGACATCACTGAGTCGACATCAAATCTAATCGATAAGATTTAAAATTCGATTCTGAAGTATTATGACATATTTAGCCTGCAACGCAAAACTGTTATCCCGCATCTTCCAAAAACTATTATTAGTAATTGGGGTGCATCGAAAAAAGAATAGTACTTGGGAACTTAACCAAGGGTCTTAATTACTCCACAAGGTGTTTAATTCTGGTATAAAATGCTCTGTGAGAATGCAAAGGATTGTGAATCTTGATGAATTTATTTATAATGTGATGAAACCATAATCAAAATCGGTAAAAAATTAGAACACATGATATTTCTTCTACTTATTAAGTTTAGAAAACCATTAGGTGTCTGGTGTCCCGCGGCGAGTAATATGAAACATAATTATTGAATGTGTTAAATAAGTTAACAGGAAAGAGGCAACGGAGATTTCCGTATTGTTTTCTTATAGATAAACTTGAAAAAGTCACTGCAATTGACTAAACTGATACAATTGCAGTTCTAAGTTGCTAGAAGCAGCTAAATACTTGGTGCTAGAATTTGTTACCGAATATTTACTTAATACATACTTAAACAGCATGAACAATATGCTGATTACAAAACGAAAAATTAATATTCGGCTTCTATAATATACGTTCAGCATTAACAGTTCTTGTTAATTTTCAGGTATGGTCAACTCAGCGGTATGGTCGAACCAATTTTCGGTGTTCTGGGCGCCCTCACAGTTGCCTTAGCTCAACCAGTGCTGCCTTATGCGCTCGCCTTCGCCGCCGGAGCTATGATCTACGTTGTCGTTGATGACATCATTCCAGAAGCCAACGCAGAGTAAGTCTTACTTTAGTCCTTGTGTAAAATGCTTATCCAAATTTAAGAATAAAGTTCACCACACATGTTTTGTTTAAACAGACACGTAACAGTTTTTATTCCGCGTTTGGGGCTTTTGTTTAGGACTACTTAAAGAATTATTATTACGTCGCAATTTGATTGTTTTCATTAAACAAAAGTGTTTTTGTTAACTACGTCAAGTGTAAAAAAAGTTCTAGTTACTTTTTAAAGATTATGTTACGACACACAAGACAGGAGATGGGAAAGGTGTTACATGTACGGAATTTTGAAGATAAAAAATTAAATCAGATAGTATACAGGAAAATAATTACTTCTAATTCATTTCTCCGTAATACCATCAGATCATTTGCACGTGCCCATGTTGGTGTAGGTACATACAAACATCCCGATTAACAGAACACTAATAAAATTGTACAAAATAAAAAGTGTTGCTCGAATTACTTTTCACTAACGTTTTATTATACCCAAGGCCGGTTATAGAGCACAAATAGTCCTAAATGGTACGTAATGCCAACGACCTTAAGTACTGTTTGAATTCGTGGATGTTTGTAGAGAGATTAGTGAGCGAAAATACGAACGTCGAAAGTTCGAAATTCTTATAACAGAAGATCACCGACGATCTCTCTTTGAACGGGAGCTGGTTCTTCAAACCAATCGGCTTCTCGGCGGTTCATTCATTTTCACATGAACGGCGTTTCATCAATGAAACGGAACGGTGCCGCTGCCGCGGCCGTTCGCTTACGAATTTCTGGCTTTTTACGTTGATAACCGGAGTCGCGGTAAACAAATAAATTTCATGACAGTATATTTTATTGGTATCTCAGTTACTCGCCGAACTGCTGTAACGGTGAACTCTCTTAAAGGCCTGTTTATACTACTGTTTATAACGCCACCAACGTAAGAAGTAAGCAAGCTAAAATAATCATGCTTCTGTTGTTCTGTTGTATATTTAATCTTATATTTCTCTAGGAATAAAAATTAGTCGGCATTAGAGGGCAGTATATGCTGAAATACACGATTATCGTTTGTTGCCATTTTTGTATTCCAATAAGCGTTCATTGCTGGCAGATTGTATTAAATCGATGTTGTTGTTGACCACAGGCAAATATTATCAACAAATACCACTACTTTTTTAATTAAAATAGTATTTTATATATTATGCTGTATCACACACAAGATCAGTAGAGTTGGGTCATTTCGATATACTTTGACGTAAAACATCATCTGTATTTCCCTCATACATTAGTATGAGTCCTTCGATGTTGAGCCTTTTCACGAAGTGAGTTCGAGGAGTGTTCGAGGAGTAAGTTATGTCACCTCTGTTAGTTCAATTATGGCGGCTCCAAAGTGGTTTTGTCTTGTGAGCATTAGAACGTCACATTAACAGAATAGGTTTACCGCTGTCTCGGGGGACCCCCCCCCGCAGAATCTACAGTCTGCGTTGTTTGCCCGTCCAAACTTTGTGAGATGATATCTCAGTGGACAATGTCCTGTAAGGAGACCTGGGAGTCTACTCTCGTCATCTTTTTGAAGCGAATGCGAGACTTCGTGAAGGAGTGGCGATATTCGAGAAGTCTCGCATTCGCTTCAAAAAATGACGAGGTCCAGGTCCGTAGAACGGAGTCTTACATGGAACACAAGATTATACTGCGCGCCAATGGTAAAGTGCCGTATGTACAAAAATGACATTGATTAAAATATTTCCCATTTTCTCTTAAATATGACGTTAATAGTTAAAACAAATTAGCCTGTTTTACGTACAAATACATGCTAGGCTAAGGTAAATTCTGTAAATTGTCTCTAAGGTAAAATATAAAAAATGTGCGTGGTTTTTGCATTGAAACAGAAAAATTGTTGCAATTTTTTGTACGTACATAGAGCGTTTTACCGTTGGACGGCAGTATAGGATTATACATGAATACATGAAGGAAACATTTCATTCAAATGTTTGACCATTTTTTTAGATACTTTTCTGTGCTATTTTCATATGGTAGAAATGGCAAAACGCTCCAGGGAGTCTACTCTCTTCTTTTTGAAGCAAATGCGGTGTTTGGAGCGAATGGGTGGGAGTTGTTGTTCTTAGCGACAAGCAAATGGGCGTGGCGCGTGCGTTATTGTTCTTACCGACAAGCAAACTTGCTCATAGATACGTACCACAGAGGAACCGCTGATATCCCCACTCCGTCTCACCTAACGTTTGAGTAGTCTCGCATTCGCTTCAAAAAGAACGAGAGTATACTCCCAGTGCTAATTAGTAGAGTATTATAAATTACCCTCCAATCCAAATAGTGTTACTCTTGCAACATGCAAACCCCGTTATATCACACTTCGTCACAGGGCCCCACACACTTCTGCAAATAGTTAGCATACAGCTTGTTCACAATATTCTATTATATAGATTCTATTCTATATTGGTATAGACACATCTATTAAACAATTTTCGTTCCAAGAATATTAATTTTCTAACCGAAGCACTTTTATAATATGGTTGCAGTTCTAGAATGTAGATTATTTTTCACATAAATTGTACCAGCTATTATTGCGGAAAAATCTACTGTTTCGGAAGTAATTGAATTTTACGTCGATTGTATCAATCGCTGCTACCTTTCAATACAAGGACCATTCAAAAAATATCAGACAAATGTATCTTTATTTTTTTATGTATAATGAAGACATTTAACGAAATTTGTTTGAATATTCTATTTAACGGTTTTAGCTTGGAACCGGTCGTTTCAGTGTTTCAGGGAAGAAATACATAGACGTGTTGGCCTCTAACAGGCGTTTCTTCATCGTGCTAAACGCCTATGTCATTTATAAAATACATTTTTACTTTTTCAAATGTTTCCCATCAACTAGGGAAAGGACGGATTGACGAGCCCAAAGTTGGGTTGTACTTTTGTCGTTAAGCTTTTACTGAAAGGAAGAACAATGATCAAAGAGAAACGTTAGCCTAATTATTAAAAAACTATCATAGCTAGTAGAGTTAATATAGTCCAGTTATAGTAGGGTTGCCATATCTTGACATCAACTCGGAGCGTCTCTTTCGGTGGCTCGACCGTTGGTTTGAAAAATGAGTTTGAAAAATAATTGATACTTTTTAGTTTCCTCAATATCTAAACTACTATAACAATAATAAAACTAATAGTGTTTAGTTTCTATTTACGGTGCATAATTATGGTTAAATTACGTCTTACTTTTCTGACTTACATAAATGAATTGTAAGCAGGCCTTTAAAACGGCTACGCAGCTCGTGTAAACAAACGCAAGCTAAACGATGGAGCTCGACCTGCCGGCCCGACCAATAAACAAAGCCGATGATAATTTTTACCTTGATTTCGCCTTGTCGCCCGTAGATTAAGGGGCCGTTAAGGTGAGTTTTTCAAACACCTTCGGTAGTAAAATGGTAGAATAATCAATAGTAATACGCGATTACGTGACACCGCGTTAACCTACATAGATAAACGGTGATAAAAGGTTATGTTTCTGTTTCGCTGGTCGGTTGTTTGCTAACTGTTCAAAACTGTTGGAAGTTTGTTTTGATATTTGTTACTGTACTGTGTGTGAAAGATTTCTTGAAACGTAATTTTATTATAAATTGTTTATTGATTTCCCGTTCGTCCGTTTGAGAAAATAATTACTTGAAACTGACAACATTTTATTGAAGGCTTGAAATAGGAATTGGGAATCAGGTAGTATCTTAAGCAGAGTTCATATTGGAGAAATGTTTTAAAAAAAGAAAACGTGATATTAGATCGAATAAACAGACGGAAATAGCGGGCATATTGATAAATTAACGTCATTGGGTAGATATGATATCTACTGTATTTGCAATAATGTAGTTATATTTGCCTTTAATATTAGTTTAACATCTGTATTACTTAGTAACACGTAGTTTACAACACTGTAATCAATGTGAGACGTCACCGTCTAAGAAAGACGTTGACTTTAAAAAAAGTCATAATGTAATGAAATACGATTTTAAGTTTTAACCATTGCCCTAGAAACTGCAAAATGGTCTCAAATCGTCACCTTTAACTTTGTACTTTTACATGAAATCCTGAAAAGGTTGCAAGTGCCCTAGAATGACTGACAGCGATTCTTGAAGAAATGAAGTCCGTGCGCTTCAATAAAATTAGTATAAAACGCGCAAAAACCAGCCATGATAGGCAACATTTGTGTCCGGAATTATATTCATCACAGAGAAATCTATCGAAAATACATATTCACTTTCCTTTCAGAAAAGCAATTTTCCAGATTCCTTGTTCCAGAATTCCATGGAATGTTACTACTCATTGCTTTTTGTTCGTGTGTTTTCTCATGAAGCCATCAAATAGTTTTGTTAATTTAATTTTATTTTTTCATGAATCCACATTTGCTCAAATTAAACATTATACCTAAAACATCATTATAAACATTCACGCATGCTGTATTAATGAAGCAGTATTCCCGACTTATCTCATGTATTAAATGCGATACAAATATTGCCATCAGGAATTAGAATCAAAATACTACAAGATACTACTGAATACTACTGAATACTACTGATGTGGCCAGGCACATGACTTTATCATACTATATATATATATATATATATATATATATATATATATATATATATATATATATATATATATATATATATTAAACCAGTTTCCTACTTTCCACTAGCAAGATTTGCGATAAACCTTGACATACCATGAACCAATTTCCACCAGTGTCCAATAGATGTCATGATAATAGTAGTTAGACAGCAACCCGTACTGTTACTATCGTTTGAAATGACGAATTAAATCTATATCCTGCTACAGGGCTCAGTAGTTCAGCGGTAGAGCAATTCCCCGGCAAGGAAGAAGGCCCCGGTTCGAATCCGGGCTGAGACCGTATCCTTTTAATTAATTTTAAAAATTACTTCTCACTTGGATTCTATTTACGTCATATTCCCTATATAGTATATTTAAACCGATTAAACCAGTTTCCTACTTTCCACTAGCAAGATTTGCGATAAACCTTGACATACCATGAACCAATTTCCACCAGTGTCCAATAGATGTCATGATAATAGTAGTTAGACAGCAACCCGTACTGTTACTATCGTTTGAAATGACGAATTAAATCTATATCCTGTACAGGGCTCAGTAGTTCAGCGGTAGAGCAATTCCCCGGCAAGGAAGAAAGCCCCGGTTCGAATCCGTGCTGAGACCGTATCCTTTTAATTAATTTTAAAAATTACTTCTCACTTGGATTCTATTTACGTCATATTCCCTATACTATATATATATATATATATATATATATATATATATATATATATATATATATATATATATATATATATATATATATATATATATATACAATTATCTACAATTATCACCCATTGCGTAACTACTTTACAAAAACTAAGGATAAAACAGAGTTAGAATATAGGTCCAACATTATCTATTCAATTCCTTGCAAGGTTTGTGAGCAGGTGTATGTGGGGCAGACTTCCACTTGGTTGAAACAAAGGCTTGCGCTTCATAAGAGTGACATTAGAACAAAAAAACATCGATGCGCATTGGCATCCCACACAATCAACAATAACCATGAGATTGATTTTGACAGGGTGGAAGTCAAGCGTACGGTTCAGGTTCGTAAAAGTAGGGAATTTCTGGAAATGGTGGAAATTAATAATACGCTGAATAGCATGAATTTCAGGTCAGATGTGAATGGGCTTAGTGAGGGTTACGCGTATATTTTGAGTTTGGGACAGTCTAACAATAGGGGAATTGCTGTATGATAGCTCGGCTTCAGCTGTTTTAAATTATTTTGTTTAGTGTTTCATATCAGTTTGACTTTTGTTTTATATATTATTATTATTGTTATTATTATTATTATTTATTTTTATTATATTAACGTGTGTAAATTGTATCGGTGAAATTTTGTTGTCATGATCGTTTTGTATACATTTTTTGGTTCGAGGCAGCCTGCTACTCGTTCCAATATCAACTCTGGTTTTGGCGCGCATTGCATGCAGGCCGTTCAGTTGACTTCGCCAGTTGCCCTGAAAAGGGGTGTGAATAATTGTTTGCGATAAACACGTGGCGGGCGGCCCCGAAACCAACTTAAATGATTGTTTTGGATGAATACCATGTCTGCTAATTCACCGAATTGCTTTTTTTTCTCGATTACGTTCAAATTGTAAGTAGATTTATTGATCTTAAAGCTTTTGTTAATTGTTGTGTCTCTTCAGATGACCCTGAAGAAGCGTGTATCCACACGCGAAAATTTGGTGATACAATAAAGAACGTACTAATTAATTGAAACGTTTTACTATTGCTGGATTCCCCAACAAATTACTACCATTTTATATCCAACGGCAAAGACTTATTGTTCTGATTATATATATATATATATATATATATATATATATATATATATATATATATATATATATATATATATATATATATATATACGGTTGCTTCTTCGAATGACGGAATTGCCCGATAAATAACCTTTTTCCTTATATATATATATATATATATATATATATATAATTAATAGTTTAGCTGCATGAGATTCTATTTGATCGAGATTGGCTATGTCTGCATTAAAATAAAACTAGTAGAACTAGACAGATATGTATCTTAATGCTGCGTTGGGATATTGTATTTCGTTGATACCGGGTACACCGTCCAAATGACACTTACGTGTTATTGGGTGTAAAAACTGTAACGGTGTAATATCCGAACGCAGCTTATATTGACAGTAGGTATTGTCAAAACATTAGCGTTTGGCACTACTTGTCATTACAATGAAAATATCTGACATATCCTGGCTACTAGTTTTAATGCAGTACGACCGATCTCGACGAAATAGAATTTGATCATGCAGCTAAACTATTGATTGTACCAAAAAATTTCATAGTCATAAATTCATCAGAATTTCCTCTAATTTAATTTATTATTGAACTATTTCGAGGAAATTTCAGAAATGGTGGCTTATTTGCAAAATCTTTCAAAAATACTAAGACTAACCTCCAGTTTCTTTGGACCCTTTTCAACAGAAAGCTTTTCAGCTCTAAGTTTGGTCATGAAACTTCTAAATATGAAGTTTCGTCCCGATACTTTTAGTAGTTTCCCCGGAATCGTCGCCACTAATAGCGGGTACACACATACATACACACACTCACATGCACAGACACAGAATTTTTTTTGTACCGTGGTTAAAAAGGCTCAGGAGACCCAAAAAGACCTATTTCCGCTAAAAGCTCAATATTTTTTTTGGCACTATTACAATACCTTATCATACTGCGTATGATAAAGTAAAAATATTATTGTTTTAATTCACATGTGTCATCGCAAGCTATCAACTTGATTTTGTTTATTAAATAGTTTACTAAAAAGAATGTATAAATATAAAATTCATTTTTATTTAATCTAGTAGTTCTTAGACCATTAGGTGTTGGTTTGTACCCGTTATAATTCTCATGTAAAAATTTTATACTGTGACATCTACTATTAGTTTCCCAGTTCTCCTCTTCTCAAAGCATTCAACTGGATATTTGGTGCTTCTATGGCTCGCTCGCCTGCAGTCAGCTTCAAATATTTGCCTCGTTTGCTGATCTTCCTTCATTCTGTTTATTTGTCCAACTCCAGGTGTCCCAGCCAGCTCAGTTGTCTGTCCTCAATTATTGTTGAATGAGGAGTATTTATGTGTTGCATTTCTCACTCTATTCATTTCTGTGATTTCCTGAAATTATTTCATAAATATCATTTGCATTGATCGTCTTCTAGCCGTGACGAAAGATTTATAAATAACTAAAACGAAAAAAGAATTACTTGCCACACTTGAACAGTAGCAATTTCTGAACTCCCGTGTTTCAGAAACATTCCACTATTCAGAATATGCAAGATTTTGTTTTCTACTGAGAGATACTTCTTAGAACTAGAAATAAAAACAATTTCAGTATTGTTATTGTTATTATTATTGAAGCAACCTTTACAATCAGCAATTCCTTTATTTTGCCCGTGATATTCCCACGTCATTGGCATTCCTCGCGCCGTTTGGTAACATATGACGCGTGTCAAAATGATCGGAAAACCCATAAAGTTAAAAGTGACTAAAGGGGGCCCCGATTACCTATTCTTCGCACGGGCCGCAAGGCGTATGAATGAATAAGTTCGCGTTGCTTAACCCGATGACAGCGCGGCGCGGCGTGCCGGTGCCCCCTCATCGAACATGTGTATTCCCGATGCAATGGGGCCCCCGGACTGAATACCGAGTCACCGAAACCATTGTCAAACTGGTCCGGCAAATAACCGGGCATAATACAGCTCTTAAATTTTATTGAGGCCATAAATACAGCGAAAGGGGTGTACCGCTAATATGCGGTGCGAATATTTAACAAGCCACGATTTCGGAACTTTCTTGATTTTGTTGTTTTGATCTAGTGTGTTATTCTAATTTAATTTAAAACGATTTGAAAACAATCTGTAATTCTAATTGGTTGATTTACGTACCCCACCGGCATTAATTTTGTAATTGGAGTTTTTATTCTACAAAATTAGTACTAGTTCTTAGTTTTTTTATCATAAAAAAACTCTGCCTTTTTTAATTCAATTAATAACACCTGATAAGTAATTGCGTATAGTCTGCTGGCTATTAATCTGACATAAATACCATATAATAAAAAACGGTGGATATGCAGTGCTTCCAGTTTTTTTTTTTTATTTTGACGTTTTAAGTTTACACACTGCATGCATGTTGCTATGCTTAAAGCCACATAACACTGCTTTTGTCAGATCACTCCACAATCTCAAACGGTTTACTTTTGTTGCATCCTTTAAACTACGTCACTATTATCAAGGAGTCGGATTACCTCGACATTATTGTGCCGTGGGAATAACGTTGCCAGATGAAAATATAAAGAAAAAGACTAATAACAATAACTAAAAAATGTGATGTGGCCAGGCACATGACTTTATCATACAATATATAAAATTAATAGTTTAGCTGCATGAGAATCTATTCTATTGAGATAAATCGTACGTATTGTCAAATCATCAGCATTTGACACTACCGACACTACGTCATTAGAATAATAGTTATTTATGTCACAAATGCCGAAAGTACGGAATAGCGCGACGAGCGGTGATGCGGCGCGTCACCGAAGGCGGAGTGTCGCCGTCGCATATGAGCGAGTCGGCTATCTAGTTTTTGGCAGGAGCGACATCAACGTTTATTGTGTTGCTATTTAAGAAATACGTATTTAAAAAAAAATAAATGATTTCTGTATAGTAAATGCTAGGTTGGTACCACTTTGACGAAACGTCAAGTTTAAAGGTGCGTTCCGATTAGTAGGTAATGGTAGCTAATGGCGGTGGTAGAATACGAAATTATAGTGTTTCTTACATATCGTGATAATGACACATATTAGTTTGCATGTGCATATACATGAGTCACTATCAATTTGCTATTGGAAATACTATAACGGCGTCTGCTACCACTGCCATTATCACTAATGAAAACGCACCTTAAAAAGGTAATTAAAATTCTGACAGATTATATTTGTTCATGACACATACCTACCAAAATACTAAAATAAAACTACACTCATCGCTATACTTTATTTATAATTTTCTCAATGTATCGTTTTTGGAATTAGATATAAAGACGGGTTGATATTTCTTATCAACAAATAATCAAATTGGTGATCTTACTTTATTTGAAATTTGTATTTTAAAATTTGCCGCACTACAGCGGCAACGTTCCATAGTGGTTCTCCAACCTCTGATCATCCTCTGATGAGATCAGCTGTTTTCGAATGTGACAACACAAAAAAATATTTGTCAAAATCCTGGCTACTATGTAATTTCATATCAATGCAGATGCGACTGATCTCGATCAAATAGAATTTGCTCTTGAAGCTAAACTATAAATTTTACCAAAAAATTTCAGGCATAAATTATTCGAAATTTCCTCTACTTTAATTTATTAATGAACTATTTTGTCGAAATTACAGAAATGGCGGCTCATTTCCAAAATCCTTCAAAAAGGCTTAGAATAACCTAAAAAGCTAAACTATTAATTTTACCAAAATATTACATAGGCATAAATTATTCAGAATTTCCTCTACTTTAATTTATTATTTAACTATTTTGACGAAATTAGAGAAATAGCGGCTCATTTGCAAAATCCTTGAAAACGGCTTAGAATAAACTACCAGTTCCTTTGGACCCTTTTTAACCAAAAGCTTTTCAGCTCTAAGTTAGGTCATGAAACTTCTAATTATGAACTTTCGTCCCGATACCTTTAGTAGTTTTTCCGGAATCATCGCCACAAAAATCGTTTACACACGCACGCACGCACGCACACACACACAGACATTTTTTTGTACCTTGGTCAAAAATGTTCAGGGGACCCAAAAAGACCTATTTCCGCTAAAATCTCAATTTTTTTTTTTCGGCATGATTACAATACTTTAGCATACTGCGTATGATAAAGTAAAAAAAACTATAATAAGTAAGTAATATTATTTCGTAAACGTGGTTGCATTTTCTAGTGATTTTTTCATTGAACGCAGATAGTTCTGTGAACATGTGTCATAGTTTGAAAAGATACGTATTTCGTATTTTATGCAATTCTTCTCGTTTCGGAGTACAAACAGTTTTGTCGGTTTAAAATACGTAGGGTACCAAAACATGGTAATTACCTTTTGGGATATTCATACTTCAGACACTCTGGATTGTCAAAAACACACTTATGTTAACATATCTACTTTCTTTTTACGAGAACCTTAGAAAAACTTTTTTGTCAGTATTTGTATTCCGCTGAATAAAGTTGATTCAAATCGTATATTCCTTTTTACTCACAAAATCAAACATGTTTTTGCCTTTGTCGTGTTGCGGACAACACAAAAAATTGTTTTCCTTCTATAGTTAAAATTGCGGTTTAAACAGCCAAGCAGCGCTAACGGAAAGCGACACAAAGTCTGGGCTTGACCTAAAATTCATCCGAGCACTGATCAAACTGGGAGAGACTAACACTCTGAAACAGGTACGGGCACCAGCACACTCCGGTATACCAGGGAATGAGACGGCCGATGAACTCGCAAAATCCAGAACCCTGATACTCCTCAGTGGACCCGAACCACTTGTTGGCCTATCAATAGACACAGGCAAGAAGGAAATAAAAGGCCTGCCACGCCAGTGGCATGAAGAAGACTGGAGGGATCATCCAGGCCAGACCCACCCAAGGTTCTTTCTTGGAACACCTTCGGTCAAACTGGCAGAGGATATGCTCAAGATGAGCAAATCTGACATCAGACTGTGGACGGGAGTGGTAACAGGACACTGCTCAGTTAACCGACGCCTCCGCAGGATAGGACTGAGCGAAGATCTTTTATGCAGGAACTGCGGAGAGGAGGAAGAAACTCCGATACACCTTCTATGCCACTGCGAGGCCTTCGTTAATGACTGATGTACATATCTGGGGGAACAGAAGGTGAACCCAGATCAGATACTGACCCCAAACAAACTGACCCAATAATAGTTAAAAGTGTGGATTTCATAAAAGATAATATAATAATCAAATATATACCTAATGATTACTACCGATTATTACCTGATTATTATAATATACTTTTCAACCTTAATGGGGGACAGAAGATTTCCAGAGGAAAATGAGTCCTACTTTTGGATGCCCTACCCTATTTAGGAGTTTATTCTTATATTTCTTTGCAAAGGTTCCTAGGTTTTTTGTTTTTAAATATTTGATATCATTTTCTTTTTGACCTTGAAATAGTAATATTTAAATTTTTTGTTTGCTGGTAGTGAATTGTACAATGTAAAATATTGTTCTTTACTAACTCCATCTCTGTAGAGATTGTTATTTCTGATATACCAAGGTGTACACACAAACTTGCTTAGCACATTATTTTTTTATTTATTTTTGTATGATGCTCATATAGCCTGGATTAGTGCAGCCCCACAGTTGGACTGTGACACCATAGGTTTACAGATGTTTAATTATCTACTTGGAAAGTAGAAGCTTGTACCTTGTACCTTGTACCCTACCTTGTACCTTGTACCCTACATTCACAAAGCCGATGATAGCCTTCTGTAGTTTTATTGTTACTTCTTCAATATTGCGGTCACAGAAATTTCTGAACCTTACAACGGTGACACCATCTGCGGAATATCATGTGATAACTTTTGAGAGTTTTATGCGCTCTGGACCTGAACGAATGTCGAATCCCATCGGATGAGCGGGTGAAATGTTGAGTTCATCTAGGATTGGATTTTCATTTTACTAGCAGCTTTTCAAACAGGCTTAATAAAGTGGGTAACAGAAATATGGTCTGTAGGAGAATGCTTCTGATGCTGCTTACCCTGGCTTGGAGATCATCTCAGCAATTATTCAACTTATATTGCACACACATTTTAAGCCTATTTTGTTTTTAAAATGTCACTCTTTTTTGACTTGAACAATTATCCAAATTAATTTGCAAAACAATTTATGAGGTGTTTTTAAGAAGATCTACATGCTGTTCCTGCTGTTCCTAAAATTGGAACTTCCACAGTTTCCAAATGATGAGTTTTCAGACATTTTGTTCTTGTATAAGTTGGTCAACTACGACCTCCGTGTATAAATTTGAACTTTGTCATAATAATTCATATATGCCTTGTTTCACATGCTTATGGACTGGAGGTCTTCTTTCAAGGCTTATGCAGCATCGTCTGCTTCACACCTATACTGTCTTCTCTTCATCTTCCTTTTTACTTTATCATACGCAGTATGTAAAGTATTGTAATCGTGCCGAAAAAAAAAATTGGGATTTTAGCGGAAATAGGTCTTTTTGGGTCCCCTGAACATTTTTGACCAAGGTACAAAAAAATGTCTGTGTGTGTGTGTACCCGATTTTTGTGACGACGATTCCGGAGAAACTACTAAAGGTATCGGAACGAAAGTTCATATTTAGAAGTTTCATGACCAAACTTAGAGCTGAAAAGCTTTTGGTTCAAAAGGGTCCAAAGGAACTGGCTATTTTCTCTTACCATTTTTCAACGATTTTGAAAATGAGCCGTCATTTCTGTAATTTCGTCAAAATAGTTAAATAATAAATTAAAGTAGAGGAAATTTGGAATAATTTATGCCTGATTTATGATATTTTTTGGTAAAGATAATAGTTTAGCTTCAAGAGCAAATTCTATTTGAGCGAGATCGCTCGCATCTGCATGGCTATGAAACACTACATTACACTACATTACATTACATTACACTACACTACAGTAGCCTGGATTTGACAATAATTTTTTTGTGCTGTCACCACAGAAATGTCTATTGCTGCCACACTCGAAAACAACTGATTTCATCAGAGTTTGGAGAACCGCTATGGAACGTTGCCGCTCTAGTGCACCAAAGTACAAAATACAAAATTCAAATAAAATAAGATCACCAATTTGATCGTTTGTTGATACGAAATATCAACCCGTTGTTATATCTAATTGTAAAAACGATAAATTGAGAAAATTGTAAATAAAGTATAGCGATGAGTGTAGTTATATTTTAGTATACTGGTACGGATGTGACATCTACAGTGTCATGAACGAATATAAATCTGTCAGAATTTGAATTAGCTTTTTAAACTTGACGTTTCGTAGAAGTGGTATCAACCTAACATTTCCTATACAAAAATATAACCATTTTTGATTTTTTTTAAAATACGTATTTCTCAAAAAGTAACACAAAAAACGTTGATGTCACTCCTGCCGGAAACTATATAGCGCGACTCGCTCACATGTGACGGCGACGCTCCGCCATCGGTGACCCGCCGCATCACCGCTCGTCGCGCTATTCTGAACTTTCGGCACATGTGAGATAAATAACTATTATTCTGATAACAGTAGGTAGTGTCAAATGCTGATGCTCTGACAATACCTACTATTGATACTATTGACTATCAAAATATCTGTCAAATCCAGGCTAACTACTTTAATTTTAATGCAGACACGATTTATCTCAATCAAATAGATTCTCATGCAGCTAAACTATTAATTTTATATTTTGTATGATAAAGTTATGTGTCTGGCCACATCAGATTTATTTATAATAAGTTTTCCTTACACCTATACAACCTTCAATGTTCGTTATTTTTTTTTTTTTTATTTTGTGTAAACACAGAGTGTTTGTGGCATAACACCTTGTCAATCACTAACAAGTTATTTTCATTTAACCTAAACTGATAAAATAATGAGTATTTTTACAATTTTGCCCATTGGCCCAAGTTGTTTTAGTCTGACAGTTTTTACCACTCAAGTAGACGGCGGTTGTTTTCACTTACACTTGTTTTCACTTTTCACATACTGTGAATACACTACGGGTGCTCTGCTTTTAATCACTCCCGCACTAGTTCGAATGGTTTAGTTCTTTTCAGCCGACGCACTAGCGCACTGTTGTCTAGCAGCTGGATGGCTTCAAAGTTGTCGTGGTGGAGTAGACGATCCTCGTGCTTCTTAGCAAATTTTGATATTTCGCTAGTTACCATCTCCATGCGAAGGTCCCGATGAAGACTGGTGTTTTTGATGTACCATGGTGCACCAACAATGGCCCTTAGAACTTTATTTTGGAACCTCTGAATGAGGTTGATATTGGACTGCTTAGTGCATCCCCATAACTGTATTCCATACACCCATACTGGCTTTAATAATTGCTTGTATAGTAGGAGCTTATTTTGCACTGACAGGGCTGACCTCCGTCCCATTAGCCAATACATTTTGCGGAATTTTAGGTCGAGTTCGTTCCGCTTTTTCTTGACATGTACTTTCCATCTAAGCTTGGCATCCAGTGTCATGCCAAGGTATTTCGCTGTATCCGCGTATGGAATATCGTTCCCATTAATGGTTACTGGAATATAGTTAACTCTCTTATTGGTGTAGTTTACATGCGTGGATTTTCCTTCATTTAGTTTGATGCGCCATTTCTTTGTCCAAAGGTTGATTTTGTTTGCAGCTATCTGTAATTTTTCAGTTGCTTCTTCGACACTGTCACTAATCGCCAAAATAGCCGTGCCGTCTGCAAATGTTGCCACTGTGGTTTCTCCCGGAACAGGAATATCATAAGTATACAGTAGGTACAAAAGTGGTCCCAATACACTTCCTTGTGGTACTCCGGCATTAATATTGCGTAGCGAGGAGTATTCGTCATCCTGTTTCACCCTGAAGTGGCGATCTTTCAGATATGATTTTAACAGTTCTGTATATTCACTAGGAAGCTGCTGTTCCAGTTTCTCGAAGAGCCCATCATGCCACACCTTATCGAAAGCCTGAGCCACGTCTAAAAATATTGCTGAGCAAATTTTCTTTTCTTCAAGAGCCTTTTCTATAACATCGGTAATTCGGTGTACCTGATCGATTGTTGAATGTCGAGCTCGAAAGCCGAATTGATGTGATGGAATAGTTTGATTTTTCTCAAGAATTGGGTATATTCTCTTGATAAGTAATTTTTCAAACAGTTTTGAAATGGTTGGTAACAGAGATATAGGTCTGTAGGAGGCTACATCATTTGGCGGTTTACCGGGTTTGGGTATCATGATGACCTCAGCCACTTTCCAGAATGAGGGCACATATCTTAATCTAAGTGCAGCGTTGAACAAATTTAACATCTTTATCACGGCTTTTCTCGGTAGCTGCTTCAGCAGGGCTCCTGATATCAGGTCAAATCCCGGTGCTTTTTTCGAACTGAGGTTGGTTTTGATTTCGGTCATTAGTTCTTTTGGTGAAATATGGGGTATAGGGTTTGACTCCAGTGCTGTCCAGGTGTTAGACTCGGGAAGTTCAGGGGTATGAGTTTCATTCGGTGTAAATGTCTTTTCCAAGTGATCGGCAAAGATATCGGCCTTATCCTTGTTACTTCTGGCCCAAGATCGATCTTCCTTTCTTATCGGGGGAATTTGCATTATCGGTCGCTTTATGTTTTTGGTGGTTTTCCATAGAGAGTAGTCCGTAGCAGAGTCATTGCTTAGCCCCTCCAAATGCCGACCAATAGTTTGTTGTTTGATTTCTTCGGTAAGTTTGCGAAGTTTCCATACCATATTATTTAGTTCTGTCTTAACTATGGGGTCTCTTGTAGTTTGCCAGCGTTTGCGAACTTTTCTCTTTTTTGCTATCAATTCTCTGACTTCTAAAGGATAGATGTTGCTATTCTTGATATGGTAACTTATTTGGGGTGTAGCTAACCACGCAGCTTCCTGTATATCGCCGTGGAAACTCTGCACTGCGTCTTCCAATTCTTCGGGAGTTTTGAGTGAAACTGACAAGTTGATGTTCTGCTCTAGGCTTGTTTTGAATGCTTCCCAGTTTGTAGCTTTAGTTGTCAGAGTTGGTCTTCTTTCTTTTCTAATTACCGATTGACTTAGAGTTAAGATAGTTGGTGTATGGTCAGAGTCAAGGTCTAGTTCCTCGGTGATATCAATGAAGCTAGATGACAGATTTTTAATTACAAAAAAGTCTATTAGATCTGGAATCTTGTTTCTGTCAGTAGGCCAATAAGTTGGCTTACCTGTTGAGTGGACTTCGCATCTGTAGCTTTGGATTGCATGTAGTAATTCTCTTCCCTTTGTTGTAGTTAGCCGTGAACCCCAATATGTATTCTTGGAATTAAAGTCTCCCCCAAGTATGAACTTCCCAGAGAAAGTGTGCAAAAGGTCCAGATACTGTGTTCTCTTAATGTTGTGCCTCGGAGGTGAATAAAGAGCTCCAATCGATATTATTCCACATTTTGTTTTGACTCTAACAGACGTAACTTGAAATTCTTCTTTTTGGATTTTCTCGTCCTCATCATGAGATATATTATTTTTAATTAATACTGCGCTTCCTCCTCTTGCACAATTGCTGGGGTGAATAGCGTGATAGATTGTGAAGTCTCGAAGTTTTAGGTAGGATTCTTTTGTGAAATGAGTTTCTGATATTAAGCAAATATCAATTTTATGTTCAGTTAAAAATGTGTGTAAGGTATTTCTATGTTGTAATAGCCCGTTAGCGTTCCAGGAAAGTATGCGGAGACAATCAGCTATTTTTATGGAATTTTTCAAGCTTGTCGAGTCTGGCAACAATGGATTTAGTAACATTTTCTTGTTTATTCAGTTTTTCCAGTATTAATTGCAGTGTTTTGCTGATTTCTGGAAGATTGTTTACGGTTTGGTCCATTTTTACCTCAATGCTTTTTATTTCTACTGGCTTAGAACTAGAGGCCGACTTACCATTTACCATGTTGGCATAGGATTGTTCACCAGATACCTCTTTTGCCTTGATAACTTTTCTGTTTACATGCTTTGTTTTCTGCTGTTCCGGGGGAGAGATTTTCTTAAAATTGGCGTTTTTAATCTTTTGAAGTTCAATCGGAACTACACAACCCCTGTAGTTTGCAGGATGACCTTTACCGCAATTATAGCATTTTGCGGGTTCCTCTTTTGACTTTGTGCAGTTCTGGGTATCGTGCTCCCCAGCACATTTTACGCATCTGGGGTCTTTGTGGCAGTATCCACGAGTGTGACCCCACGCTTGGCAATTCTTACATTGTGGCAACAATTTAGGTTTTTTTTTTTTTTTTTTTTCTTTTTTTTTTTTTAGTGGAGATATTTCCCCTCTCATTCCCATTATATCAGTTATTCCAAAGATTTTGTTGATATCTTCGGTCTTGTCGAAAGACAGAATGAAGATCGGTAAAGGATCTTTTGTTTTTCGTTTTAAAATATTAGTTACATCTAAAATTTTATATTTTTTTCGCTTCAGATCTTCAATTATCTTTTCCTTACTGCGGGTTTCATGCAGTTTTTTTACTACCACTTTAATTGGTCTATCTTGCTTATTTTCGTAAGATGACCAGTTTAGAATGTTCGTTATAAGTTCAAAAGTTTAAACACTCCTTGTCTTCATGCTTGCGTATGTTTATCTCTGGTATAACAACATTGAAGCTTCAGCTCATTTTTGTTTTGTTTTCATCTTTGACGCTTGATAGTCGCTGATAGTTGCAGCATCTAAACAACGAATACCTACTTCTCGTATCTGCTCATGTTTGCTCAAAAGTGGGCTTGCCATAATGTCTCTATATTATCAAAGATAGTACTGACGTAGACTAATCAGGTCCATCTGAATGAATGGTCGGGGACAGAGATGTTAAATTACCTCAGTAAATTACGCTTTTATGTTACCCATAAGTTTAACATGGGCTTCGTAAATTACCGCGGTAATTTAACATCTCTAGTCGGGGATGATGAAATAAGACGAGGATGACTTAATAACATCATTGCGGCCGTTTAATAACACAGAACAGAGAGAGTTGAAAACGAATGGCAAAGGCCTACAACCAACAATAGAGGCATAACTTGGACTAAAGAAGGAAGAATAACAAGATTATCATCACACTCATAAAAGGAATTTGAAACGCCCAAAACAAACAATAAACTGGCTGCGGTCTACGCCCACCTATATATTGCGTTTTGCGACGGGTTCGCACGGAAGTAGGGTCCGCCACGAGATGTTTTCGCAAGATGAGGAAAGGCGGGGCCGCCCCGTGTTGACCCGCGACTTTAATTCAATAGCGTCGATGCGCCGGCCAATACGCATACCACCAATTTGCTAGTAATAATACGGTAAGTCCATGGGTGGGCCAATTGTTGCGTAGCTAGGCTCCCAGTTCGCATAACCATCCGTCGTATGTGTGCATATGCATATATCATGGCTACATACGTGCATAGAACGGATCGATCTCCTCTCCCGGCATTCTAAAAATAAGGGACCGCGCTCTCTCAATGTGGACCCTGCCTTGCTGACTGTTCGCGTCTTTCGGATTCTTGACGTCATGCTCTCTCCGTATCCGTATGAACGATAATCCAATAGCAGAACACCCCAGGTTATTGAATAAGGAATCCGTTGTGATAAACCAGGAATAACGGGATAAGAGGCCGGCACTTAAATTTAGATAAGAAATGTACTTTATAAATATGAAGCTAGCGATAATATACCATAAGTACACCACGAAAATAGATAGATACGGTAAATTTGCTGGTTTCTAAATTTACTTCTACAGAAGGGTGGATGAGACATTTTAAAATTGGACGAGCAACCTTTAAGGAGTTTTTCTGACGAGTTACTCGCAGTGACTTATTAGATGCACAGAAGTTTGATTCTCTTCAGGATTCTCCATCTATCCAAACATTATTAAGTCTGCCTGACTGTTGGTCACTATCTTGTGTACCTATATTATTGATACGTTGCTCTACCCTCCTTGTTCTAGATTTGTCTTTACACATTTTAACTACTACTTCAAAGTCATCACCATGATAAAATTAAATTATTTGTGATCCTGTCTGCAACAGAAACACCCTACATTGTATCACATGGAGTAATGCATGTGCAAACCCATCCTATGACAATGAAGTCAAAAGAGTATATAAATGAGGAATTTAATGTAATAATTGAGTTATTGACCAAGGGAATTCGCACTCGTCTTAACTTTTTACAGATATGGTCAATGGTTGTTGTTATAACGTCTTTCATATCGATTTGTTGCTACTTTTACGTACTGTTGGCGTTTTGTCGTCAGTAAAACAACTCGTACTCAGCACTTGTTTTGCAGGAAATAGAAAGAATTGCATATTTCATTATCATTGGACCAATAAAAAGGAACATAGACATTGTCTATGTACCATGTCTATGTCAATGTCAGGTTATATGTAGTAATTCCAAGGCAAAAGGAAATAGGCGATATTGGAAACCGTTAGTTTCAACAAAAGAGGCATATAATCCTTTTTAGCTAATGTACGAGTAATCAGTTGTTTCCCCAAGAATCTGATATAGTTTCCTGTATCTATTTCCCGATAAAGTTGCAGAATCACTTAATTATTTGTAGTTTCCACACCGCTTCCCGATCTAATATCTTTACAGGAAACCTCAATATGATTCAATAATACTTCAATATGACCTTATAAAATTAAATGTTTACTTTGTATTTTGATAATAAAACCATTCTTAGCAACATTCATATTGAAATGCAATATTCAATATAGTAATAATATTTAAATTATTATTCACATACACATCAAACCTATAACTTAACAAGGTTTTTCTTTTTTGGAAACGTGCATGTCAATGTCAATGTAATAGGTTTAAACAAGGTAGAAAACTGTCAAAAGAAATATAATGTTAAACAAACGATAAATAATAAGAAACAATGACGTTCAGGATAAGCGAAATGCCCCCCCATTGCAAAACTAGACAATTATAAAACAACGCCTTTTATTTCTATACATTACTACTTTGCAATATGGACACTTTCTTATTCATATTATTCAGTTACATCTTGACCGAGGCGTAAAATATCTACTTTAAATTAATATTTTTTTTCTGTGACGGGAAAAAAGTTTGACATGTTATCTCAGTTGACATGTAATAAAGAGTCACTTTTTATGAAATACTTTTTTCCTCGGAAAAAAAACTGGATGTACACTGTGGGCCAAAAATGCGGTACAAATGTTCAATTACTCATATTTCCAAAGATTTTAGGAAATTCAAGCAAGCATTTCTTTGAAAAACTAGTTGCTTATGTTGTGACGATTGAAAACATACCATATTCGCAATTCCACTCCAACCTGTTTACAAAAAAATCATCCTGTATACGATACTATGAAATCTCTACTCTCCGTTTTGATCAAAAGAAAACAAGTGTTATTACCTACTAATTTTATTACACCCGATGTTATCAGAAATGTTGCATAGCCAAACATAAAGCAACATTACTTTGGATTGAAACGTTCTATTATTGCGAATATGGTGTGGTTTCAATCTTCACACTACAGCAATTCGTTTTTAAAGGAGCTATTTGAATTGACTAAATATTATTGGAATAACGAGTGATTAAAAATTTGTACCTTTTTTTGCCCCCTGTGTATATAGGTATATACACATAAGTAAAGGTAGACATTTCCTTAGCAACGCAGGTCTAATTGTGTACAACAGTCTACCAGTTTAAAAATTCAATCGTCACATCGATTGACTTTAATATATTGTAGTAATGTGGTTTTCAATATAAAATCGTCATTTTTTCCCGTCACAGAAAAAAATAATGTATTATACACGGGAAAAAATGTTAGATTTTTACAACCTCGAGCTAAAAAATCTAATACTTTTTCCCTTGTATAATAAATAACTATTATTTCACTTAAGACTGAATAAATTAACAAGAAAACACAAAAACGGCATTAATAATGCTACAAAGGCATTCGATTCGGTTTAGCTTCGTACTATATTATATACAAGATCCTCTTCGCGTGTAGCCCACCAGATCAATCGCATATCTCACAAAGAAATTTATCTATTCAAACAGTCCGCTCTCGAGCGAACCGACAGAGAAACTGTGGAATTCGAGCGTACACCATCAAATTCTACTTTCGTGTGCGGCCTCTCTAAACTAAATCGAATTCCGTCGCGAGAGATGAACGTTACGTTCGGAATGGAATCTGGAGCAATATCTTGCAAGCGTTGAGACGGACCCGGAGGTGCCGCGGAAGAAGTAGAAGAAGAAGAAGAGTACATACAAGAGTCCGCGCCTTGTTCATTTTCATATTCGAGGTATTGGTGCTATGGCCGCCGCCGTCCGCCACCGCCAGCAGCTCTCCGCTGGAGTTATTTCGCCATTCAGTAAGCGATTAAAATAGCGACGTAATGAATTACTAGAATTAGCGGGCCTATTCAATAAGATTGACCTGAATACCGCATTGCGTACGCCAGTACGTGCGCAACGCGACATCATCGCACAAAAGCTGGTGACGATTTGAACAAGGAACGTCTCTAAGAAGCATGGGTAATACAAATGTAAGCATCGATATATCATGGTTATATTTAAAAGAGAACACCTTTCAGTTAATTTGACTTAAAACAGTTCAAATAAACTCCCAACTGGACTATTATCGTGTCATCTACATGCGATTTTAGCTTAGAAAAAGTCCTGTGGCCACCATGACACCTTAAGACACCTCTGGGATCTAAGGTGTCATAGTGGCTGCCAGAATTGCAGTGTCCTTCAGTGGACCTCATCCCACTGGCGTAGCAGGCCTTTGTAATTAACGTCACCCCATCAATATAGAGCCAGCATCTGACAACAAATTCTGAATAGATTGGAAGAATACCATTGCTGAATTACTTGCAAAATTCTGCTACAGCCAACTGTCGGGCTTTCCTCTATCCATTCTTTGATGTTGTGGACAACAGATTCAATCTGTTAATACTGTTGGTCCAGTAGATTTTCCTTAGCAAATGCTCTTGTTCCTTTCATCTATTAGTTTTTCTTTTTGTAACCCCATAGGTGACCACCGTCTGTCCACACAGGTTTTAGAATTTGCTGGTACAGGAGAAGCTTGTAATGTACCGACTGAAATGGTTATTAATGGTAACCGAGGTGTATTGTATGTTATTAGCTGTTTGGTATTTCATTGTCTTTTTTGTTCTTGTTATTTTTTATTTTTCCTTGTTGTCTCCTACAACTAAAATAGCTGTGTAGGTATTATTTCATAATACTGGGAGGTCGCTGCGCTGGTGTAGAATTGGCAAAGACTCGGCCATAAAACACTACCTTGCGGTACTCCAGCTTTTATTTCCGAATTGACAGAGCGTCACCTTGTTTGACTCTAAATTATCTCTCACTTAGGTAACATTCTAATATTTGTGCAAAAACCGGTACCTAGGAAGATTGCACAAATTTCTTTTTCCTGTAATGCTTTTTTGATAATTTTGGTTATTCGGTGTACCTGGTCAAGCTGGAACAAGCTTTAGCTCCCAATTATGGTCTTCATTCAATTCAATAATAAGAATTCAAAGTTTTTTAAAATTTGGACAGTAAGGCGACGTTCTTATAAGACATAGTTTTGTGTGGGAGTTTCCCAGGCTTCAGTATCATGATCAGGCTCTGCCACCTTCCATAGTTTGGACACATACTTAGTCTAAAGGCACCATTGATAAGATTCATAAGCTTATAGGATTTTTGTGGATGCTGCTTAAGTACCTGGTGCTTTTTTGGGATTATCGTCGTTTCTGAACTTCTGCTAGTGTGATAAACCCGATATCATTGCCTTCTGGTCATTCTCTTCTATATGCATTTCTTGATCTTTTGCGTGAGGAGAATGGAATATGCTGTGAAAATGCTCAGATAATCTTTGGGCTTTTTGTACGTAATTCAGGGCCGAGCTTGCATCAGCTTTTCTGATCAGTGGAATCTGAATTATTGGCTGTATGAGATTGCTGTATGATTTTTGATTCCTTTCCAGAGCTAATAAACAAATAGTGTATCACTTGTGTTAGATTCGTTTTTGTTCTTTATTGTCTCTTCTGAGAGAGGTTATTTAATCTATTTTAGTCCAGTTGTGTTCTGCATTGATACACTGTACTTTAGGAAACGGCATTAGGGATTCTAAAAGGCACCCGTACAATATTCAAATTTTTAAAGAGAGTCTGATATCGCTTTGGCATAACATCATAATCATCAAAATAGGAAGACTAAGATGGTATCTGCCACAGAGACCAAAAGAAAACTTTGATATTCGAACATGTTTTAAAAAGCGGTGCATATTGAAAGGATTGGTATAGACTATAGGCTGACCGGAGGAGAGATTTATTTCTACGTGTGTGAATGAGGCTTACACTGGACGTACATAAGTTGTAGATTGTGTGACAAGGACATTTCAATCAAATGAAGAAATCTGCTTCTGGCAGCCAGCAACAAATGACTCCTAACAGACTTATTCTAAAAATAATTAGAGTGAACATTATGAATTTTTCCTGGAATAATTCAGGAACTAGTCAAGGTGGCAAGACTCTAACATAAATAAACTGATAAAATTGGAAATCTTCTAAGTAGCAGGAAAATTTGCCATACAAATTAAATGTTCTTTATGTCTTCACAGCTAAAAACGTAAGCTGTGTACAACACTGCTCGTTAAATGTTGTTAAATTATTTTCTTTATCTTGTTTGCCATCGTTCCATTTCTGGTAAAATACTATAAAATCGGTTGATATATATTTAGAATGTGTTTTCTAATAGCAACATTGTCGCTTGCTCTAATCAATATTAAACATATAACCATACTGGTAACGTTTTCCTTACGCGGGTTTCCGTTTCGAATGTCTTAGAATGCTGCGCATTGGTATTTGAAGTCTAAGGCTGGCAAGAGAGAAGTCTTTGGCACTTGTGTTCTACTGTACAGTCGCCGGAGTGAACGAACTGAGCTCCGTGAAGGAATTCGACGGAATTCATCCTTCCAGACGGCATTTCAGCTAACAGAACAGAAGTCAGACCGATCGACAAGCAAAGCAGATGACAGGAATTCTGCGCCAAATATACACGTTCGCAGTAAAATAATCAAGTATTTCGAACTAGTAGACGACTTCACCAAAATAACCACTACCTCTATTTCCTGTTCGGAAGCGGTAATTGTACGCTGACATCTGTTTAAATATGTTTCTTTGCCTTTCGAACATGTTTAATTCAACTCGTTACTGGCTACTGTCGGCAGTTTACCGCTGTGATATTATTCTAGCCATATGGCCATTTCGGAAAAGTACCTGATTTCGTATGCTGAGATGATGTCGTCCTTAGCAAATGAAAAAATTGATATGCTCATATGTTTCCAACATTAATTATGCAAATTAGTTCTTAATTCTACCAAAATACGCAATATTTTTGAACTTCTTAAAAATAACTACGATTATGATAATATATTTATGTAGTTCTGAAAAACCAAGTACGAGAAATTTATTTGTAATTAAATATTGTAGGTAAGACAAGGAAATATAAATATGTTGTCTTACAATGTTTCCTTTATACAATGCATTTTATTCTGAATCTTATTATAATACAATAATGTTAACAAGAAAAGTGCCAAGTTTCTTTACTATTATTCTATTCTTAACTGAAAGCTTTTAAGGGGAGGTTCTCATGTAATCCGTTAAAAATCATTTATTTCTTTCATATTTTGAATCTTTGGTGTATATGTTACAGTAAAAGCATCAACTTCGTAAGTGTATACAGTTACTAGTCAGTGCATACATTTACTGATTTGTATAGTAGAAGTATTCACAACTAATAAAATGTACACTTTTACTGCATACATTTTCTAAGCTAGTTTCGTAGAAGTTTGCACAAATAAAACACTCGGTAATCTAAATGTGTACTTTTACTAGTAGAAGTGCACAACAAAATTACCTCGAATTCTATTGGCACCCGCTGTGGTCAACATAACCTAATTAAATTCTTACCTGTTCAGGTATTGTTTTGTTCAAACAATTATGATCGAATTGAGGTGCAATACTTTCGTATATATATATATGAATAAATATGTTGAAAAGCATTCTTAAAAGTATGTATAGTCGAGTTCTCATGCAGTGCAGGTATGTCCTGAGTAATTAATTTTAATACAAGAGTTATCCCCGAACAACCAGTGAACATAATGTTTTGCAAAATACCAAAGCAGAATAATAATGCATAATCAAATGTTTATGTAATTCAAAGTACTCACCATGTGGTATTGTTAATGTATCGTAATAAATAAACTGATGCACAAGAAAGTCCGGTCATGTACCAGTTTTTTAATTTTTTTTCTGTAGCCCATGAATGAATTGCCACAAGCTGTTTTAATGTTGAACAAACGGTTACCCCTTATTATACAGAGAGAATCAGATTCACGTTATATCAATCACAAATGAGTGCGCAATAGACTAAATTCGTTTATTATAATTCGTTGTATCTACACGATCAATTGTTTATGATACTGGACAACTGGTAATTTGATAATTTGTTTAAAGATCTGATAAGAGGGGTGATAATTTTTACTTTTAACCACAATGCATATTTGTAACTCAAAAGTGTTAGCGACATCAATTTTTAGTTTTATTAATAAAATACCTATCAACATATCTTTTATAACATGTTTTATGCTTCATTGCTAATTACATTGCTAATTAATCCAGAGTGCAACAAATTCAAAACTATCAAAACTACCAAATGAAACGAAATAGCCATGTCAAACCATTCTGAATTAAAATCATTTTGTCATCCGGCTTTTATCAGTTCACTTACATACTGTTTTCACAATCAGGTAAGTACAATAGTATGGTCAAATATTCATTTAAAAAATAAATTGATTAAGTATGCATGAATGGAAACACAAATATACATAATGTTCACGTCAAAAGATCAAGTAATGATGAGAATATCGTAATATATTCTTCAACAAGTATTATGTAGTTAGTACATTTAGTTGATACTTTACTACTCAGTGGTAGCATATGTATACATCAGCTAGTATGTGTATACATCTACTAGGAATAGTATATATTTGTATACAGAGTTGATACTTTTACTAAAATGGCCAGTAAATGTATACACTGACTAGTAAGTGTATACATTTACTCCAGTTTACGCGTTTACTGTAAATAGACAATTGAATTCCTGAATTAACCCGGCGCTGCGCTGGCGCAAATATTTATTTTTTCAATTGATCTTTTTCTTTGCTGTCGGAATGTGAAATTTGAATAATATAGAAACATATTAGATCTAGGAGGTTATGTTGAGTTTATTATTACTTTTAATAAATTGATATGCAAAGACAATGTTCAAAACAATGTTCAAGACAATGTTCAAGACAAAAATTCCACTTTAAGACAATTAGTGTTCAACACCTCTTTTCTGTCGTAAATAAGATAAAAAAATCCAACAGCACAGATTCTATATCAATTAAGATAATAAAAGATGCATTACCTGTTGTGGGACAATTTATAATAGATTTAATTAATGAGTCACTAAATACAGGAATAGTACCTGACTCTTGGAAAGTAAGTACCATTATACCAATACAAAAAATTGTGAACACCACCAAATGCGAAGAGTTTCGGCCTATTAACATGTTACCAAAACTAGAACAAATACTGGAAATTATTGTTAAACAACAGCTCAGTGAGTACTTGGACCACCAGTCAGGTTTTCGTTGTCCAGCATTCATGCGAGACGGCCCTAAATTTGGTATTGGCAAATTGGAAAGGAGAATTAGAAGACGGTAAAACGATAGTTGCTGTTTTTGTAGACTTGAAAAGAGCTTTCGAGACAATTTGTCGTCAAAAGTTACTACAAAAATTGGAAACTGACGGAATCAGAGGAAAAGAATTGAAATGGTTTGAAAACTATTTAACAAACAGGAGACAGAAGGTTAGGATTGGAGAAAATGAGTCAAGTGAATTAATAAACAGCTTAGGGGTACCACAAGGTTCTGTTCTTGGACCGGTTTTATTTAATTTGTACATAAACGATGTTGCTTCACAAGTTAAAGCTTGTGATATGCACCTATTTGCAGACGATACACTAATATCAATTGCAGGAGATAACTTACCTGATGTAATCGCGACATTAAACTCCGAACTAGTATCGATATCAAATTGGTATAAAGAAAATAAATTATGTTTGAATGTATTGAAAACAAAAGCTATGGTATTGGGAAATAGAAATTCGGTAAACCCTACACCAGGCATAGTTATCGATAACACAGTTGTTGAGATAGTGGTCGAATTTAAATATCTAGGTGTCATTTTAGATAATAGTTTGAAATTTACGAGTAATATGGAATATATAGTTAAAAAGGTGAGTCGAAAGATTAGCTACTTAGGAAGAATATCTAATAAACTTACATTAAAAGCTAGAATATCTTTGTACCATACGATTATAGAACCATATTTTTACTATTGCAGCAGTATAATATTTTTGTGTACAGACAAAGACATTAAAAAGATTCAAGTACAACAAAATCGAGCACTCAGAATTTTATTACAAAGCTCCAGGTTAACCAGTGTCGAGTCCATGCTGAGTAAATTAAATTTTTTTGAATGTTAAACAAGGAACGGTATATCAGGCACTCACGTTGGTATATAAATGCATAAATAATAAACTCCCAAATTATATGACTAATTATTTAACATATAATAGTCAGCAGCATGAATACAATACTCGGCAAAAGGACCACTTCAGATTACCAAAATATACAAAAAGCAGCACACAAAATTCATTTTATTATAAAGCACTGAAGATGTTTAATACCCTGCCAAGTGATATAAAAAACAGTAGTTCGCTAAGTCTTTTTAAAACATCATGTCAGGTTCATGTATTGGCTAATTTTAAGTAGTTGATAAGTTTATTACTTAGGAAACCAAATTTATTGTGATTATTAGTTTCTTTTAACTAAATAAATATCATTATTATAATGTTGAACAGTATAATTCATCTTTTCATGTATAATTTATTACACCTACTGTGAAAATATTTAAAGAAGGCATTAATATCGCTCACAATTTGATTGAAAATCTGTCCCAAAGTTGAGCTAGTTTCTAGCTCTACATGAGAAGTTAGGGAGATCCTATTAAGGAGTTGTGTAGTGGTATTACTGTGGAGTTATCATTAATCATGATATAGGTACTGTTATGTAGGTTTAACAACGTACGTGGACAATAAAATACTTATAAAATTGCAAGAAGGTGACGTTTTACTAGTGCGACAAGGAAAAGTTATAAAAATCGACCAACGTTTTATATTGAGCAAGTTTTGAACTTTTTTTTTCATTAAATAAAGCAGACAATAAAATGCCATACGTCCTTTTAAATGAAGTTGATTTTACCTTAATGATTGACGGCTTAACTTAGTTGTATACCCTTTTCACGATCTATGAAATAAATGGATAGAAGCTTCGACCCAACTTCTATTATTTTGCTGAAGCTACTAAAAGACCATTTTTTAATATATTTCCTAAGGGCTAAGAGACTAAATTCATCATGAGCCACTTGCTCAGACTTGATGATATGTGGTCATACCATAACCTACTGACAACAGCTTACATAATCCATAAATAAATCTTCATCCACTTGTACCCAGTTCGAACAAACATATAATACAGCACGCACAGACCGTTTGTTTTCTCGTGCCTCTTGGTCAAAATTACAGACAGTATGGTCTGTAAGAACATTATCTAACAAGAGTGGAATAACCAGAGCGCGCGCCATACCAGTAGTTTCGAAAACAAATAGAGTTGTGGAACGGATCTTTCATAATATTTAATGATATGTTTGTCAATAGATATACCTAGTATTGAAATAATAACTAAATATGTTTTTTTTTTGTTTTCAGTGGAAATGGAAAGCTAGCAACGTGGGGCGCAATTATTGGTTTCCTAGTCATGATGACCCTGGATGTAGGTCTTGGATAATATCGACACAATACAGAAAACCGTCAAAGTACCATCAATATAATTGAAAGTAATTTGACATTTTATTTTAGTCTACGTTTTCATTTCCTAGTTTCTGACAAAGGCGTACATGATATTTATGATTTTGGTCTAACTTTCTCGATGTCTTTTTTTTACTTTTTACGTAATCCTAAAACTGTTTGTGTATATAGATAGTTCAAGTAGAGTACTTAAAAACGATTCCTTTTTTCTATTTAATAATCGTGAAATAAACGCGGGCTTCAAAGTTTTTATTTTAACTTCCTACTTAAACGTGAAGATTTTAATAGTTTAAAGTGGATATTTATTTATTTTTTCTTGTAGAAAGCTTCACGGATCCCACCGTTAAAATTTTTTGTTTTATTTATAAAATTAATAATTAATTAATAACGGTTAGGCTTTTATAGCAGTATTTGAAAAACTTTGAAAAGCTCGTATGATAAAGAAGTATTTTTGTACATTTTAATACTACTTACTATTAGCGAGCAATATATATTTTTATAAACGCACTATGGCAACTGTGATACTTGTCCGAACTACGTATGTTGTCATCGAATTTGTGGTACTTATGTAATAATTGACATAGGCACTTGTTGCTCTTTTATGCATAAACGATATCCGGTGTCACATTGTTTATAATCAAAGTGCAATAGGTGTAGTTACGATAATTTTATTCATCAAAATTGTACGATTATTATGATCAGGCAAATTGTTTTTAAGATAGGAGTAATTTAGTTTATAGATTTTAATTGTTATTGTCATTATTTTAGAGAGAAATTATTTTTCACGATAAATGTATTGCAAGAATGTCGGTGTTTTTTTTTATTTATGTTCCTTTTTTATTACTTCGGCTCATTGTACCTGCAACCATCAGGCTCCACACACCAAGGAGTTTTGGTCGGACTTAAGTAAATCCTCTCTAACTCTTACGCTGCGGCGGTATTTTTTTTGTTATTTACTGAGGCGTATGATCATACCGATCTTATTTTTACGTGAAGTGGGAAAAAGCTCGACTGCGCCAGTTGGCGAATATATTCGTCAAGCAGTTAAGAGTTCTAGTGCACTAGATTTTTGTTCTCTGCAAAGAAATTCTGCGTTTGGCTAAAGCTTTGGCTAGGTAAGTGACGTATTATGAACCGGTTTATAAATAAGAACGTAAAGAAAAACTGAAAAAAACTAAATCGAATTTTTGTTGCGAATATAATCTCCGGGTAGCCAGTTTATACCCTTAAAGGTCTACTCTTAAAGTCCATCAACTGCCGTCTTCATAGCTAGATTTCAATTGATATGGTACGATCAGTGAAAAACAACCTCTAAAATAGGGAAAGAATTATCCAAATCGGTCCACGACTTCCGGAATTATGCCAAAACGTCCAAAAAAGTATCATTACATACCGGGTGACCCACGTCATAGATCAGCATGTTTACTTTACACTGGACGAATAAACTTCAAATACCATTTTTGGGATACTGTTGAGGTTGAGGTGTGAGCTCCGGTTTTTCCGGAAATTACGTCACCAGTGAAATTTTAAATAGCAGTATGTTATTTGTGGGATATTTTCAATCAGGATGACATTCTGAACACAGGAGCAGATCGACCGTCAATTTTTATCGCCAAATCAACAACAAAATCACATTTTTGTTTCGTGGTTTAATTGGTTTTGCCACTGAGTCATTTTTTTCACGTGTACTCCATGGGTAACCCCTGATTATTTAACAGAAATTTTACCGATTACAGTAATGCCAAATCATAAAAATCGTAACGTAAAAGTGTCATTTAGAAATGTTTTATTTATTTTCAGTTTAAGACCCATTTCTACCTCTCCTTGCAAATCAAAACGTTATTTATTGTATAGTTTATGAAATTTTCAGTGTAACTAAATAACGAGTTAAAATTAAATAATGAGAGAAACAACAATTGATTTTATATCTAGGTACAGAAAATTGCTATAATTGCCTGAAATGTAAAAAAATGACCATATTTCTGCTGTCGTGAGCTCACCCCAGACTCCATAAGCATTAAACCCAGACTATATAGGGTGGCTATGTTAGTTGATTTTAGTTGTTAGTTACAAAAATTCAAAATGTACAGAAATATAGGCTTTTCTAGTTCATAAATTGGAGTTGACATAACGCCACATTTTTACCATGCGCCATATTTGTATCTATATACATACTAAAACCAGGAACACGTCCTAGGGTAACTTCATCCAAGAAAAAGTTTTGCTGTGTCTTGTCTGGCAAAATAGTAAAAAATATCTTGCTAACAATATATATATTTTAATAATTTCATCCTGAAACTCTATATTAATTTTAGCATCTTCGCCTCTCTTTCATAGCGTCCTCGTACTCTCTTTCATCAGAAACGCCTGAATTTCTGGCAATACCTGCTTCCATAATTTTCATTCTAGAGAATGCAAATTGTGGAGAATGTAACAAGTATTTCGGTATTTTTCACAAACCCTAAAATAGAAAGGTCAGTCTTTCTTGGCTAATCCTTGTTTGGAACGTTCCACTAACATAAACATAACAAATATTATCTAGTTTTATAATTAATTATCAACGACATTGAACGGATCGGATGGTGCGATTTGCTATAAATGTATTCGCTAGCACGGCCTAGCACAAGAGAGCAAGCAGCCTGATAACTGATAACCAACGCTGTTACAATATATCCAGGAGTGTTGTTCGTGCTGCTGATTATGGCCGTATTCCGTTAGCCGTAGCAAAAAGAATTCTTTTTAGCGAATTTCATATCCGTTCGGAGAAGCGGGGGCAACGGCTTGAAAACGATCTGCCTGAAAGTGCTTCTGTCTGCATTTGATAACAGTGCGCCCGGTAACCGCATATCTTCACGTAACCAGCGCCAGCCGGGACGTCGAAGACCACTGGCTGCCGAGGCAGCGCCCAGACCTAACTTTGATCTTTTGAATGCCGTTTAGTAGTGTACTTCGACGGCGTACAAAGAAAATGATTAAACTGTTGAACTAATGGAGCAGAACTTGACTGTATTTCCTATACACCGTTAAAAATTGCTTAATTAGAATTTGTTGTATGATTTATGTCGAGTGCTTGATATATATCCACTTTTGTTTCTTTGGGCAATTTATTTCGGTACAACAGTATTTCTCCTTTGGTCTGAAGATCGCCGGTGACATGAAAGATTTTGGTAAATTCACCAAATAACTTTTTCCTAGATTTCACAAAGAAATTAATTGAGTTTTTACTGCATATGTTTTCTTTCAGGGGGTTAGTATGTATGGAGACTTGATAGGGTTCTTTAAAACATTGTACATTATAAAATTTTACAATACATTATTTTGATGATACCTAAACATTTTTACAAACGCTAATAGTTTCCGAGGCAATGGCATAAAATACATGTTTAACTTAATTCACTCACATAATTTTTGCAGGTTTGGTTTCATGGGAACATTTGCGGTATTGGTGTAAACATAAAATTTATACTGCACACAAAAACTTAGTTAATTTGTAAGTAAAGTATAATTTGTCTCGTGGTCTATTAGCATAAATTGTATGGTTACATTTTCAAAATGTAACCACCGCATTGTCTTGTATGAAACAAGGACCATTTGCTCCAAAGAAAAATCGTTGAATGAAAATCTTCTTGTTTTAATTCATAAACAGCTTAACTTTTTTTTTTGTTTTTCATTATCGACTGCAATTGCGATTTTCAGTTTTTACGTGTATGTATGTTTTGTTCACAAATTTGTATTTCTTGATCATCATTTTTATTTCGTTTTGATTTGAAGAAGTCAGATTCTGGTTTGTACCTATCTTTAAAATGGAAATGGCAAAAAATTTAACTTGTTTCCAACGTCCATGTCTGTAGCTGGAATCACATTGGGGGCTACACTCGACATCAAAGCCAGATTAAGACTCGTCTTCCCGATTGATCATTCGCATCTCCCTTATATTCAGTAATATACGTAATTAGCAACATTAGCTTGCCAAATATTGAAGAAATATTATGTAAATCAGTGGAGTCGAATACACGCGAGCCACACTATTATGATTAAAGGATTATTAAGGGGTAAAACATATAACCCCAACAATATAACGTCACTCGTGTGTTATGTTTGTGTCTTTGTGAATTGTAGGTGTTTATATTGTTTTCAATTGATTTGGTTACACTGAGGGCAGTTTTCATGACTTTGAAACTCTCAGATGCGTCCGGACATTAATGTCAGCCTTGCCTGTACCAGCTGTGTATCGAAATGTGCTTAGCATTGCCACTTTTTTGCGAAATGATTGTATAAAATGGCTGTTGTATCGTAGGTCTGTTGATCCAAATTCGCACGCACGATTTGCTCAATATGATTTGCGGTTACCTCAAAACTTGTTGCAGGTCTGATGATGCCCATAAACTTGGGTGAAAGTACTTACTAAATAGAAAACGCCATAATAAAAGGAAAACCGACATCTTTTATTCCTAAACTGACATTTAGGACTACCTTTACCCGTTAACGCCCAGTTAAATATTGCTCTAGTGTTGTATTTTCTGTTGAAGGTGTTCCAGATTGTTGGGACGACCTTTATAAACTTTATTTTTCAAATGACCCCACAGAAAATAATCAAGGGTTGTAAGATCTGGTGATCTAGCTGGCCACTCCATTGCCCCCCCCCCCCTTCTTCCAATCCACCTCCCAGCAAATGTAGCGTCCAAATAAATACGCACATGGGCGGTATACTGCGGTGGGGCACCATCTTTCTTGAACCAGATTAATTCATTTGCCTGTTATAGATTATTGTTATTTGGAAATATTCTCCGTAACAACTGACATGACTTGATTTTGAAAAATTTGCAATATCGGTCGCCAGTTAAATTGTTATAAAAGAAATGGTCCAACAATTTGAGTGCCAACAACTCCTGCCCACACATTATTTTTTGGGGATATTGTATATGCTTGTTCTTAACGTCCAATGCGGATTTTCTCTACGCCAATATCGACAATTATGTCGATTCACCAAACAGGACAACGAGAATGTTGATTCGTCCGAAACACAATCCAATTGGCGGCCATTGGATCTTGGGTGCAAATGTTCATCATGCTTTCACAAAATTCGAGTCTGTGGTCAGTGTTGGTTTCGGCAATCTGATGAATAAGTTGAATTTTGTAAGGGTGAAATTTTTCTACTGTAATAAATTTAAAACGGATATATGACTGATGTCATGGTCTAAGGCCACGGCTGCTTGAATGTCAATTTTCCATTGTGAAGATCCAACAAAAGATTCAGTTTTACTTCGTCCGTAACTTTTTTCGGGCGTCCACACCTGGGCAAATCGCGTACAGTTCCTTGTTTCCAAAATTTGATATCAATTTTGCATACCGTCGACTGGCTAATTCGTTGGGCTTGATATTTTTCTGCAAACAGGTTGCATACTTCTGCATAGGTTCTAATTCTATCCCCGTAACCGATCATAATTAGAACCTCTATTCTCTGCTGCTGTGTTAATCGTCACATTTTGTGAGAGTTACTAACAATGCGATATGTAACGTAACTATGATAATTCATTCTGAAGACATCAAACACGCTGACTGATTTAGAGATTGTTTTCTTCATATGGTTGAGCTCAAATTCCATGTTCATGAAAGAGTAACCTAATGAAATTTTTATACCGTTGCAAAGAGATTACAATGTACTACAAAAATAAAAGATATTGTTACCATTTAAAAAATATATCTACGATGTCATAGCTCTAAAATAATTTTAATTGCTATAAATACTATTTTTAGACTTTTTCTATATTTTAATTGTTACCGGAACTATCGAATTATTCTATTACTTTATTTCCATCCTGTATATTTAACTCGTGTTCTCCTCACGACATGTGAAACTAAAATACCCATGCGACGCGACTGCCAGGTTGCGTGCGACTTCTGTCTCACACCCGAAATCTCGATGGGACTCGGGTACCTCCGTTAACGGAGCCCCACTCTGTTGCAAAGGAAGTGGTTAAGTCGCATCGGGCTGCCGACTCCGGTCTTCCATTCGACTAAAAAAAGATCCACCGTGTGCAAAGGGCCTAAAAGATATTTTATACAGGACTATCGGCCAGCTTAGCAAGATTATCACTGTCAGCGTTGTTGGCATTTACTGGGTAACCACCAGTATATGGATGCTCTGAGTTTTGTATCCATTCACTAACTACAGAGGATATATTTAATTTAGTTATAGTTAATTTAGTATTCAGCTATACAACTGTGTATTTATGAGTGCCAAGTCCAACCAGCATTCTTACACCCAATTATTCAGGAAGTTTGGCATGGCTTGGCAACATTACATTGATCGGCTCATTTCAAACATGAAGTTGCCAAGAAGTGGTTACGATAAGAAAAGGCAGGCCGACGAATATAATTTTATTACCTATAGAAATAAATGCAATTAATCCTACACAAACTCTAATATGAGCTTGACGCCGCAAACTAATTAAAACTAAAGTAGTAATATTTTTTACGATATTAAAACCAAATTTATTATTCTTATTATCGCTTCAGCTTACAAGTTATCCTGTATAATGTTAACAATGTGTTCGAATGTCAATTATATGGGAATTATACAGGGTATAGTTTAAATTAAACATACGGGGTTTATCTGTAAACGGTTTTAATGTGCTCTAAGTATTATGTTAACGTGAAATATGTTACACCATAACTGCGTCTTGGAAATGATGTTTACACATCTGTACCTCAGAGGTAAAAGGGCGAATCTCACTTCTATCAATTTAGAGAAGATTAGATACAGTTGCCTACAAGTAACCTTAGGATTCAAATTTGCTTTCAAAGAAAACTATCAGTTTGATCACAGCTTTTTATTTCTCTTATTTGGCTGATGTAACATTATGTTTAACAATCATCGTTACTTTCTCGCAAGAAGCCTGCGCTACAAGTTTGAAAATGGCGGAGTTATGAATTTTTTAAAAACACAGATTTTCCTGGTTTTTTCTAAATTTCCTTTATTAATATTAATCCGATCGGGGCCGTCGCTTTTAGCGTCTTTTCATTCTCTACCATTCATCTGTTGAAAGCATTAAGGTTGCTCCATCCGTTCAGCTTTTACCAGAGAAAAACGAAAAAAGCACGATTTTTTTAGATTTTTTGTTCATAACAATTTAAGTAATGACATTTGGGAGTCGTAAATACATCTACGGACTGTTCCACGTGACTGGGGACTGTCGGGTTCCTGATACTATTTTTGTCACGAACTCAGTCATTTTCTGCGCGATTGCCTGGTCTATGAAAGGCAAGTAAAAGATTCTTATTGCTTGTCGAAAATGTGGATCAACTTGAAAATAGATGTACCCCTAAAATGTTTATGAACGCTGTGTGCTTTCACTTCGCAGATACTACGCAGAAATGTGACCGTGTAAATGTACTTATGAAAAGTTATTAAGTTCAAAATAAAAGCGGACTGGATTGTGGTATTTATTAAGTTTATATTATCTTGTTTTTCTGTTAAAAATATGCATATAATAAAAATATCAATTACTATAACAATCAATCACAACACCACAAACAATATAATTAACAAACGGAGACCAAAATTCAGTGTGATTATTTCTGAAATGTCAGTACTGGGTCCCGTAGCCATGATATCTGGATTTTGGACATTGACGTAACTATTACGACCATTTTGACTAAAACTGGAGAAACCACTCTGGTGGACAGGTACGCTGACACATGGCCTAACCACATTATCATGATTCTAGATAAATAAAATCACACACACACACAGACGTTTAGTTGTATAGTAAATATAAATTCCTACAATGACCTACAATACTAGTAACAAACGTTCTTTATTGCATGATAAAATTACAAATTTATTCATTTCCTTGATATAATGAATTGGAGCGATAATCACCAGGCGTGAATATCATTCATGAGAATTGAGACTACGTACTTTAGAGACCTTGTGCGTGAATGAATAACTTGTATTATTACACTAAAATCGCACCGGAAACGGAACACGATTAGGCAGCGATACACAGACCGCAAAACTACAGCACACCATAAAATATATAACTTTATGAATGAAATTTTTCTATCGGCTGTGATTGCTTCCACTGTCACGTCATGCCTACATGGCCGTCAATATGTGCATGAGTTAAACTATCGAACAACGCTATTAGATATACATATGTATTATGTACTATGCCTGGGCTTTAAGTACAGCCGATTAAACTATTTATTTTCAAAATTTATTTTTCATGTTGTTACAATTAGTGATACCTTGCGAATTAAAAACTTTAGTAGGAATTATCATCTGACATTAAATACCTAATTAAGTAATTCACGCATTAGTGCATCTTCAGTGTAATGGTGCATTCACAACATTGATTATACAGGCTTATTGGTAACAAAACGTATTCCTTTAATATGTTATAGTAGAGGTCATTTGCAACCTATTTGACATCAAATGCATGATCCAAAAGTTAACAGTTTGCGAGATATTTTTAATTCTTGCGAATTTTAAAGAAAGCGATACCTATGAAGACAACTGGACAAACAGTTTTCAACTTCTTCACGTTCTAATCAATTATAGAACTTTTGAAAATGGGTTGTCATTCAAATTTTGAATTCGTTGACAATTTAGCGTTGGTTAAACATCGATAGTTGGCACGTCCGATAGTTATCGATAAGATCGTTCAAACTATCGATATTATCAATAATTATCGAACTTCAACAAAGTAAAAAAATTATCAAATAGATATTTTGTAAATAAATGTACGTTCGTAAGGCTAACAGATATATACGTAATTCTCTAAACACAAAACGAACATGCCAAAATAAATATTTATTATTTCAACACCGTTAACAACAGAAACAAGTCCAAATAAATCTACTTCTATGAAAAGAATTTCGAATAAATGTCATTCTAAAAAAAAAGATAAATAAATATTACAATAAATATTCCCAATAAAGTCCTCGTAAATAAACAACTGAGTTTATATTTTCTGCATAAGGCACAATTAGCAAAGTTTTTATTCTACTTATTAAAGTAGTTCCCTACGCGAGACTTTTTGGTCGAATAATTTTTTCACGATCGTAAAAATTGACATTGATGGGACTGTTAGGTTAAACTTAAATAAAATGTCTCTACATTTAGATCCTCCTATTATCATTCTTACGGACCTCTTCCTGTAGGTTCGACAAAATGTGCGATAATACGCGGCAACGTTAAAATTTCAGTATAGTACAGTAGGGCGTTAAGTTTTGCAATAGACTGAGTGTTTTCCTACTAAAGCGGCCTTGAATAACTCATTAACATTTTTAGAGGATGGAATCGATAGGTTTGATAACCATCGATAGTTTTCGATAGTCATTTACATGAATAAGGACCGCCGCACAATAGGGGTCGGCTAGCTGCCCCAGCTTTCAGCATACAGCATCCATGGTGCCCCACCTAGGAAACATGTCTGCCCCCGAGAGTTCGTCTCCAGTTGAAAGAGGCCATGGCTGGCATTTGTAAATCCCTAAAGTAAGTTGTTGTGCACCAATGGTACCATCACACGTAGACTCCCATGATACAAATAAAACCTCGTAAGCACAGACCAGCCATGGGGGCCCTCCTTCCCCTCAGTACTCGTGTTAGTCGGGCTTCCCCGACACCGTTGGACGAGTCGGCGGCGAGGCCGCTTGTGCGAATCTCTACACACCGTAGAAGGGCGGCCATTGATCCACAGCATAGGAACATCCCACAGCCAAGTACTCGTGTCGGAAACCTTCCGGAATCCACGTTTGACGAGTCGCCGCCCGGAACGCTAACGCGTTATCCGTACCCATCGAGATTAGAAAGGTTACCCTTTCATCAGAGGATGGGTGCACCGTCGAGCACGCTTACGCTGAGAACTCTATCACATGTCATCTCTCTCAGCGGCTTCTCATTACCCACATACGTAGGATAGGGTAGCTCCACATCGAGAAGGGTATAGACGTCATGGCTATAGCGTCTATCCGCACTTGCCTTAATCCCTATTCGGATATACTAGATATCAGATAGTTAAGTCCTCATGATGGCACAACTTCCGAAGGCACCGTTTGATGAGTCACCGTCGAGATACCAGATGCCTGGTATCTCTCCCTCACATCTATTACTTCCTTGGTCGCCGTTACTGACTAGGTCAAACAGAAACCTGGAATTGGTTGGACTTGAAACAAGACAGTTTTATGGCACAGCCTCGTGAGGTCTGCAAGTTGGCCAGAGTATCGATGTTTAACCAACACTAGCTGACATATTATTTGCTGTTACTATCGCGGAAATACTGCTGAAGCTCAAAGAGAATCGTCGCTTTCCGCACGTTAGTGTTTTTTGCACCACTTACAGACTTTTGGCAGAAACTGGTTCAGTTTAACGACACATACGAGTTTTGTCGACCCGCACCTTCCACTGCGACATCCCAAGCTGTACAGCCCCTTTATTCGTGCTAATAGTTGGGTTGAGTTGGGTTGCGTCCGGACAACCTTAGAATGTCCTCCACACCATCTTCGTCGTCATTAGGTTTCCTAGCTGCTCCAGGCTCTGTGTGTCGTTGAACAGCACCAGTTTCAGCCATACGTAGCCCTGTACGTAGCTCCAAAAACTAGTAAGTGTGCGGACAAACAGGTGCCAAGAAAACACAGTCAGCGGCGCTTCTAGCGGTGCTGCTGCCGCTGACTGTGTGGTCATTGCCATAAGCACCTGTGTTTTCAAACGCTCCTTTACCAGTGCCGCTAACTGGTGGTCCGTGCACTAACGATCGGAACACGCCTATTTCGGAAGCGACGATGGTATTCTCTTTGTGCTTCTGTAGTATTTCCATCACAGTACCCATAAATTAATAGTACGTCACCATATTCAGCGTTTGAACAACGAACCATTTTAAGTTCTATGATTGACTAGAACGTGAAGACGTTGAAACTATGACTGAATACGCAAAGGCAAAGACTTACAACTTACAAAATAATAGCTTTGAGACAAACATGTGCGCATGCGCAAGGTTTGTCGATGGTAGGTGGGCACCGTTCGTGAATTGTCGAAATAACGTGTGCGACTGTTAAGAGTATAAAGATATGGAACTACATTCTGAGTCCTGTATCTTTCGATCAAATTAACAGTAGGAGACTACCATCTCGCCTATGTATTATTATCTCTTTCTCGGAAATTAGAACGCGTTTTCTAGAGATTTATACCATAATGGATTGCTGCTGAAGCAGAGTAGTTTTTACGACCAAATTTCAATCAAATCTATGCCTATCGAAAGCGTAAGTTGCATTTAAATTTCTGAAATAATTTTAAGAGGCGTATTAAGCCTTAAAGACACTATTGACACACACAAAGAAACTACCGTTTTCTTGTAAAATCGCCAGAATTAAAATTCGCGTAATCTGTTAAGTTTTTAATTATGCATTTGTGGTCAAATAGTTCGCAGATGACTTCTACTATACTGTGTTTACAGGAATACGTTTAGTTACCAACAATCCTGTATAAGCGTTTCCCAAAATATGTCCCGCGGAGCACTAGTGTTCCCACCATAGATGTAACCTGCAAAAATATTAAATTGCCAAAACCTCTGCGTTCTAAACCAAGACCTAACTGCAATGATGACAACAAAGTAATGAATCCCATCTAATTTTTTCTACTGTATTTAATTTGATCTTAAGAAACCATTGATAAGAACTACAGGCAAGCCTTCCTTTGTTTTATTCGGTTGTGAGAGGTCAACAAATGCTTTAGCATGGGAAATTTTATAGTGCTATGACATTTTAAAAATTACATGAATTCTGGGCAAATAGGTGTATAGGAAAGATTGGAAAACGCTTGAGTGTATTATGGTTTGTGGCAGTTAGGTCTCTATTGTCGCTTGGAGCCATACATTTTAAATTTGTGTTACTGCACCATAGTGAAAAATAGACCATAGTCCAGTTCTGACAAGCAGGAATTATTATTTTCTGTGCGAAATTAATCAAATGATAATATCGCCTGGTACTACAAAACCAGTTTTTCAAACCCAACTTTTTTATAACTGGACTAAAGCAGTACATACAACAACCAATCATACGGGTATAATTGATATCTGAGTTTAATTACAATAATTAAAAGCCTATTTTAGGCAGACGATGCATTTAAAAAATTTAAATATTGCAATTTTATTTTAATTCGATTCTTATTTACATTTTCGTTACTAATAAATATTTAAGGTTTCAAGAAGATGGTAAACAAATGTTCTAATTTGCTGGTTTTGAAGAATACCACAAAATATGCCAAGTTGAGAGGAACGCTATAAAAAAGTAACGCTAATTCCTTTTTCCTGATTCCACTCCAGACAAAAAAAAAACAAAACAAAAATGAAAATATCAAAGTTTCTAGAAAAAAGATGTGCTTATCGCTGCAATTTCAATTGGATTTGATTTATGACAGGAAAGCTATAAAAAGAAATCATAAATTGTTTGTTCATGGGTACAACCGTAGATTTTCTTCGACTTTAAAAAAAATTATGGTAGCTAGACATTTACTTATCTCTAACCGGTACCTATTTCATATGTGCTATCAAAGCAAAGCAGTGAAAAACAACGGAGCTGGAGGCGTTTTTTTTTGTTTGAGAGAAAGAAGAACCATCGCGCAAATTGCAAAAAGAAACATTATTTTTTAATTATTGATGTGAGTTACTAAAACCTTCTAAGTTGTACGAATTATAATGTAAAATTACAAATTTAAACCGTGTCCTTGGAATACTGTATATGTACATATACTGTATGTATATGTTTTGTTCAATTATTTTTTGCTAATTTGGCTTTGTTTAAATTAAAACCCAGTTGCTACGCCTTGCTTTACAACTAAATCATCGTCACGTACAAATGGAACGTGAACTTTATATTCATTCAGCCGACAGTATTGATGTTGACAATCTAGTTAATATTAACTTATTATAACTTATAACTATTATGGTATGTAAGTACCTATGATGAACGTTTTGAGTGTTTGGACAAAAAAGAACAAGAATTATGCAAAGCCCACACGATTTTACCCATATATTGGAAATAACATTACAAAATTAGGTACAACATGGGTAGAACACAAGAATGGTTTGCTTGTTCATGTGGCCAACCGGCGACCACGGAGATCACGTACGCAAACGAGAAGTTTATGAAGATAGCAAAAAGATGGACTGCCGATATAAGAAGATCAATAGGATGTCATGTTGTGACAGGAGATATTACGAAAATGCCATATATTTATTTGAACTTCGAATATACGGTTGAAGATAGCCCTGTGGTGCCATCTGTTGCTTGACTGGAGAACTAGAATGCAAACTGTCAATTGTGTTTTCTTAATTTCTTGTTAATTAACTTCGACGTACTTTAATGATAACATCTATAGCTCTGTATGTATGGGACCCTGTGGGAAGTATTTTGTCCAAATTTCAGGCTTGTAGGTGCTGTTTTTGTGGCCTTGTCATTCCAAGTTCGCAGGCACTTTTCGGACTTATTTGACTGTCCCGAAGGTTACCTCCATGTGCACGACGTTAGAATTAAAGGCCGGCTACACGTGCATGCTTTACGACAAGCTTGCCTGCGCAAACTGGCATGTATCGGGAACCACGTGCGTTAGGACGGCAAAACTGTAGCTCGCGCAAATCCATAAGCGCGGCCTGTGCAAACGTCGCACTGCTAAACATTTTGCCTGCGCGATTTTAGTTTGTGCAGTTAAGTCTGTGCGTGAAGACGGGGTACGTACGGCGTACAGGCATTGGAATATGATTTCTGAGCGTACAGGCTCAGATTCTACGTCTGGCTGGTTGTCTAGTAAATATAGTACATTCAAATTAGACAAAAAATTGCCAATTAAGGGATATACATCTAATACGGTTGCTTTTTTGGGACCCGATGCGGAAAGCGTTGCGGCTAGGTTAGAAGTTTTTCGCATTTTATTGCAAACGTAATTGAAATTTTAACACTGAATAACAATAATATTTATAAAATTTAAAAATGTCATTTACTTTTTCTTGTATACAGTACCTAATTTTCAAACTACTAGCGCACTATGGGAACTTTTTTTTGCTAATTTACCAAAAAAATCGCGGAAATAAGTTTATGAGTTCTCAAAAACTGTTGCACTGATGGTTTGGTTGAATATTTACTACCAAAACTATACTTATTGGCGGAATTAAATATAAATATACTTAACACTTTCCGTCTCGGAACTGTATTGAATTTATTTCCCTTCTTTTTCGTTATTTGAATGTACTGATAGAGCTAATTGGGAAGACGGAAGACCGTCTGACCGTATATAAAATGTCGGACGTAGGTACGTATTCAAGACAAGTAATTTATTCTCTATTTAATCGGCATAACAACACATAAAAAATATGTTTAATTTCGCCAGCCATTCCGGCTTTCCCTTAAATCACTGAGCATATTTATATGCGGAATGAATGTTTCTTCTTCGTAGCCATTTTTTGACCACTCCCTCAAATCATTAAGCAAATTTATATGCGAATGGATGTTCCTTTTCATTAGGCATTTCTTCGACCACTTAGCTCGGGATTGTTTAAATCATCGTTTTTTAATCAGTAAACAATAGAATAATTCTTCTAGCAAAAATAAATGTTTGTCTGGCCACATTTTCAACCGCAATCACCGGTCGACGATTTGTATTTGACGGTTTGCGCGTACTTACCTGTGCCGTCAAGCCACGCTTCCTAGTACCGTGCAAACTAATCGTGCAGGCAAGTCGCTGCCGTGAAGCCACGCCATGGTGTACCGTCTTATAACTTGCACAAACTATACCGTGCAGGCAAGTCGCTGTCGTGTGGCCGGGGTTTTAGCTATAGATTCGATTCGTATTAGTAGCGTTTGGCTAATTGACATAATTAGTCGTTTTTCCAGGCAATTGTCATTTGGCATTTGTCTCATTATTTGCAGTAGTTATTGTAATTCCAATTTTGACATTTTAGTTTCGCTATTGTCCGCCATTGTTCCACGTCGGAGTTTCGTGGTGGGAGACGCCCGTTGCTATATAAAGAATCGATTTTTGGCATGGTTGGCAGTACATTTTGTAGATAGCACCCAAGGCTGGTAGAGCCGTATTTTACAGAGGTTGCGCTGACGCCTATATTGCCCATGTATCCAAGCGACCCCCGCAGATGCCTACAAACTCACGAAAAAGTGACGTCAGTGGAGTCAGGACAGGAGTTTAGCGTGTTACGAGATAGCGTTTGTGACGTCACTGGGATACCTCGTCCCCGCCCCGCAAATGCCGGTCGGCGCAACCTCTGTACAATAGGCTTTACCGGCCTTGGATAGCACCCAGCTCCACGCCGCGCCGCTCGAATCCAGCATTGAGAATTGATTTCATGTTTGAGTTTTTTTTTCGTTTACCTTGTTTTCGTTATTGTTTGACTTGGTGACGAAACCATTTTGGGACCTACTCATGCAACATCTTGGGCAGTTGATTGGTTTATCGTATCTATACGGATTCTTGCAACTCTCAATCTGTGACACTAGGTGCCCGATTAACATCTTAAGGGTTTTATCGGCTGGCGAAGGACATTTTATATCATTTTATCTTGATTATAATTTTGAGAATAAAGTAAATTCTTCATAGTTATAATTTTGGATTTTATTTTTTGTACAATCTTTGACACCTTTTGTTTATTTTGTACCCGTTTGTATTTCTTTTGTGTGATTTTGACGTTTTTGATTTATTGGACACATTTTGGATTTTTTTTTACTACTGTTTAGTGAATCGATCTGCTTTCTTCGTTTGGGCAATAAATTGTTTTGTAACATCCTTGGTAGTTTTTCTGTCGAGCGCTATAATATCCCATCTAATGTCCCAAATCAGTTTTATCCACATTTTCAGTGAAGTTTGGGTGGCGCCCTTGTTACAACTTTGGTCAATTAGAATTGATCCACGCCCTTCTCCACTTCGAGCGAGCTGCGGACCACTGGTGGATACCGAGAAAAAGGCGCAGGACAGGAAGTATTCACTTCTGCAATTTTTCTCAAAATTCGGCCGCAACAAGGAAGAGGCTGTATACAAAAAGCGAGCGACCGATAAGTGGATGGGGAGGCTTATATTTGAGGATAGATGGTTTTCTGTCGATTATGATGATGATTCTGTTGGAATAGACATTCAAAACATTCAATTCTGTTCAAGCTTCCACACAATTTTTACATTTTTCTTGTATGAATCGTCATCTCTACGTCTGGATATGCGGCATACTTCCGTGTCCTTTTAATCCGCCATCGCTTTGGTGTTGGTCGCATAATAGAATTCTTGGCGCTGCGAATAGGACCGACGCGACGCGGCGGCCTAAAACTATTTCCCGTGATGAAGAAATAGTTCCTCCGGCATAAATTTCGTATAATTCGGTCGCCGCCGCGGTTGAAATTTTGTGGCGTGGGCGTCCCTTCATTGTGAGTGAGTGAGTGGACGCACCCCGTGGGATTTGCTCCGCTGCTCCTCACTCAGTCGCTGTGACGGAGACGTCTGGGAGGAAAAAATGGGGGCACGAGCGAGCGAGACGCCGATAGGAAATATCGGGCAGGGAGAGGCCGGGCCGAGGCGCCGCCAGAGTCCGTCGCGTCGCGGCGCTATATATAACGGCGCGAGAAATAAACTCGACCTTTTACACAATCGCTCCCGTCTACATAGTTTTTTGAGGTTTCCTACTAATGGTTTCGTGAATGTCTTTGAAACGGAACTGAATATAGAACGCTTACGCAGCTTATATTTACGATACATAAATCGATGTATTGTGTCAGAGGGTTGACCGTTAATCGTTATTATTAGGACACATTATTCGTGTGTATGTGAGGAGTTAACACGTTTTTAAAACTATTTTGTCATAGTCGGGTCGTAAGATGCCAAACACAAAACAAGTTGAAAAGCATGTGTTAACTCATTAAGTGTCAATATTATGACCGTAGCTTCGTGTTGCCATTTCACGATTTCCGTCCACAGCACTGAATAATTTACAATAAAGCTTGTATAAAGTGGAGAAATGTAAAACGTCCTCAGAACAGCCACCAGAAGCACAAACACATTTAAACTATCCACAAACCATCAATGTTTGATCCAACACATGTAAAATACCGTTCATGACAGATACAAAGTGTTAGACCAGATGAATCACCGATATTTTTTATCTTTGAGTTATATATCGTACTATAACTGCTCCATCCCAATAAACGATACCTGAACGGCAGTTTCTTCGTGTTGAAACAAACCAAGAATATCGATATTCAGTAGAGACAATGGACAAAGAATTCCACAGACAACCAGTCAATATGCAGTTTAATACCCTGGACAAAAAAAAACAAAAATTAAGCAAGTGACCTTCTTCGGTGGAATCTGAATCTAAATTATAAACTGAGTCTAATTTTTAGTTTTCTCAAAACTAGGCTCATTTTATTTTGTCGACAGTTGGCGCTATTGTAGCTTAAAGTGCGCGGTCTGTATTACCGCGGCCGTTAGCCGGTAATATTCGGCATCACTAACGCCAAACCAGTGAGTGCCCATACATAAGCTTATACATGTGGCAGCTCACTAACGCCAAACCACTAACAGCCCATAGATAACATACATGTGGCAGTTCACTAACGCCAAACCACTGACAGCCCATAGATAACCTTTTACATGTGGCAGCTGGTGGCAGCACTGTGGCAGCGACACGATCGATCCCGGTCAAATAGAATCTCATGCAGCTAAACTATTAATTTTCTATATCGAGTTCTTTCAGACTCGAAATTCTTCGCGGCATGCGATTCCTTATCATATTATTTCACTTGCATCACATCATTTCTTCTGTGTAATATGTTTAGTTCTGATATGCACAAAGAAGTGAAATTTACGTTTCATTTCTTTAAACCGATCATGGCACCAGACGTTTTACTTCATCTTTTCACACCCTCTTTTATATCTTACCATGGCCAACTCTTATTTTCTTATAGGTGCCATATTGCAGTTTGACATTGTCCGATGTAGCTCTTCCTTCTGTTATTATTATCACTCTTGATTATTGATGGCAGATTTAAAGTTGTTTTATTATTTAGCAAACGGTTCTTTGAACGCAAACGTTTGGTTTTGTTGGAATTATGACTGTTCCCTTTCAGTGTTAGGTGGATCAAAAATCAGCTATTTGGTTTTTCGAAAAATTGCTTTTTTATTATTATTATTATTATTATTATTATTATTACATTTTTATATTTGGGCAACATAACTCTGGGTTGCGTTGTCGCCTTTCTGTAAAATGCTGTAGATATGCTTCAGTGTACATTCATAATATATTTATATGTTGCATATATGTATAAAGATGAATTGCCCAAGGTCCTTCTTTCGGTAATGCCCATTTTACGTGAAAAGCTAACAAATGTCACAATTTGGCCCCATACAAGAAAATAAAGTAGTCCATGGTTTTTCGCCATCTCTTTTTGCCTCTACAATGTTTTCAGAAGCGTCAGTGTATTTCTGTAACGTCCATAGCTTTGTTAGTTTCAAATTAAACTAGTTAAATCTACTTCACTGGCTCCACACTGGTTTCATATTTGACTTGCTTTTCTCATGCATGCGATTACGGCTTCCGGATTTAGCATGGGACCGCAGACCCAACGCATTCAGATGGGCTGCCAAATTCGCCCACAAGATTTGTAAATAATGTGATTACGTTAGACGTACCGCCACTGCCCTTTATCAACGCCCAATTCAAATAATGCTACAATATTATTCACAACATTCCATAGTTATAATACACAGCATGTGTTGATAAAGAATCCACTTACAGAGACAATACAGATAGCTGTTACACAAGTTTGGCAATGGCAATCTCAGAGTCTTTGGCGACAACTAATGGTGTTTCTAATGATAGTGCTCGTAGTGCTTATTTCGTAGCTCCTGATTTAGTTATTTTTTCACACTTTATAACTTTTTTCCATCAACCACAAATAACAACAACCACTATCATTTTCTTTTCCTCACAAATCGGTCCATCCATCTCTTCCGCAATTCATTAATCAGCGCTGGTCATACATCTCAATAACAAACGACATATTAAGCAAGGGTGTTCCTTCTTCTGCTCCGTCGGCGGCTGCGTCTCCGGTAAAAATACGATTCGTGTGTGGCGCGCTTGACGTGCAGACACAATATGCGTTCCCGAGTTATTCGTGGTGATTTATGCGAATTCCTGAGACTCCCACGCACAGAACGCGAACGGTTCATGGGGGGCGCGAGGCCCCCCCCTACTCCTAGCGAACGCGCGTTTACGTAACCGGCGGCGTCTATTTTCGAACGCAAAGTCGCGGACGCGACTTAAAAATACACGCGACGCTCTTATATTTAAACGACGCGCGGCTAAATGTCCCGCGTAAACAAGAGACGCGAACGGTCGTCCGTCGCGATACCTTTGGACCACCGTAAAATTGAGAGTCTGGGAAGACTAATTAAGATGCTTGTTAATTGGACGCTTGACTCAGACAAGTGACAAACTAATAACTCCTGTAACTCCTGTCTTTTGGTGTGCTCCTGAAATTGAAAGGAAAATCGAAATTGTATAATCAGGTAGCATGCTTATAAGATGGTTGGTTGTGAATGGAGTAAATGCTGACGATGATTGTGAGGTGGCTAACATGTTCACCGAGAGATTTTTCGAAGGGAGCGAAGTGACTGACGACCCAGCGACGTCAGGGTATGGAGGCCCGGCTGAGCAATTCAGCATTTTCCTCCATCATGTCACTGTAATGGGGGCAGCCCTTCTATATTATTATTTACTATTTAATGACTACTGAAAGGGACGCTTACCCGCCATTTTCAAAATACTCGAATATCAACAATACTTTCTAAACTTTACTAGATTTTCACTTACGGTAAAGTGAATTAAATATCTGTCTTCCGGAGGCTATAAAACTGTAGGTTCTTTCTCTGAAACTTCGTCAGAGAAAGATGGACCACCACACTGAACACTTTTTATAAGCCAAAAATGCGTCTCCACAAAAAGAACTGATTTAAATTATTCTACAATAAAAACGCAAATCCAAAACAACACTTAAAGTCTATTAAACAAATAATCAATGAACAAAGCAGAACTGCTTACAAAAGAGATGAACGCTAATTCTAAACAATGATAATATTCTTTTGGCAGAGATGGTCACAATATAAATCAGTAAACTCTAATAAACAACTTACACGTTAAAATAGCTGGGAACGAGAAAACACAAGACAGCACAATTATTATAACTTGGCCCAAAGGGCTCTGGCCCATTTGGCACGACGGTCGACGCACGACCGCTTCTTTCAAAACCCGATACCAAAGAGAGTGAATGGTTGTGTGTTTTCTTCAACCCCTAAATATTCTCGCGCCAAGCCACAGACGCCTGCGCTCCAATAACACCTCTATGCTTCGTTTCATACCAACCTCGAATCACTCTTAAATCAAAATACACCAGCGGTTAAATTCAAATCCCCAACTTATTACATCACATCTGCTGAAGTTTAGTATGTGATGGCAACTATTGCGTCCAAGTTGTCTCGTGGCATTGATTGTGTGTCCTCATATGTGGTGATACTGCCCACTTCACATATAACTGATGTGCTGGCATGCTTCAAAAACTTAATCTTCAGTCAGGGTGTGTTTCCGGGTAGAAGCAGGCAGTGCTACTATCTACTCACAAGGGCAGCGCAATGTCCGACATTAAGAACTACAGACCTATATCCCTATTGATTTCCTGCCCAAAACGTCTTGTCGGTATATAAACTTTTACGTTTTGTGGATAATCTCATGTATCTATTGCATTATTTGATCTGTCAAGTGTTTTTGACACCATAAATCAACGGTAGCCTGATGGAGAAGATACGGAGTAAGAGGTATTGCCTATGACCTCTTGAAGTCTTAGCTGGCACATACCAGGTGGTTGGTGTGGTTGTCAATTCTCTGGTTTCACCAGACTATCTGATATCTATCTCTTACGGAAGCTTGAGACTTGTGAGTTCTTTCTCTGACACTTTAGTTTGAACTACTAATTACTACTTATTAATTATTTATCACTATCTGAATGTTAAAATCTCTCACACAATAACGACAGGGCTATATTTGACTAAAATGAAAATGCTCGATAACAACACACTAAAATCTATTAACAATATTAAAAACAAATGCAGAACTGCTTACAGAAAATATGACTGTTAAATTCTAAATGCAATGATAATAATGATGAAGAAAAATGGCGATCGAGTGTCCAGTGTGCTCCAAAAATATCGGAAGATTCGATGATTATATCGCGTGTCGCGGTGATTGCAACAAAAGTTTCCACATCCAATGTGTAGATCTAAGTGTTGAAAAGTTCAACAAGGCTAAGGAGGACGGAAAACTGAAATCCTGGGTATGTGATGAATGTTCTTTCGGCCTAACCTCCAAAATTGTAATGGAAACTACGGAACAAATTCCGGAAGTAAATTTATTACCTCAAATAAAATTGGCTATGGAATCCATGGCGGGTAAAATCATGGCATATCTTGGAAATGAAATTAAAACATTGCGAAATGATAATAAACACTTGATTAAAGAGTTAGAAATCATAAAACTTGAGTTAAAAATACAGAAATCTGTACGTTCAAATACAACCACAACAGATGGCAGTACAACAAACTTGCAAATGCAAACATCGACTGTTGGTCAACAAAAACACGGACCAGCTGTTGATGGAAAGAAAATACCTCCCCAGGTCGTTGACCAAGTAAAGCGGAAGAATTTATTTGATAACAAGGACATAAATTCAAAATTACACTATGCAACTGCTGTAGGGGCAACTGTACCCACTGATACAAATAGGAAGCAATACAGCAAGGCCGCGCTAAAATCAGACTATTCAAATACAGTAAATGCAATTTTTACTAAAGTAACTAATGCGGAACACAATAAAACAACTCAAAAAACGCCCAAAACAGCAATGCGTGAAAGCGATACCGACGGATTTATTACTATTCCTCGAAGAACTAAACGTAGATTTTTGGATAATGCAATAAGGGGGACGGCGTCAGGGATCGCTTTGAAAGGATCGGTGCAATATGCCAATTTGCATGTTTGTGGATTGGACCCAAGTACAACTGAGGAGGCAATATCAAATTATCTGACCAGCAAAACGATACCGAATAGTAAGTGCACTAAGATCCAGTCCAAAAGACCAGATGAATATGCTTCATTCAAATTATCAGTGCCTATTGAATCGCAGGAAGAAGCAAAAAAACCCGAACTGTGGCCCTCCGGTGTAAGAATAAACCGTTTTTTAGAACACCTCTTCAAAAGAACGCAGAACACATAATAATTCCCGAATACACACAAAACAATCCAAAAGGCAATAAACTTACAAAAATTTTAAACATAAATATACAGGGACTTTCTTCAAAATTAAATCGTCTACAATATATACTGCAAAACGCCACCGACATTGACGTGTTGTGTGTTACGGAACATTGGCTAAGAGAACCAGAAGTGCAAAATGTAAACATCCAAAATTACACTGTGGCCGCTTACAGTTGTAGAAAACCGACATTAAATGCACATGGAGGCGTTGTCATCATTGTGCAGGAATCTATTGCGACTGAAATTATTGACATTTCCATCTATAATAGAGAAAGATGTTTTGAAGTTTGTTCCGTACTGATGCCGAGACTCAATAGTTTAATAGTCGCGGTCTATCACCCCCCTAACGGCGACAAAGATGAGATGATGAAGAGACTGGAAGAATTGCTGATATTCGTAATGCAAACACATAGAAACAGGAATATATTTGTAATAGGCGATTACAATATTTGCATTAATGAAACAAGTACGACAAAAGACAACTTTTTAGCTCTGATGTCAGAGTTCGGATTACGTCCAATTTTTAATGATCCATCCAGAGTAAATGGAAGCCGTTGCGTAGATAACATATACACGAACCGATACATCGATCCTGTTGAGACGGAGACAATCAATATGCACCTAGGTGATCATCTGGGGCAAATCGCAAGTTTCGAACTGACATCTGAAACAGAAAATCAAGTATTAATTAAATATAGAGAAATAAATAACACAAACGTAGAAATATTTAAATCTGTATTGCGTGAGGCCAATCTCTAGATATATTGATTCCCAATCAATATATCTAGAGACAAACGATGCGAAGACCTGTTACACAATATTCCATAACAGTATAATGAGGTGCTTTCAGATAGCATTCCCTGAAAAAACCGTCAAAAGATCGCTAAGGAGTTTATCTCTGAAATGGCAAACGGAGGATATAAATAAACAAAAGAATCAACTGGATGCTTTGTATACCATGATTGAGGTAACAAAAGAAAATAAGATGAAAGATCTGTATAAAAAATTAAAAACAGACTATATACAAAACATTGATGATGCAAAAAGAAACGCTTACGGTAGATACATAAGACAATCCGATAATAAAATTTCGGCTGCCTGGAAGTTGGTTAGAGAAGAGACGGGAAAAGCTAGGAAAATATCAAAAGATGATACCAAGCTACATGCCGAAGATCTGAACCTTTTTTTCTCAGAAGTCGGGTCAGCACCTACAGGAATATCGAGCAATTTTGCAGATCCAGTCAGCCTAGTAAAAGTAACCAGCGCAAGTATGGTATCATTGGGTCCGATTGATGAACAACGAATTAAGAAAATAATAAATGGTTTAAAATCAAAAAATACGAAGGATATCTATGGACTGTCGACAAAACTAATCCAAGAAGTAGAACCACTCATAAGCAAACACTTGTGTGTCGTCATAAACAGGTGTCTGCAAGAGGGCGTTTTCCCAAACGAACTGAAATTGGCAAAGATAACACCTCTATATAAGAAAGGAGACGTCAATGCTTGTAATAACTACAGGCCAATTTCAATATTACCAGCATTGTCTAAAATTCTCGAAATAATAGCACATGAAAAAATAGTACAATACTTCAACAGGAATAACTTACTTACAAAATTCCAACATGGATACCAAAAGCAAAAATCCACTATAACGGCCCTATTGAGCGTACTTGAAGCAATAATTCAAGGATTTGACCAACAATATTATACACAAATAGCCTTCTGTGATCTTAGTAAGGCATTTGATTCTGTAAATCATATGATACTGATGGCCAAATTAGAAAAATACGGAATACAGGAAAATGCACATACATTTCTGGTATCATACCTACAAAACAGAAAACAGAGTGTTTTTTGGAATGGGCAACAATCTACTTGGAAAACAATAGCAACAGGAGTGCCTCAGGGTTCGATTTTGGGACCACTGTTATACATAATTTATGTAAATGACTTACCAGAGAATATTCCATCAGAATTGATCTGTCTTTACGCCGACGACACGTCTTTCATCACAAGAAGTTGCGACATAAGGGACACTGAACAGAAAACTAAACAAACCCTGGAGAAAGCAGAGGACTGGTTCCTCATTAACAACTTGAAATTGAATAAAGAAAAAACAAAAATACTCACCTTTTATACAAGACGCTGTGATGAGGTAACAAATAAATCCATCAAGTTTCTCGGAGTTACTTTATCGGAAACACTAACCTGGACAGAGCACATATCCCACCTGAAAAAAAGACTGGCAAGTGCGTTATATTGTATAAAAACTATAAGCTGCAACTTACCAGCAGAGACGGCACGAAGTGTTTACTTTGCATACTTCCATAGTATTGCTACGTATGGAATTATAACATGGGGCGCTTCGCGAGAGATGGAAACCATTTTTATAATGCAAAAGAAGGCTATCAGAGTATTGGCGGCATTGAACTATCGAGATAGCTGCAGAACACATTTCAAAGCTTTGAAAATATTAACGTTACCCAGTTGCTTTATACTTACCTGCCTAGAGTACATTTATAGCAAACGAGACAATGTTCCAACAAACGCAGACTATCACGAACACAACACACGCTATAGAGAAGACATCACTATCCCTTTCCATAGAATAACTAAATCCCAAAACTCCTACCACTATATATCCATCAAATTATTTAATGCCTTACCTGATGATATAAAGGAGATGAGACCAAATCTATTTCGATCAACCGTCAAGAAGTTACTCCTGGAAAACGAATTCTATACCGTCCAGGAATACTACGATAGCTTCCACAGAAGACTCCTACATGGCGACATTTGAATTATTTTTTGTATTGTTAATTTGACGACAATATTGTACCACGTGTACCTTATTCAATAAATTATTATTATTATTATTATTATTATTATTATTATAATCTTTGGCAGTATATGGTACGAACCAGCAAGTATAGACAGCTAATAAATACCTTATTATTTTGGTTGAGAACGAGAAACACAAGACAGCACAATCATTTTATAGAGCCCGCTGCTCTTACTGATACACACGTTTACCCCATGGTGGCTAAAACAAAAGAGGGCGTTTAAATTACCCTAAGCGGCGAAGTAGCCATTGCACCCCCACGCGGTCAAACTTTGAACCACAAATGCAATCGCCGGTTCCGCCTGCATCTGAATTAAAATTCTCATTCAAAATCACGCACGAAAACCTGACTCATTACACAGTTTCAGTTTATATATTTAGTTTGCAGACAACAGCACGTCGCGTCGGTAGGAGAAGCGAACACCCTGGATCAATTCTTCATTTTGGCGACGGATGCTGTCGGGCGAATGACTGCTGGGTGTGGAGAAATCTCCATGATACTAAACTATGAAAAAAACAGCGGTGCTACACTTCTCGATGGCGATTCAAATACTCTAACTGTAAGGTTACAAAATGGCTGCATACCACTTGCTGCCGAGGTCCAAGTTACTAGGAGTATTTCTTAAAAGTTCGCTAAAGTAGGAAGCGCGTTTTGACTACACATTAAAAAGCTCAACAAGGTGTACTACCCCATGTACAAACTTCGACATTGCATCAGCACTGATGTGCTGAGAACATACTATCTTGCAAGAGTTAAGTGAGTTATGAGGTATAGAATAATACTAAGGGTCTCGTCTCTTTCATTTGGATGACTCTGTAAGCTTTAGAAACGGTTCATAGGATGCATGCTGCAAGTAAATTGTAGAGAACCTTGTCGGCCACACTTTATATCTGAACTCTTCACATTACTCTGTCTGTACATCTACAGCCTTCTTGTAATTTCCAAGACCAACCTTTGCCAGAAACTGTGGTTCCTCGCCACTTAACGTCAATGTTTGTGTGGTGACCGCCATATGAGGATCAGGTTATACAAGGTCATCCGAGCTGATGGAAGTTGAAAGATGGATAACTTTTAAACTTAGACTCAGAGAATATCTGCTGCAAAACTCCTTTTACAGTGTATTATTCATCATGTTATGTTCAAATTACAGAAAAGAATTGTTGTTTTGTATTTTATATCACTGCTGTTTGTCGTATGACTATTTATTTGAATATTGTTAATACCTTGGCGAGGTCTACAACAAATAATGTTTTCATATGGTAGGAATGGGTACCGAAATCAAAACCATCGACGCTTGATATTCATAGTGATAATAATCGAAAACAGATATCTTGGAAACATCGTTGGTTTTTGACATCGATCATTTTGCAACATTGCGAAGTAGAAAAAAAAATGCTTGCTCAACGTCATTCAAATGCATGTCATTCAGATAGGATACGCAATAGTCTTCCTTCCTCTTCATTGCAGAAGTCTTCATGATTCTTTCCCGAAAAGTTGCATGTGCTTTTTGAGTCGAAAAATCGTTTTTTTAGATATTCAAAATTCCATGGATATAGAAAGTTGTCCCTATGGACCCACATATAACACACACAAAAATGGTTTAGTTTATTTATTTATTGTTTATTATTTACGTGTCCCGCAGGTGTCCTAACGTTTATAATATTCTTTAAAAATTAGTTTTTTTTTTCATAAAAGGTTAAGTATTTTTTCTTGTTCATGTAGATAACGTATTTTGTATCAAGTGTTATGAGTTCTGCTTCATTGTAGAAGTATACTGTAAGAATATTGTCACTGCGTTGTAAGTTTTCCTGTGTTCTACATTGGCTTATCGGAATGACTACAACCTGGTGTGCAGTTTTCAACCTCAGGTTGTAAGCAATTGTTTGCAGTTTGAATCCAGAAGAAGAAGTTGATTTATACAAAAAGTATTGTTGCCAAATGACGATATCTTTAACTACATAAAACCTAGTTGTTCTTACATAACTGCAATGCTTTCTTCGCGCTATCATATTTGAAACCAATGTACCAAATAAATGGGAAATTATTTACTTCTATTTTCCCTTCTTTGATGGCTAAATATATCGCTTTTAAACAAAAAATATGCACCATCACACTTATATAACTACGGAGGTGCACTACTGTGCATTGATTTGTTTAGATCATTTATCCAACTCCGAACATAGGCCTCTTGTAAATTTGTCCACCTAAATCTTCTCTATCTAAATCCAATTGGAGGTTATTTCATTTTATCCGCAGCCAGCGTATCTGGGTCGTCCCTTGGTCTTCTGCCTATTCATTGTTTCCATTTGTGAATGACGATTTTCAATCTATCATCCGTACTTTTAGAGTTTTCTGTCCACCTCCACTTCTGGATCGCAACGTGTCTGTTTTGCCCTGTAGTTTAGTAATGGTTCCGAAGTGTTCTCTGTTGCGTTTTCATAATATTTTTCTGGTCATTACTATTTCCATGGCTCCCTTTTTCCAACTTAAATCTGTATTCCTGAACCCATTGCACCGTCGCGAATCCTTATTTTCTTCTGAATTCCATTAATTAATGTTATAAATGCAAATTCCATACCCACAGATAGTGATGAAGGTGCTGTACCTAACTGTTACCGTCATATTTGTTATGCAATCGTACGCCAGTCCATGTTTATGCAAGGTAACTTAACTATTTCTGAACATAACGATTAACTGTCTCCAGAGAAACTTAACAAACCGACAATCATCATATCTATGAGACGGCAGCCGAAAATATTGATATTTTCCAGTGCACTACAAATAGAATTAGATCTAGTAAACAGAAGATGGCTGTCGCTTCCGGCTGCCGTCGCGATACATTCAGACCATCATAAATCAGTGAGTAAAAGATCTAATTAAGACTCCTATTAATTGGACAACTTAGAAAAGTGACAATCTAATAATTCGTAGGGTTAAGCTGTTGATGGGCTAGTAAAGTATAGATTATTTATGAATGTGGAGCAGTCGTTGCAGCCTACAGGATCGGTGGAGGTGTTATTTCAGGATGAATGGATAATTGGACAGACAAGCAACCAGAAAGATTAGATCTGCTAATGTGATCTAAAGTATGTAGACTTGGATTTGGGAGTCTTATATGATTTTTTTTTATTTTTTAGATATATATCAGGAGGGACTTATGCGCAACATTGATGGAATATTTGAGGAAATATCAAGATGGTAAACATTTTGTTGAAGTTTGTACTCTTCTTTACTCTAAAAGTCACTACATTATCTTTTAACTAGCTATCTTTTAACTATATCTTTTAACACCTTAGCTGATTAGAATGATTTCTGAAATAGCTTTCACAGGAATTAGAATAAAAATTTACTTGTAATAAGTTTGTCATAACATAATACATTCTTGAAACATATATTCAAAATTGGATAACAATTATCATGTCAGTGACATGGTTTGTTATCTATTTATTCCCAACTTCCAGTAACTTAACAGATCACTAAAATCTGAAGTACGTCAGTTTCTAACTTGGGTACACTTCTGGTAATATTGTTGTGTGAGTTAAATGACCTCTACCCTTCTTAGATCCACTAAACTGTACTAAATGGTGAATGAAATTGGTCGTAACAGCTTGTAGCAAGGCGCCGGGAATTCCAGGAATTTCTAACCGAGTTGGTGCCGTTAATTGTTTTGTGTTTTAGTGTTTTGGTATGCTATGACCAGTCGTACATACAACACGCTTTTAAAATCGTCTATGGTTCTAGAATACAGACTATCCATGCATATGTTTAAGATATTATATTATTTTTACATTTGGAAAAATTTAAGTTAGTAAATTACATAAAACCTATAAAATTCGGGCAGAACAGACGACCAATTACCAAAAAGCAATGATCTAATTACCAACCTTTAATTAATAATAATAATAACCTATTAATAAATGGAAAACAAACCAAACAAGAAAAATAATTAATTTATTTATGAAAGATAAAAAATAGTTACAAAATAAATATAGTAGTAATAAAAATATTACAAGTGCACGTTATTTTTTTAGGCAATAGATACATAAATAATTAATGTAAAATAGTGTAAAGTTACTTTGGACTATTCGAGCATATTAAATCTATAAATATGGGTGAAAATTCAAAGAAAAAATTAATATTTTAATCGAAACTTTAACGTTGTCACACAGAACAGTTTCACTAGAAGTTGCTTATATAGCACTATTTTGAAAGCTTGGAATCAGAATCTACTTTATCCGAACTTTAAAACTAAAATACTCTCCAGTTGAGTGCCGCTTCCGGTCTAAAAAATATTGATATGAACTTTGTTATTTTAAATAGAAACATAATTTTTATTTCTTTATCTTATTGTATTTTATCAAAATACATCGACATTTATCAGGTTTCATACCTAAATGCCTCCCACCATTATTGAGTTATTTGGATTTTATTACATTTCGTTGAATATCGTGGTTATTATAGGATACAATTTCACAATTGACGAAAACATACAGTGTGTTCAGAATTTGCAAGTTAAGTGTTACAATTTCACATATAAAAAACAATTTTTTTCAAATGGAAATAAATAATATCCCACTCGAAAGAAAATCTTGCGCCCTATCATTCCATACTGCTGTTTCATATATCTAACTTCAGCAATTTTGAGAAATTTAAACCTTTTTTAAACGTATTCAAATGGATTGATATTTTGTCTGATATTTGCGTGGTAACCTGTCATGTAAGTAAATCGGGTAGGATTGCATTTTGTGAACTCATCCTAATAAAAGTTCAGGATAATTTGCTGACTCTATCGCTAATTTATCCCTAATGTCCCTAAACATAACCTAAATTCTCTCCCTTTCTCATTCTTTCCTCTGGCTCCTTATGCTTCATTATTGTGGCGAGGAGACTTATAATTTCCTCTCCTATTTCCTGCGACTCCTCCAGCATCTCATGCCCGTATCCAAGTCTATCATCTTGCCTATCTCTTCCTGTTTTTAGTTAATTCCCAAAGTTTGTAAGTAGCAAAACCGATATGGTTGTACAGCATCCAGCTTTTGGGTTCCTCGAAAAAATCCAATATACAAGGAATCCAGACTTTCCAAAATAAAGTACTAAGGAATATAGTTACCGCTCCTTGTTTTTGTTTTTGTTGGCGTTGTACATATTCCTATCCCCAAGTTCGTGTTTTTGAAAACTATTTCTAACCTCTTTCTGTACGTGCGTAGTGTCATCTGTCTTAGGTGGTGTATTGCTATTTTCTCTTGTTCTGTGTTTCTTCTTCTTAACTCTTGTGGTGGTTCTCTGACCAACTTTTCTGTTTTCTCTATTATTAATTGTATTATCTTTCCCCTTCGTTCGCTTTCTATTCCTATTATTTCGGTTTTTCTTGTTTGTTCTATCTCTTCGTAATTTTCATACCGCTCAGCTAGTGCTGTATATGATCTTTTAAATTGCTTTTGACGGCTACGATTCATGTCGGCATCCTAGGGGTTTACCGTTATCACCCTTGTTGTTGCCTCTTGCTGCCATAGCGGATTTCCCTTAATTAGGTAGTCTAGTCTATATTAATTATTGATACAATTTTGACATAATGATACATAGTGGCATTTAGAACTGAGAAGTTCAAGACAAGTTAAGATAACCTAGTGTTCCTTTTATGAAGTTGTACATCACCTTCCGGTAATTAAAAGTCATATTTTACATAATTTATAACAATAGGCACTGTCAAGCTGGAAACCAGCGATATTAAACGTATTAACGTACTGATGTTATGTTGGTTATTTGATACGCTTAGTTCAATAACTGACAGTTTATGCAGTCGGCTTCAAATCACATAACAATTGAACCCGAAGCGCGGTTTCAATTTGGCGTGGTTAATCTCAATCGGTTACCACCATTCGCTCATGGTATCTTTTGATGTACCTTTGTGTATACATTTGCAGCATTCACTGTTCACGGAATTGAGGTATTCATAAATACAGCCGAGCCGGCCGATTCGTGTAAACAATTAAATTTAACGAGCAGGCCTCTCCGTAAACCACCACGTCATTAAATGTGCATAACTCCCGTCCGGTTGTTTCGGTGGCATTAAAAACAATTAATAATAATCGCGGATCATATCAGATGCGGCAACGCTAGCCAGCCGACAGATCCCCGACGTGTGTATGAACTTTAAGCGCTTTACCAGGAGTATGTATGTGTTGTGTGTATACATCCACGCCGTAATCCCATGGAAAAAGCCTTTGCATTTGCCAGATGTACCTGGCTTTGGACTAGGTCGGAATTTTATTTGGCTTTTCGGTTAACTTGTGACAATTGTAAAATACAGACATTTCACAAAAAATCTTTGGCAGTTTTTCCCACTCGCTAAAAGAATAACACGAACTGAACGTTGCAAAGGTTCATGTACCAAAATATGTTTTTTACCTGTTTATTTTACGTCAGTCTATTTCCGCAACTTAGGCCAAGCACCGACGCTGAGGGCAGGCTACACACACCCAGGAATTTTGTCGAACTGAAGGAATTCCAACCTCCAGAGTTCTTTAACGCGCATGTCGCATCATGACAGCACACGGTGCCACCGACTTGTGGCTCACAATGTTATACAGCGTCATGTAGTCTCCCGTCATTACTTTAATGGTTAATGTTAATCATTTTAGACTACTTAGCAGCGAAGCTCCCTGACAAAATGAAGGCTGAAATGAACGTTTTTATATAGAACTGCTACAAAGCTAAAAAGAAAAAAAAAACATGGGTTTAGAATACATACGTGTCTTTAAGGATCATCTAACCAATCCTAAGAACTTCCGAATTCAACGAATATTCATAGCTTGAATACTTTCTGAGATAATGATAGGTGCCCAACAATTACGCAACTGTTAAAAACATTCCAAATAATAAAACACGATCGGAGCTTTATGTATGGAGAAATGGGGGTACATGATCAACATGATCATTTGAAATTTTTTGTCAAATAAGGAGGCACAATTTTAATAGTGCACAGTCTTGGTGTTATTAGTATGTAATGGCACCACTTTTTAAAATGTAAGTGATCTAGTATTTGTGTGGATGTTCACATCTACAAATTGGCAAAAAATAGTCATGTGACAACGAACTTTCATATTACCTTGCTGTACAATGAAGATACTGTCATATTTCATGTATTTTACCCCTTCAAAGCGGATTGATAAGGACTTCCAGCCAAATAATGTAACATTCTTCCATATTTTAGAAAAAAATATTAACACAGCGTGCGTGTTTGCTAGTTTAAGAATTCGATCTGAATATTCTAAAAAATCAAAAATACGGAGGTCTAGTGATGAAATATGACTTGATAGAATGGAGACTAATCATTACTACCATAATATCTCGATTTTGAAAACCTGTTCTTTACCTTTCTTCAAAACCTACATCTTTCAATATTTCTAAGTATTTCTTTTTTATTATGTACGCGTATGTGCTTCGTCTTTAATATGACGTATAAATTATTTTGCTAAGCTTAGTACTTTTGGGGATATTGATGCAAAGATGGATCGACAATATTTTGTGATCAACTTTTCCGACTTTACCGTACAGATACTTAGGGAAAGACGTTACATACCAAAAGGTAGTTGCAACTCTGAGAACTGGTATTTCATGACTTCAAACATGGGATCAAAATTTCAGTCTCCGGAAATATGCGTGGAACGAACGATATCCCCTGATGGAAGGCTTCATCGTAAATGAATGCTGTACTTATTTGTCATTTCCAATATATCCATACATAATAGTAGAGATTCAATAACAGCATTAAGTGGGGCCATAATCTACATGCACCTTCGCCTCCACCAGTTTCTTTAAGCTACACAATTATGTGTTTATTTTCAGTTTATTCAAGTAAATGATAACTTTTGCCAATACATTCTCAGTTATTATTTCCCAAATAAATATAAAAGTGTACTTTTGTTTTGTTTTGTTTTGTTGCTACCCTTATATGCAAACACAAGGGATTTATAACGAGAAAAATATACAATTTTGTTGTACCTTACTCGTAAATGTGGGTTTGTGAGAGACCAACTTCCAGATGAGGATACATTGTTTAAACAAGTTAAACTAAATTAATTATTAAATAAAATAATTAAAATGGAATTATACAGAAGTTTTTTTTAATTGAATCCCTAGGTTAACGATATATGAAGAATCATTGCAGGATCTTTGTAACGCTTCTGCGCCTGCCATTACGCGTTGGATTATCTGGCTGTTTCATTTTATACTAATAAATTTGAAGACGTCAAGTAGGTTACTTTGCATTTAACAGTAACTCAACAGTAACTCTCGGAGTGCTGTTGAGTACAAGAAACTTTTTGAATAGCGAAATTCGTCACGTGGCAAACAATATATTGATAATCATTTCCACCACAAGCAATAAAATACTTTAAAAATAAAACTTGTGTTTGGCGCACCAAATGATAAGACTAATATGTTCAAATCCTACAAAAAATATCACTGGTGAGATCGGCATTCAGTTTAAAGAGAAAACCCAAGGCATATTTTACTACAATCCTGATTTATACAAAGATATCTTCTTCGTCCAAATCTACTGTCGTTCACTACGGTTAACATTAAAACTTTAATGGTTATCAAAATCAAATCAAAAAAATCTTTATTTTATGCGAAACAAAGAAGTAAAAGATATTGCAGATGATAGTTACACTAAATAACATAACACTATGAACAACTCCTTGGGAGAGGTTACACCACACAAAACTTACGTAAGTTTTGCATGTGGCTAAACAAAGAATATATAAATTCTTAAAAGTGGCAGTCATCCTCCGAGTGCAAACAAACAATCAAAATCTCCGCACAAATACACAAATGAAAAAAAAAAAGTAAAGAGCAAACAACAATATTCACCCGACAACAAATCACCCCAAACTAAAAACAATTTGCTCAGTCCATTCTATTGACAAGTTGAACAACCTCCTCCTCTGTCATTGATGACAACCAACGCTTTGCTATGCCCGACGCGTTATCCACCATCATTGCAGACCGAAAGCCGCAATGTATTTCAACAAACAATTGTGTACTCTATCAACATGCCATAAATACAATCGTTGAGAAATTGCCTTTTGCCATTTCATGGGTATAGCTCTACCCTGAATTCGAGCCCTAGTTTCGTAGGTATCTATAGAAAAGACATCGGCGTCCAAGAAACGCTGATTTGACGAATACAATCTTGGCTCAAATAGTATTATTTTAAGAATAAGTTTCTGAAGAACACACAATTTACTCATATGATTTGCAGCTGCACCTCCCCAACATAAAATGCTGTAGTTTATTATAGACTGTACTAGCCCAAGATAAAATGTCTTGAGGGTTTTAAACGGAAAAATGTCCCGCAGTTTTCTAAAAATGTATAATGTTCTCCTCAACCGAGTACAATCAAACGCGATATGGACGTCCCATCGAAGAGAGCAGTCTATAGTAACACCCAGATATTTTACAGCCGAAGTTCTTTTTATAACCTGCTCGCAGATGCAATATTAAATCCTGCACAAGAATTAGAATATATAACAATATTGTCAAATTGAGGTTGTGTGTTTCGATAAATTGAAAAAGTTATGAGATTTGATTTATCATAGTTAAGACTAAGCTTATTAATATTGAGCCAAGAATATATTTTACGTAAGTCCCCCGCCGCCATCTCTCTAACCCGAGACCAACTATCACCCTGAATGTATAGAGCTGTATCATCAGCATATGAAATTATTTCGCCATTTAGTTTCAGATTTAGCAGTACGTTTATGTAAATTATAAAAAGCAGCGGCCCCAAAACCGTGCCCTGTGGGACACCGCATTCGACGATCCTGCAGGCACTAGTTTTAGCGACTATTTTCAATTTGATAAATAACTTTTAAACCTATTCAGACTGGTTCCCCGTACTCCATAGCGTTCTAATTTAGTTAATAGTAAGTTGTGGTTAACAGTATCGAATGCTTTTCTCAAGTCAAGAAAGACGGCAGCCGGTGACCCAGAGCATCCAATGAAAGAACAATCTTCTTAGTCAAGCTCGCGACCGCGTCGCCAGCGGAGAGTACAGAGGGAAAACCGAACTGCGAATTCGACAATTTGTCTTATAATACAGACTTTTTTTAATAATTTTTTCCCATATTTTAGCCAAATTACTCAAAATGGAGATTGGGCGGTAATTACCCATCTCTGAACGGTCCCCACTCTTGAAAATTGGAACCACCACAGACGTTATTTATGATAACAGTGCATTATCATAGTGCATTGTTATAGATAAATGAAACGAATATCCATAGTAGGTAGTTGCAAACTAGATGTGTCGAAAACGTGACATAGCCACAATTCGAACCTACCTCCATACTGCATACGTATTGGGGGCTCTAGTGATAGCTGGAGGGGTGCTAAGAATTTTTTAATTCTTGCCGCAGAGCTTCCAGAATCTGCTAAACGTTAAGATCAACAGACACGAATGAATATTAGATGTAGAAATCTCGAGTTAACGCAGCAAACGATCCTTAATTCTTCTAAATCCAACACGACATTCAATTCAACAACACTGTAGCTGGAACAGTTAAGACTTGAAAACAAGTTCAAACCTGTACCCTAATCGCACCAGCAATAACTTTATTCTGATTAAAATTGCACCCTATTCCAATTGGCCGAAGCCATTATAATGCAAAAACAGCTCCTATTAAATAACCCTCCACTAAAAATTTGTAACACATACCACACCGGCTGGCTCTTGCATCCCCACTGGAACGTAATTTATGAACCCTTGAGTTTTTCGGTGGTATTCACATATCGTTAACCTTGCGCCGGAGAATATATAGGTCAGAGTAACGTTGCTAGCTAGCTCTGAACCGGCGACGGTAGTTTCACACGAGCGCGAATATGGTGGCAAACCTGCAAGTCATTTCCGTATCTATTTTTCACGTCTATTGTCGGATCGACTTTGTTGTCGGTCCGAGTGTTATATGCTGATGGTATTATTGCGGCTGCTATTATTAACGTGGAATCTGATGAATGGATAACCTGTCACGTTGGCTGAATTGCGTTGGAGAATATACCAAACATTGCCAAATAGTGGAATTCGATGCATTTTTTCGTTGTAACTCAAATGGTAATTTAATTTGTTGTAGCAAACAAAAGTTACGTACTAGAATAACTTTTTTTTGTACTATACAAGAGATGTTTCTTTGTGTTTCAGTTAGCAATGCAATTCTATGACAGTGTCTTCTAACTGAATCAACTATACAATGTGATATGAATATATTGAAAATTAGCTATCGTCTTTTGTTTTCAAACTTTCTAGTTTGTTTTAGTTAAGGGGCAACATACCAGCAATGAGATCCAAGCAATTTACTGATGACAATTTTAAAATTTTGGTTTAGGTGCGAGAATTCTCCCTTTCATGCAAACAAAAAAAAACAAAATTATCATTTAGTTTAAATTAATAAAGTAAACTAGAACCTGCAACTGGCAGCGATTTGAACTTAAAAATCTTAGTACTAAATAATAGTGTAGACAATGGGTGTTATGAATAAACATGAGAATAATTCTTTAGAGGCAATAAGATTACCACAATTACTTGAAATCCATTAAATAAATACATTACAGTTTAAGTCTGCTATAAGAAAATGTGAAAATACTTTGCTTCATTGTGGAACACAACAGTATAAAATCATGGAAATGAATCCAATGACTTTTAAACTCCCCAGTTTAATTAAATTATACAAACAAAGTAACCCAATGCGACAAATTGTCACTCCATGTAACACTTTAGCTCACAGACAAGCAACAACTGTTCATTTTTAATATCATTTGCCATAGTTAACCTCTACGATAATATTCCAACAGGGAAAGCCATCAGCATTTTACAAACATGTTTGTCTCACCCTAACATTTTCAAAACATAACCTTTTAGATATGTACTAACATTAAAGAGTCGATCGATCAATCGATTAATAATATGTACTGTCAAAATAATGGCTTAGCCATGGGGAATCCAATTAGCGACCTACTTGCTAGTCCATTTGTTGACAATTTAGAACATATAATATTTCATCTACCGGAAAGTAAACACATAAAACTTTGGAGAAGATATGCCGACGATATTTTGTGTATTTGGAATAACGATCACAATTCAGAAGACATTTTTTTAGCATAGATCAACAATATTTCAAAATTAAAATTCTCATGCGAGAGAGAAGTAGACAGGAAAATAAATTTTCTCGACCATCACCAGAAGCACAAAAAGGTTGGAATACAATATTAAAAAATCTGATGTGGCCAGACACATGACTTTATCATACAATATATAAAATTAATAGTTTAGCTGCATGAGAATCTATTCTATAGAGATAAATCGTAGTTATTGTCAAAGCATCAGCATTTGACACTACCTACACTACGTCATTAGAATAATAGTTATTTATGTCACAAATGCCGAAAGTACGGAATAGCGCGACGAGCGGTGATACGGCGCGTCACCGAAGGCGGAGTGTCGCCGTCGCATATGAGCGAGTCGCGCTATCTAGTTTTTGGCAGGAGCGACATCAACGTTTATTGTGTTGCTTTTTAAAAACTACGTATTAAAAAAAAATAAATGATTTCTGTATAGTAAATGCTAGGTTGGTACCACTTTGACGAAAGGTGCGTTCCGATTGGTAGGTAATGGTAGCTAATGGCGGTGGTAGAATACGAAATTATAGTATTTCTTACATATCGTGATAATGACACATATTAGTTTGCATGTACATAAACATGAGTCACTAGCAATTTTCTATTGGAAATACTATAACGGCGTCTGCTACCACTGCCATTATCACTAATGAAAACGCACCTTAAAAAGGTAATTCAAATTCTGACAGATTTATATTTGTTCATGACACATCCCTACCAACATACTAAAATAAAACTACACTCATCGCTATACTTTATTTATAATTTTCTCAATGTATCATTTTTAGAATTAGATATAAAGACGGGTTGATATTTCTTATCAACAAACAATCAAATTGGTGATCTTATTTTATTTGAAATTTGTATTTTATAATTTTGCGCACTACAGCGGCACGTTCCATAGTGGTTCTCCAACCTCTGATGAGATCAGCTGTTTTCGAATGTGACAACACAAAAAAATATTTGTCAAAATCCTGGCTACTATGTAATTTCATATCAATGCAGATGCGACCGATCTCGATCAAATAGAATTTGCTCTTGAAGGTAAACTATTAATTTTACCAAAAAATGTCATAGGCATAAATTATTCAAAATTTCCTCTGCTTTAATTTATTATTTAACTATTTTGACGAAATTACAGAAATGGCGGCTGATTTCTAAAATCCTTGAAAAAGGCTTAGAGTAAACACCCAGTTCCTTTGGACCCTTTTGAAACAAAAGCTTTTCAACTCTAATGGTCATGAAACTTCTAAATATGAAGTTCCGTGCCGATACCTTTAGTAGTTTCTCCGGAAACGAATTAACAAAAATTGGGTACACACACACACATATACACACACACACACACAGACATTTTTTGTACCTTGGTCAAAAATGTTCAGGGGACCCATAAAGACCTATTTCCGCTAAAATCTCAAAAATTTTTTTCGGCACGATTACAATACTTTACATACTGCGTATGATAAAGTAAAAAGTAGCGACATAATAATACCTAAATACTCATGTCATCCGCATACCATAAAGGCAGCATTTCAATACCTTTTACACAGATTGATCGATACTGCTTTATCACAAACAAATTTCAGTCAAGAATTTAATACAATAGTACTAATAGCTAATAACACTGGACACAAAACCAGGAATATATCATACAAAAAGTTTACCCCCACAGAAACCCGTCGCAGATGTGCATATATGTCTATAGACATATTTCAATATCCTATGACACCACATTGCACCACTCTTAAAAAACATTTTAAGTGGATACAACACTAATACCGACAAAGACACTATTGCAAATTTGTAACTAATAATTAAGACAAAACCCCTAAAATACAGAAAAGTGGCATATACAAACTGATATGTTCGGACTTAACAGCTCAATACATTAGAAGCCAGGGAGAAATGTGTAAATTAGGTATAATGAACACAACAAACAGAAAACAAAAACTTTGTTCATTAAACATCTAATCGAATTCAAACATAAATCAGATAGGTATAACCAATACGCTACTTTTACATAATAAAGCTAGACTTATATACCTTGACCCACAACAGATTAGAATGAGACTGTACGCTTTTTCATGAGTCTTTTGTTATCATTTTAAGCGATGTCAAAATCCCCCCTATCGTGAGACAAAGTATACGTAGTTTTTATAATAAAAGATCTCATGTGGTCAGGCACAGACTTTATCATACAATATATAAAATTAATAGTTTAGCTGCATGAGATTCTATTTGAACGAGATCGATCGTGTTTGCATTAAAATAACACGAATTAGCCAGGATTTGACAGATATTGGCAGTAGGTATTGTCAAAAAATCAGCCTTTGCCACTACCTACTGTCATTAGAATAAAAATATCTGGCAAATCCTTTATTAATGCAGACACGATCTCGAACAAATAGAATTTGCTCCTACAGCTAAACTGTTAATTTTACCAAAAAATGTCATAGACATAAATTTCCTTTACTTTAATTTATTATTTAACTGTTTTGACGAAATTACAGACATGGCGGCTCATTTGCAAAATCCTTGAAAAATGCATAACAACATTGCTATCCGCACTCGAAATACACATTGACTTTGTAAACACCATGGAAACACCAAACTGTTTCAACATTGTTTCACATAGCGTACGTGCGCGCGTGTTTCTCCTCCTCATCGCATTCTCATGCCTTTGCGTGTTGAATTGACGTTTCGCAACCGCTGACGTTCTGAATACTGTCAAAAGTTTCAAAATATCCTGGCTACCTACTATTAATGCAGACACGATTTCGATCAAATAGAATTTGCTCCTGCAGCTAAACTAATAATTTTACCAACAAATGTTATAGACTAAACTATACAAAATTTCCTCTACTTTAATTTATTATGTATCTATTTTGACGAAATTACAGAAATGACGACACATTTCAAAAATCGTTGAAAAATGCCAGTTCCTTGGACCCTTTTAACCATTACTCCTAATAGTCCGAAACACGTGTCTACGGTTGCTTCTTCATATGACGGAATTGCCCGACAAGCTACCTTTCTCCTTCAATATGTTACCGTCGATAAACCAGTTTTCCATTTTTCTATTACCAAAGGACGCCGTTAGATGCATGGGAATAAAAAACATTAAAAAGTTTCACATGTGATAAGATTACGTGTTGTCTCCCACAGATCAACGCGCGATAACGTTGATCCCATAGATAGAGCAATAGCAATCATCACATTCCTCCCCCGTGAAATAAAATAATTACTACAAAAATAATGCCAATTATCACAGTTCAGTTAGAACGTCAGATAAAGAAACAAATATGTATACAGTCTTTATCTTTATTCTATTACGATTATGGTAAAACGCTAACTACCATGTGTCTTTGCCCATATGCAGTTGTTTTCGTATTTACAGCAGTTGTTCTAGTATATCTGCTAGTAAGACAGAAGAATTTTGCGTTTTTGCAAAGGAGTTGACATTATTTGTCATTCCTTCTATTGCTAATTCAGCAAAAGAAGACTGACTACAACTTACTTCTTAATAAAATGATGTGTCCTAGATGAAAACATCATTATACTCCCTGATCAGTTCCTCATCAGACATATAATAGGATTCTATGTTACAAACAGATACTGCATTCTGTGTGGCCTATGATGTCAAAGTATCTCGCTAGACGAAGCCAAGCAATAGGCATCAAAATCATAGCAATCTCCATAGTGATATTAAGATGGACTTAGTAACCAATGAAATAGGAAAGATGGGAAAGATAATATCAGAACCGACAGCACCAATGGAGTTACGTTAGACATGTGTCGAGTTCAGCTTGGGTACAGAAACTTGGCGCTTTTGGCTTGTATGTTGGTCAGATCTCCTTAAACCGAGTTGGTTTCATTATTTTGATCTAAAAGATTAATTAAAATTTTCCGAAACAATTTCTTCTTAAATAGCAAGCAGCAAGATGTAAAACCTCTAAATACAACAATCATTCTGTTTCTCAGTATTTATTTCATACTTACTTGATCAGAGTAAATACGTTACAGCTTTACTGCTTGTTTAGTTCAAAAATTTGCATTTTAATGTTTTTCGCGCCCAGTCAAAGCGCAATATGCAGTTACGTCAACGTCGGTTTTCTTAGTAGGCATCCGTATAGCTTCCACCGGATCTACTCAATCATGGTCGACTTCGCGCAAGAAATAATTAAAACGTACGAAACTAATGAGGGTCTTCGGCGCTTCGTCAATTACACGAGCCAATTTTTGGCCCCGAATCACCATGAAATAATATGCTCGCACGGTGGTAAACGCAAAGGCCTTTATGGCCGATTAATGTACAAAGGTGTTCGGTGCAGGTGTGCCTACGACGGTCACCTGCAACCCTGGCCTGGCCGTCGTTGTAAAAAATTATCATCATCATCCTCATTGTTTCGCTTCATTTATCCATTTCTATTTACGCGTATTCAAGGCAGAGGTCCGCGACACAGCTAAGCGGAAGTTACAATTTTATGCCTGTTATATAGGCAGGTGCTTCCTATTCAAGCTGCACAACAATGCGGTTTGATTTGTAACATGTCCGCTAAGAGATTTTTAACCCTTCTTCCTTGATAATATATGCTTGAGGATAATCACGTATTACGTGGACATACCAGTCGTTTGTACAGCTTATAAGGTATACTTATGGTGCTATCAAAGTCAACTTCCACTCATTTTCTGTTGTTAAGCAAAGGATTAAAGATTTATATGATTCTACATTGCATATATGATTGAATTTCAGGTTCATACATGGATTTATTGTTCATTCCCCTCATTTACTTTTACATTTCTTTAAATGTTACATGAGGCTACCCTGAGAACTTTATTTATTTATTAATTGTTTTCATATTGGTTAATCGACGGTGAGATACAGAAGGAGAAAGGTATTTATCGGAATTGTCCGATAAATACCTTTCTCCTTTTGTTTTAATATTTATTTATTGTTTTCAAGTATGAAGGATTGTCATGTATGTCTCATCTGTTTTAAGATTTTTCTTTCTTCTTTCCTACTGGTTCTTCTTCTCAGTATGCCCATCGTCTTTCCATTTTCCGGTAAAGATCTTACGCTTTCTGAACACATAACTCAATGATCGATGCGGTTTGTATGTTGAAAAGTATAAAAAGGAAAACTGTACAAATCCAAAAAAGTAAGGATTTGATTAGATACACATGTAAAGTTATCTTTATCAACAGCAAAAATTATTCACATTGACAATAATAAACTACAGACACTACTAGTGCTGCGCAAAATAATCATATTCAAATCCAACCTAGTAAACAAACTGTCATAGAGGAATAACTACCACCGGAACACAAACATCGATAATTCGCATCATTACGAACAATTGATAGACAGATCTTACGAGAACCGTAAGAAAAGTTATTTTAAATGCTCTGGGAAATAAACTTAAGTTCAACATCCATTTATTTATATGTATACCCGCAAATGTGGGGAGATGTGTCAACGATATGCATTTTGAAGATATCCGCAAAAAAACTGAAATGTTAAGATATCGTTTTTAATTTTTTATTCAAACCAAGAGTAGATAACCATTTTAAAACAAAAACATTCTACAGCTCCTTTTTAACAAGAAATGCAGCGTTGCTCTGTGTACCTTTATATTTTTAGGTTAATATTTTTAGGTGAAAGTACTCAACAACAAATTGAATAAATACCATAAATAAGAAAAACCCTACAACTTTTTGTCTATCCATTTTGGCCTTATACCGGATTAACCAACCTTACATTATTACACTGCCCAGTATAACTACTGTTCTTAGTTAGGAATACTGTACGATGGGGCATTTCTATAAGAACAATAATAACCCCTATCATATAACGGTTTTCGTTATTGATAAATGGCAGTTTACATCCACAATCAACCGCAATTAAGGTTTATTTGGTTAAATGGCAAAACCAACGCTGCGCGCGCCGCATGATCCAAGTGCATTTCTTTGTCCTAAACCAAGCTCCAGGTCGGTACGTGAAGTTTTTTTTATTATTACGCCATTGTTGTAACAACTAATGCCAACATGTTATACATTGTGGAAATGAGAAAAACACGACTATCGGAAAATGCCAAAATTTAACATGGCGCCCATAAGAAAAACAAAAGTTGGTTACGCCGCCATCTTTGATGTTATTTTAAATTTAAAAAGTAACACTCATTCCTTGTTAAAAAAGAGCACCAGAATGTTTTTGTTTCAAATGTCTAGCTACTCTTGGTTTTGAATAAAGAATTAAAAAGGATATCTTAAAATTTCAGTTTTTTTGCGGATATCTTCAAAATTAAAAAAATTATAGCGTAAAGTTTCTTTTCAGATAATTGATCAACACAAAAATACGATGAACACAAATTATATACCTTCATATATCGCTAAGATTTTATCAAACCAAGCTACCTCTTTAAGAAAATTATTATAGCTATTCTACAAGGCTTATTCTTAGCTTATTCTACAAGGCTAAAATGTGGTTATGGTATTTTACGGTCGGAGTTTAACACTCTGTAGGGTTACTAAAGAACAGGCAGGTTCTCATGTACTCTGTTACAAAGTCTCATTCATAGTCATCATTTTGACGTGATTCATCTAACATATCTGCATAGTTTTATAACCGGATATATGGAATTTTTTTTTCTCAATATTGCAACATCATATGAAAATCTACATGATGATTTCCTTTACACCCCTATCCCGTTACCCGTCTTAACATCCTGGGCGTCAGGATCGAGAAGGTAGGTAAACGCGGTGGCAATGTGGTTCTATACTTTAGTTTTCTGTGTGGTTTGTTGCATAACTTTATTATTATTATCCGACGGGCACAGATGTACGAAGCCCACCTAGCACATTTGGAGAATACGTCTTTGTCAATAGAAAGGACTGGTGAAGGAGCATTTTCCTTAAAGGAATTTCACGTGTCCTGTTCTAGAAATAAATGATTCCATAAACAAGTCTAGTTCCTTTTTGTTCGAGCCCCTAGGGCACCGAGGATCTACGGTTTGCCAAAGATCCACAAGGATAACGTACCTTTGAGACCAATCGTCAGCGCAATAGGGTCCCCAACGTATTTGTTGGCAAAATACTTGTCGAAAACCATCCAACCGTTTATAGGACAAACTACATCTTTTATTAAGAACTCTGAACATTTTATTCAGATTTTAAAAGTTGCTATTGACCCGCAGGATATACTCGTAAGTTTCGACGTAACATCACTCTTTACGTGTGTTTCGGTTAAGGAGGCAGTCGAAGGCCTTCGGACAACACTTGTGCCCCTAGGTCTACCAACCGATGTACCGGATATTGTAGAGTATTGACTCTCCACCACATACTTCAAGTGGGCGGGAGCGATGTATGAGCAAGTAGAGGGTGGCCCCATGGGATCACCTCTTTCACCGGTAATCGCCAATTTCTTCATGGAATTGTTTGAAGAAAATGCCAGAAGGTCCTTTACAAATCCAAGCATTGGGTCAGATATGTTGATGATACCTTTGTGGTGTGGCCACACGGTAGAGATAAACTTACTGAGTGCCTTAGCAACCTGAACAATGTTAATCCTTCTATCAAATTCACGATGGAAATAGAAGAGGATAATCAGCTGCCATTTTTTGATGTGCGGGTATACAGAACGTCAACGGGTACGCTTGGACATACAGTCTACCGTAAGAAGACACATACCGATCGGTACATGAACGCCAAATCACACAACCATCCCCAACCGAAGGGAAGTGTTATTAACACTCTGTTCAACAGAGCCGAGAAGGTGTGCGACTCCAGCACCTTGGATGACGAACGGAAACACTTGGAGTGGGCTCTACGTCAGAATGGATACACCAAGTCTGACATACGAGAGGTCACACAAAGAAAACCGCAGTCTCAGAGGAGCGGCAAGAGTCAAAGGGGTTCGCTTGCTTACCATACGTAAGTGGGGTATCAGAAAGAATCGGTAGAATACTGAAGAAATCGGGTATCACGGTAAGGTACAGAGCACCAGCAAAGGTAAAGGATCTTTTGCCTAACCCAAACGATATCACACCCCTCCTGAAGAACGAAGGGGTATACAAGATAACATGTGAGAGTCGAACATGCTATGTCGGACAGACAGGACGAAGCATCGAATGTCGAGTCAAGGAGCACAGTAGAGATACCCAGCTACGCAAGATTCAACAGTCCGCTGTTGCTCAACTCTGCCACGAGTCGGGACACACAATGATTTTCGATGACGTGAAGATGTTGGCAAGGGTTGGTAATTATCATCGAAGGCTTATTAGAGAAGCCATCGAAATTTGCAAACATCCTAACAACATCAATCGCGAGGATGGTACTGACATTAGTAGAGTCTGGAAATGGATCCTAACGCGGCCAGGTGGAAAAGCACATGGGAGCGGTAGCTCCAGGTGTGCGCAGTGAGGTGTAAATACAGGAGATTTTCTTGGTAGGTCTTCAGTATTCAATTAGCTTTGAAGATGTAAGCAACATGGTCTGCGAAACGTCAGCATTAACAAATCTTGATACACGGTATTCCGGGTTATGACCCGGAAGCAGTTTATTTCTACTCTAGTTTATCCAAACTTCTACAAATTGTACGGCAAAATTTAATAATGCGTTGCAATGCAACCGCGGATCACTTTCTGTGCATGCTGCCATTTCCATATAATCCATTAATGGTTATGGAGATAGGTCTACTACATTAAAGCAGACATCACTCATATCATTCGTACAAATTAAGAACTGCATTTATGGCAATTATCTGATAGAGACTCGAATTCATGTACCCGTGAGGTTTTAAAGGATTACCCCAATGTAACAAAGCGTGTTATCTTCACGCTTGGTGGCGCGCGCCTCCGATATCTAGAAGAAATGAATACGGTCATTAATAAAGCCGGCACTTAAATTCTGTTGCAATGCTTTTGTGGCTGACTGACTTATTTTATTTAATTTATTTTTGCTTATAATTATTAATTTATATCAGTTTCAACAAGCTGGGAAAGCCGTCACTTATTAACTGAATAATAATCAGAAACTTATATTTGTATTCTGTAAACCTTTAGGAATGCTAAGAAGTGTTGCTATTAATCTTTAACAAATTATATTTTGCAGATTCAATGTCATTACTTTTTAAAATTTTGGTTAAACTAGATGTTAAACCCATTATATACGGAATTTTTAAAAACAAAGGAAGTTGTTGGAGCAAAGGAACATTATAGTTATGAATTGACTGAGAACAAAATAATAAACGATTAAGTATTTTTTTTGGAAAACAACTATTCGAAAATATCGAAAACAAAATTTTTAAATTTTTCTGTTGAAATTTGGAATTGCAGATTTTTTCTATTCTATTTGTTTTTAGTGCCAAAACTGTGTTGATTTTTTCATTAATTGAATGATATGAGAAAAAATTAATATATCTACCCGAATTAGTAACTTTTCTAAACCAATCTAAAAGCAAAATATTTTCATCAGTCCTAATAATATTTAAATCTAAAAAAGAAACACTAAAATGATTTTCGTTTTCAACAGTAAATTGAATATTTTTATTAAAGTTATTAAAACAAACTAAGGTATTTTCAATTTGGTCCTCGGGCAACGCGCAAATAATATCATCAACGTATTTATGAATTAATGAAAATTTAAACGGTAATTTTGGGAGAATACTATCTAAAAGTTTATCCAATAATAATTTTCGCCAAAATGGGAGAAATTCGAGAACCCATAAAAGTGCCGACAATTTGAGAAAAAAATACTCCATCGAAAGAAAAATAATCATTATTAAAGATTAACCTAATCATAGTAAAAAAGGAATTTTCACTCAAATTTGTATTGTTAAATATTAATTGCCAATTTTCTTTGTAAACATCCAACAACAAATATTTAGGAATGGTTGTAAAAAGTGAAACGGCATCAAAAGATATTAAAACACGTCCTTTAGGTAAACGAAAATTTAGATTTTTTCAGAAAAAGTAAATGAATCTTTAATATCATACAAGATATTATTAAAGTAGTCACTTAGAATTTTAGAAGCAAAAGATGCCAACTTGTAAAGTGGGGAACTAATGCAAGAAACAATAGGCCTTAAAGGGATATTCTGTTTGTTTGATCTCTTTAAATAATCCTTACATGTTTTCTCCAAACCTGCCCACTTAGAAACAACAATTTTATTTTTAGGTAAAAAATTAGTAATAACATTAATTACCTTACCTCTACAAATATCAACAGTATCGGATGGCAAAAAAATTAATACACACTCTATATCACAAAGTAATCTCTTAAAATCACAATTATTTACAGTAATCGGTATAGAAATTTTTTTACCCAATGACAAAAAATCTAAGAAATCTTTTGGAATTTGTGTGTCAGTTAAATTAACTAGCCACTTAGAGTTGTCTTTAAACGGAGCATCAGAAATAACTGAACTATGTAAAAGTCTTGAATATTTCTTTATATTATTAAATTTAATGTTATTGAACTCTTTATTATAAGAATTTTCAACATGTGACAAACAATCAACAACAATATCAGACGGCAATAAACGAGAAACAGTAACTTTCAAATCAGTCAATAATTTATCAAGTTTACAAATGTCACAGATGTTAATAATTATCTCATAATTTAAAACTTGTTTTTGTATCTTATCTGAAAAAGGCAGAAAAAGTATTGATAAATTTGTTATATTCTTGATTTAAAAAACGTTCTTTGTAGATTTCCTGATGATGCCTAAGTTATAGGAGAAATATTGAAAATTAAAAAAAAAACTAAAACCTTTGTTGCCGTTTTCCCAAATATTGTATTACACTATTATAATACCACGGCTAATATAAATTTAATAATTGAGTTGAGTATAAAATATAAACAATATAGGTATGAGAGATTTTCAAAATTATTTTTACCATAGTTTGTACCGACAAAAACTGTAAAACGGTAAGAAAATAATAAGTCTCGGATTATCAATATATCCGATCGGAAACTCGCTTTACGGCAACTTCCAGCTAAACGCAAAACGATACTCGGAAACTATTACAGCCACCTTCCGAACGAATGTTCAGTCGGAAGGAAGCGATCAAGATTTTAAAAAGTGCCGTGATTCGAACTCGGCGTACCGAGCTGGCGCGCCATTTGCTGCAGCAAAGATTTCGGGCCAAAACCGGAAAAGATACGTGCGGTCAATCTAGATGGCCGGGGCATATTATGTCCACGTTACATCCGCGTCGGTCACGTGACAGGAACTAATTACTTTCCTGTACACGAACCCAGCCGCCGGCTGTTCGGCGCACACATACACCACGCCACTTCCAGACTTTTTCGAGTCCACTTGACATCAATGGAATAAAATCGTTCCCCGGGATCAGATTTGGGTCAGATCGATGAAATCTTATTGCGGGCGTAAAGCACGGTTTCCACGATAAATTTCGCCCGTCTGCGAAGTTTTTGTCACTAGCAAACGTTCAGATATTTTATTGAATAGCCCACTGAGAATAGTTGAAAACTGACTTTGATGGAAAATCACTTTGGAACCGGCTACCCAGTAGCTTGTAAATATATCTTTCTGTTTCAATATTTTATGGCGTCAGCCAATTTTATTAGAGCCTGCCACCCATTTCACTGCAAAATGGTTACAGTTTTGCAATTTTAGTTCTTGCACAAAATAATCCTTTAGGGCGCTCTACCTTGAAAACAAACAGTATTAAAGACAAAGTGTAAAATACATTTTTGTGTGCAGGATTGTGCAACAGCTTAACTTACAAAATATATATACAAGATGTCTCTAATTTTTTAATTCGGCGAGGATTAAATAAAAACTCTTAAGGGGTAATACCACTCTAGGTTTTTTGAAAACACGATTTTTTTTGCTTGAATGATGTCTTGAGACCTTGGAAATAAGGTACAATCCGTTTCAACTTTGAAAAAAACATTTAAATGCTTATTTAGTGAACATACGGCCAAGTGTCTAGCTAAGCGTACATGCAAAAAGTTTAGTCTGAGAGTTTGCAGCCTAGAGACCTATACGCTCTTATCTTATTTGGAGGAATTACATCCATGCTGTGAAATATAACATAAAATATCATAAAGCACAAAGATTTTGTGGAAATATCCCCGGTACGTTCGTAGAACTGACGCTAACCGCACAATGTTATAGCTGTCTGATGTAACGTATGTTGTTCTTGATTAGTTGGTAAAAAATAGCAGAAATAATTAGTGACATCCCCGGAGTATATCGTGATCGAAGGGAGTCGAAAGGAAGCAGCAGATTTTCAAATAGAATTAATATGACAAGCATTGAATCGTTTGGAACTAGAGTCGCCTCTGCCTGATCGTATCCACAGTCCACACCTGCAAAAAGTAATGTCGGTTGAAGATTTTTACAACGTTGAAGTGGATGACGTTTAATTATCATCTTTTGGACGTTATAGCTGTGATTTCTGCTATTTAACAAGTTGAAGTGTGTGAAGAAAATAGATCTGGGCGACACTGCTCAATACATTCTGACCGATGAAACGTCGCAGCACGACAATTGTCCACCTGGTGATTTCATTTTCACTTTCAAGTGGCAAAATAATGGTGGATATTGCAGCAAGTATAGCCATATGTGTTGTCAAAGATGCATTATCCAGCCTTATGAAAATTATGGAGGTATTATGTATGAGCATCGGGCCAAACTGCAATAATTTCTACGCGAAGGCTGACGCACGACGCATTATTTTTTCAGAGCCATCGCTGACTGATGCTGCAAAACAGGCCCGCCTGTCGTCAAAATCAAACAGAAAAACAAGAGGAGGAAAATTTTAATTTGAAAAGATATTTATATGGTCCAGGCATCGCAGACTATAGCAAAATATAACAATTCTATACGCCAAAGTTATACAATACTTTAAACCGTGTTTCCTCAAAACAGCATTTTTCAAACTGGCCGGAACGATAACTTCAACTGATCTCGGTCAATTCACTTGAAATTTCATATGCAGCTTCAGAACAACATTATCTAGAGAAGTACGTATAGATTTTAAGATAAGTTCAAAACTTTTTTTGTTATACAAACATTTTAACCTAATTATTAACCTTTTTTGTTGAAAAACTGCGTGCAAAATCTTTCCGGCCGTGCAACCCTGTCCGCCTGTCCTCTAACGCTTAAATTATTTATTTAATTTTGTTTTTTCTTTATTGTGAATATTCCTCAAAACATGAACAATTTTTGGCTTTAAAGAGATATTGTAATTCATTTACTATATTGTAAAAAATATACCTACAAAAGCTGCTATTTTTTCTCGCGCTAGAGTGGCATTACCCCTCAATTCTTGCTTCACATTTATATAATCACAAAAGACAAAACATATAATATAAACATAAACAAACTGTAGTGATTTATGAACATATAACAATCAATGTATGAGAGACTTAATCTATTTACGCACTCTTGTAATATTATATATAGAGAAAATATGGGACCGTACATGTGTCGTCTTCAACAGTTTCACAAAAGTTAATACACAACTTGCAATATGGATACTTACACATCTAATTTTTTAAGTTAAAAAACTACAGCAACGCCTGGGTTTTAACAATTACACTAACGTGACCAACGTGATAACAGAATTTGTGAATCTGTGCTAGTACTTTCCTATACGATACAGACAAACAGAAAAGGGTGAAAGAAAAGTGTGTTTAGGCCGTAAATTCACTGTTGCATCATCCAAGGCTTGGAATATTCGACACACTAAGATAAAATAGACTAATTACAAGTCCATTTTATTAGATATCCAAAATTCCCAACTGATTAACAACTAATTCTTCAACGCATCGGTATCATTTTATGCCCAATTAACATTTTTCAACGTCACTTCTACCGGCAGACAGTTACTACCAACGAATGAACAAACCACGTAAAATCTCAAAAATTCCAATCAGGAATCTCTTTATATCAAGTATGCCATGCATGCGTCAGGATTATTTTTGACCACTCAGGATGACTGCGTTACAATTTTATTGGTGGATGTGCTAAGGCCTCCCAGTGTCAAATTTTGAACTGTTTGACTTACACAATAAAAAACTGAAGTCATACAATTCATTTATAAAAGGGAATATTTGGAAAAGGATGTCCTTGTTTCATAATCCCGTAATTGTTATTGTCTCTCTGATATTATGTACCGCAAGCGTTTTGCATTCAACCAACATCGCGAGTAGAACAATGAGGTAGGCATATGGTTCAATAATTTTTCAATTTAAGACTACATTAGTGAGGGCAAACAATTCCGCTCGAACACCGGATACACCTGCTAATCTACTTGTAAATACCTGATAATAATATTGATAAAAGCGAACAAATAGCGTGTAGCACAAACGGTATGAATGTTTCGCGCGAGCCATACTTCCTTGAGCGCACGTATTCGTACAAAAGAATCAACAGTAAATATAATAAGAACATGTTGATAGGACGGAAGAAGGCAGCTGAATTTTAGCGATAGCGGTGTCGAAACAAGATGGAGCCGGATAACATACAATGGTAGGTAAATAATATTTGGAATGTTTTTAAATGTAGAGTAATAAAAAATCTGATGTGGCCAGGCACATGACTTTATCATACAATATATAAAATTAATTGTTTAGCTGCATGAGAATCTATTTGATTGAGATCAGTCGTGTCTGCATTAAAATAAAACTAGTTAGCCAGGATTTAACAGATAAATAAATAACTAAATAAATAAATTATTCCTTTATTAAAATAAGACAATATTATTTATATTTAGGGCGCAGTTCAGCACACTTGTTTCCAAATTGCCTTACTCTTCCACTCAACCCCTTACGCAAACTAGAACTAAGCCATAATTGTAGCAATAATATAGAAATAATTCCGGGAACTTATCAAAACAAAAACAAACAACAAAATTACTCTAGAGTCTAATTACACGTAATTGCAGCAAATCCAACTCAACAAAACATCGCACCTGCTCATAAAAAATAAAAATTAAAAAACCTCCAATGTGCGCTCGATGCCTAAAGTCCCCCCTGTTGAGCAAACAGCCAACGCTTCACCTTTCCCCCAAAACTGTTTCATGATAAACTTTTCGTATCTTCCCTGAGACCATTGTATATGTGACTGATCTGGTAAGAGAATGACCGTTTATACAGCTCAGTGCGATGGGCAAGTGGAGCTAACAAACCCCCGAATCTTAAACTAAGGTTATGGACATACGTTCTACAGCATATCTTCCGCATGAGGTATTGTGGGATCCTAGTGGATAGCAACTTATGATACAATATTGCTGCATGCAACACCCTAGTGTTATCCATGTTCAACCACCCCAAGTCGCCCAGCCCATTCGATGCATGATCATACTTCGTCAAACCAAAAACAAACAGAACACATGCATTTTGGACACGCTCAACACGCTGCCTATCCGACGCCATCAGGCAAGGACTGTACACGGTATCACAATATGAGATCTTTTGATACTATTAACTACGGTCAATATTAATTGTGAGATAATGTCAAAACATCAGCATTTGACACTACCGGTACTGTCAGCATTTGACACTACCGGTACTGTCATTAGACTGAAAAATTTGCAAATCCTGGGCCACTATATAGTAGTAAATCAATGCAGATGCGACCGATTTCGATCAAATAGAATTTGCTCTTGCAGCTAAACTATTAATTTTACCAAAAAATGTCATAGGCATAAATTATTCAAAATTTCCTCTACTTTAATTTATGATTTAACTATTTTGACGAAATTACAGAAATGGCGGCTCATTTGCAAAATCCTTGAAAAAGGCTTAGAATAAACTCCCAGTTCCTTTGGACCCTTTTGAACCAAAAGCTTTTCAACTCTAAGTTTGGCCATGAAACTTCTAAATATCAAGTTCCGTGCCGATACCTTTAGTGGTTTCTCCGGAAATTAATCAACAAAAATTGGGTACACACACACACACACACACACACACACACACACACACACACACACACACACACACACACACACACACACACACACACACACACACACACACACACACACACACACACACACACACACACACACACACACACACACACACACACACACACACACATACACACACACAGAATTTTTTTTGTACCTTGGTCAAATATGTTCAGGGGACCCAAAAGGACATATTTCGGCAAAAATCTCAAAAATTTTGTTCGGCATGATTACAATACTTTACATACTGCGTATGATAAAGTAAAAAGTAAACTCGTATTAGCACACGCTTTTTCATATTGTATACTAACAGAAAAATGAAGACAAAATCTGTAAGAATATTTAAAACATTAATATTTGCACAAAAAAACGTATATTTGACGAAATTATGGTAAGGCAATGGATTAAAATTTACGACATGAATTATTGAAAAGTTTTAATAAAGCTAAATAAAGAGACTACGGTGTATCATTGTATCATATTTTTTTTTAATTAACAATGCAAAGTTGGTGTGTGTTTTTTTTTAATCAAATGAGTTATCATGAAGTTGATATAAAGTTGTCTTTATGGACATAATATATTACAAAAATACTTAAACAATTGAAATAAAATTAGATCTTAACAATTTTCTTAAAAAAACACCAGAAACATTTATCTAATTGAAATAAATATGGTAAACTAAAGAATGTCTACAGTGTTTGGTGTAAAATAAATATGTTTTCTACTCCTATTGATTAATGCATTCACTATCATGGCAATTTATGATAAGTAATACTAATCATTCCCCACACGCATGGCAAATATTTCATTCCTGACTCCTCATACCCCGCAAGTCGTGAGAAATGTTTCATTTCTCATGGCTTTAGAAGCAATCACAGCTCTGGATTTTGGCATATTTAGATAATATTACACATTTTTCTTTAAATTGTAAATATCACGAAAACTACTAAAAATGGACATATTTGACATAAATTAAAGGGAACTTCGTGGGCAATTCAACTAGCACATAAAATGCAGGGCGTTCCATTTAAAAAAAATTTCAAGGAAAAGCGACTTGAGAAACATCAAAATTTGAAAAGTTTTATGAACAGCCTGTATATTGAATCTAATACCTTTGGATACCATCATCTATCTACTAGCTTTGACTATTGTCTGACATAGTTTAAAAGCATAATCTGCAAAAATGCCATTTTTACATAGTTTTAAACAAGACCTTGCAACGGACATATTTTTGAGAAATAATTGAATATCTCAGGTACTATTAACGCCGAGAATTAGCAACCTATACCGTTGGATAGCCAAATTCATCCGTATTCACACAATAATGAAATATACAGGGCGTTCCATTTAAAGAAATGTAAAAACTCTACTTCACGCATAAATACAACATCCTTTATAAATGAAAATAATATTGTTATTTAATTCATAAAAAAATAACAATTCATATTCCATTTTGTCGAAGGAATATTCGCAAGAAATATATGCATATACAAACATGTAAACTGTTTGACTTCAAGTGAGCCCGCCACCATACAATCCAATGCGTCACAAGGCGATTGTGCAATTAGAACTAAAAAGTTTGAGCCAGACCACAAACTGTTTGGTTGCTGCAACTCGTTTAACAGTTGTAGTTGCATGTATGCGCAGACCATAGAACATCATATAACACAAACATGCAATCAAACTGTTGCTCAACTGAAAATTGCAAGTGTGCTCTAGGCCTTAAACGCCAAAGATAGGTAGCCTTTGCTCCGTTTTGAAATAGATGACAACGTTTCAATAACAACTGCAGCCATATAGGTAACCAACGATGTAACAGAAACTATAAAAGGAGTTTAATTTTGGTATCATTGTTTTCCTAATGGCTGTTTACTTCTGTTTTGAAACAGATGTACTGTATCCACCCCTATTCCGAAAACAACAGCTTTCATGGTTGTTTCACGTAGGAGTTAAATTATATTGTAAATTCTCCGATCATGGTCACGCCTAAAACCACATTATGTTTGCTTGTTTATTTGTGAATTTCGACAAACTGAAGGAATTTTATCGTACCTAACTCTTAATCGTTGCATCCGTATCTTGCTGCCTACTTATGGAATAGAGAATTCTTATTTCATTCTTTCTCTTTATGCTATCCATTTCGTCTAGTTCGGCCGGCGTTGATAGGACAGGATCACTTATTTTATAAAGATGTCAACGGATGGCATGTTTTCCATCGCAGCAGTGAAAGAAGTGTTCATCGCAATATTGCAGTACTGCCGTGTAGATCCAAAGCGAAGGAAAGGTGAGAAAGGTTATTTGAGTTGTGCACACCAGTTACCTATCGAAAATGATGCCAGGATATGTTAGTTTAACTTTGGTGATGAGGGTGCAGATATTTGCTCCCATCAATATTAAGCTTCCTTGTAAACCATCGCCGTACGGAAGAAAAAGGAACACGCTTTTTGTGGTAATGACAGTAGGAGTGACCGAAAGGAAATTATCATCACACCATTTTTCTAGTTGGTCGGATCCGTACATCATGCCGGAAAAACTATCGGACAGTCGGTTGAGCGATACTGGAAATCGCCCAACCAAGGACTTTGGCCTGCAACCATACAGCCAAAAACAATCAAAGTTCAAGAACTACGGGCCTCTTTTGGTACTGTACAAATATCCATGTCACCCACAATATTGTCATAGGATAATTTACAAATATTCGGTAAACTGTAATTTTGGAAATTTGTTTGTCGAAATGTTGTTTTAATAAATAATGTTTAGTTCGATTAATAAAGAAATAATTAATCGACGTTACTCTTATCCGTAGTCCGAGGTATTTAGGGTCATCATCTTGTGAGGGTAACAAGAGTCAGAACGGAGAGATACCCGTTTTGTCATATAGGCCGGTTGCGTATGAAATTCCTGTGCCGGATACGGCAAGCTCGGTCGTCGGTCTTTAGCCTCTCTTCGATCGCCGGGTAGAGTAGACTTTGTCCCACTCCGTGCAGTGAGACCGCCGCTGTTCTAGAAGGGCTTTTACGAGAGAGTGCGAGTGCAAGTAAGTCCTGAGTGCATTCTTGAATGGGGTCTGGCTAGCAGTATTAGGCAAGTGAGTTGAGTTACCGGATGGTCGGTTCGGTGCGGCAGCCGCTGTAGCGTTCTCTACATCCAGCCGGCATACAACAGCGATCATATGACCAGGTTCATTCTTAAAATTCCAACACAGTGCACACACCCGATACCAACCATAACTCGAACCCACCACCGATATAAATAACATGTAAACACGAAAATTGAACGTGTAAAATTGAAATGACCCGGTTCAACGACCGTACTTGATGTTATTAGTAGATTTCGTATGTACGTCCAAAATTGTAGCATTTATTTTTGTTGGGCCGCGGAACTATGCCAACTCACAAAAATATTAAATCGAAAAAAAAGTCGCCTCTGTCTCTATTTTTCACATTGTGGTACTCCTCCCTGGGACCTCCTAGCAGTTACGTAACACAATGGATGATAATCGATTGTTCTCGGTAAGTGCCTTTTTTCCATTTCTTTGTCAACGCGCGAGCACCGACTTCCGGAAGACGTCAAATAAATACTCGACTTTTTATCGCCACTTCCGGCTCTAAAAGGAAACCGAACCAGATAAGCCTCCCCATTCATGAACGTATCTAGCCCCCGGCTAATACTACCTACGGTTATCACTTACACGTTTCGAGAATTATAAATTTTGTATGTTTTCGTTTCTGCTATCGAAATGACAGTATTATGAGGGCGACTCACTAATATAATGTATCAAACATTTCCCTGGAATATAGTGGTCGATTCTGAATGTCAAATACATCAATGTGATTATAATCACACATAAGTTGAAGATTAATGAGATTTGCTTAGGCAGAATAGAAATAAATTAGTTATTTTTATGCATAGAATGCACCAGCGATTAGATTGTAAGTTTAGTGTTTTATGATTATTATCAAAGACTGAACTGCTATCCACATAATGGCTATAATGCACTCCATGATTATACACTCTACCGGTCTACCGGATCATGAATGAACTTGATCCACGTGAATTATAATCTACATTATGTGGTTATCAAATATGATAACATCATTATACCTAAGCATTGTTAATATGATTAGCGGTGGGTTGGATTTTTTGATACCTGAGTTAATCAAACGCCTTGTCTTACTGACCTGTTATTAATTTCCCTATTACGCTGAACTTTGTCAGCTTTATTAAGGACTCTACAAAAGGTTCGCCCCCGGCGGCGCATATTTAGGGGCGGCATTTTTTATATTTCTGCCAAATTTATTTACAAATAAAAATACTATAATAATGTTGTTATCAACAGAATCAATGATTATAAACAATTCAGCTGCTAATAATTTCTTTGGCGACTTTGTTGTTATTGCAACAGCGATTCTATCGGTCAAGAATGCTGCAATGGAAAATTCTGCGTGTGGATAAGCATGACATTCTTTAAACCTGGCATGTGTACATGCAGCTTCTGCTAGAGTAAATTCCACAACAATTTTTGGGACTATCGAACACTTATTTTCGTTTTTTCGTCCACTCATTGATGAGATATTTTACTTTCTGCCACTGGTCAAGGTGTTAAACACAGAAACTCGTTGGAACGCAAGAGTAGAAGTAGCAACAATAACTGTAAAAGCATTTGTTAAAGATTTGAAGTGCTTTGGGCAAATTGTAATCTGAGGAAAAACATATTAAAACACGATCAGCCCCTGAAATATTACTCCAGTCATTGGAATCTTTTTCCTTTCTGTGCTACCTCAATTTAATCCGTCCTTTTGGAAGCTAACGGCCCACAACAATACTTTAACACTTTTGCACATATGTATTTCAGTGGACAAATGGACAAAGGGGCACGCTAATGCAAAACAGCAGCGAAAACAAAACTTGAGATTGGAGATGTCCACTGAGCGTGGAGTTAGAAGGAAAAAGATTATGAGTGGTGAACATTCGCGAGACGCGGGAATATATTTTAGAAGAGGAGATACAACGGGAAATGCTTTTGGCAGTGGATAGAGTTCTCCAAGAAATAACAGTTCATTTTGAGCAACTACATGTCCTTGCAAAAAACTATTCTTTCCTAATACCATGTAATCTTGTAAAAACAAATTTTAAATATCAGGTGAATAACTTTCTTGTCATTGACGACGAGCAGTTGAAAAACCGCACAAAAGCCTCTTGAACTTTTAATATTTATTCAAAAATACAGGCTGGGAAACCCTGTTCCAAACATAGTAATATTGCTATGCTTTATATATAGCTTATATAGCTTAGATTATATTATATATGCTTTCGTTCAATAATAAGCGATTTAAGATGGCGTGATCTAGCGATACTTTCTATAGACAAATTATTATTTTTTCAAGAAGATTCGAATAAAAAAAGCAAGAGAGATAAATTTATAAACACGCTTATATGATATATGCATTATTATATGTACAATTGTACAATTTGTACAATCCAAGGGTACAATCTGTTTAAGCGAAAGAAATAAAATTTGTGTTTAGTAATTTGTGATGTCCAGTAATGTTAATATCCACCAACACTTAATTTTGATTGACTTAGAAAGGGTGGCAAAGTAGTGACCGACCCAGGCGTCAAAAGCTCTAGGTACGCCACTGGTCGTAGTTAAACGTCGTATTAGATTCGCACACAACGGATATAAATCGTGAGCATGAAACATCCTTAGTTAAGTGCTCGTCAAATAATATACTAATACTATTATATAGCGTTTTATGATACAATGAACCTATGTACTCGAACATAATGAAAGATTTTAATGAAAAATTATGTCAAATGTGATATTAATATGAATATTGACAGATGCTGTCAAAATTTTGCATCCCAAAATACTGCTTTTTCCAGGGAGAATCAAAATGGTGCTTTCTTATAAATGCTAGAGACAGCAATAGTGACAGAGGATCAGGTTCTTAAGTTCTCTTGCTATATTTATTCTAATCATTTTCAAGCAATATAAAGAAATTTTGATGTCGTTGAATCATGCGGTGTATTATGAAATGCGATGTATTACTGAAATTATTCTTTAGTAAGTAGAGTCTCTGCAAACGTTTGCTTGACACTGTGTCTTCTATAACAAATTCAGATATTGAGATTAATAAAAAAATAGAATAGACCACAACCCATCATTTTGGTTCTCCTGGTATAATAACCCATATATTTTGTTCAATTGTTTACTGTATCATCAAAATTGATCAAGTACTTCAAAAGTTATTATTGAACATACAAGGTGTCCGCAAGATGTCCACAAGCACAAGGTCTCTATTTTCGTTCCTCACTATTTCTCCGACCTAAAGAATATTTTCCGATATTTGAACATATTTGTAGTATCTGTCAAAGTTTCATTGCACAATAAAAAAAGAAAGTTATTCGCACATAACTGCTATTACTCACTCGAATCATTTATAACACTCGCCTTCGGCAGTACTTAGTTATAACTCACAACTAAAGCGCGATGGAATCATTCAGCTAGGTGCTGCGTATGGTAAATTTGTTGATGTTGGACCCATCACGTCGCTAATTTTGATATAAAACATAGTTTTTTTTATAGTCGGTTGCAGAAAGGCTCATCAAGTCTAAAGGTGCGTTCCCATTAAGGCTAATGGCAGTGGTAGCCGACGCCATTATAATATTTCTAATAGAGAGTTGCTAGTGACTCATGTTTATGTACATGCAAACTCTTATGTGTCACTATCATGAGATGTGAGAAATACTATAATTTCGTATTCTACCACCGCCATTACCTACCATTACCACCAATCGGAACACACCTTTAATCACCGATTATCTCCTGAGAAACTGATTAAAAATGCTGGTTCTGCATTCTGGTTAATAATGAGCCGTTAAGACCTAAGCAGTAATTAAGACTTGATAGGCCTTTTTGCAACTGGCTATTAGAAATGGATAATAAACAAATTTACTGTATAATACAAACTTTTCTGGAAACACTGTATAATAGCGGTGAAAATCGTTAGTGTTTTGAAATCGACATACGTGGTTTTTAGACACTATATATACGCGTGCTTTGTATATTAAGAACAATGACAACATTACATTTTAACATTCTACATAAGCATGGTTATCAATCTATATTATGTCAGTGTGGTTTCGTTGGGTCATCAGAGGAATGTATCATCGATTTCTGGAATCCTTCCAATCCAAAACACAATGCGAACTTTTTATATATTCCGACCTACCGTGCATGATATGCAAAAATAATCTCGACATTCGTGTGCAATCAGCATTTTAAAATTCAAAATAAAACAAAAGGTTTCCAGTTGATTCGCATTAACTATTTATAGAAACAGTAGTGCAAAATAAGAAATACAATTTCAGTAGGCCAAGAGCCAATACATGCGATAAATTACTGGCAACTGCAACATTATCTGCAGCAATGTCAATAAAAAGTTCACAAGAGAATCGTGTCAGCGAATCACCCACTTCCACGCTGCAGAACCGTTTGTCGCAATAGCGCAATTTATCACCCAGAAAGTTGAATGAAAACACAAATGTCAATGGCTATTAGACTAATGGTTCTAATTTCAACCCCTTTATGAATTCACAACAATGGTAAATGAGTTTCGCATACTAACGGAAAATTTGGTCAAAAATTGATCAATAATGCCCGTATGAGCGACGTTAAGGTGCACATACTGAACATATGCAGGTAACACGTGTTGGTATCGAATACGAGTGTACTTGTGTGGTTAACTAGGAGGGTGTTGTATTTGAGGTGTCCGAATTAAGATTTATCTTTGTATTATATGGGTGACTAGAATGAGGGTAATGATGAGTACTTACATTCTCGTGACCCGTATATGATATGCAAGAGAGGTTTAAACGCCGCAGTTGTGGATGACTTATATGACAAATAACGTACTTTTAAATCGTTGGGATTTGTGCTGGCCATGGCGACATATTCGGCAACAGATTCATCAAAAACTAACCCGCTGTCTTCAAATTCAGAATGGGGAATGATCATAAAATAATTTACAGATAGGAATTCACACAATCGATCAAGTTATTGAGGCCAAACGAAACGGGACGTTTCGTTTAGGTGTCCACAATCCACCAAAGTTTGGGCTGGATAAATTTCTCTCTTCCAGACTTCGAAAACATTCTACCACCACATCAAAGCAGCATATTATACCTACTTTTTAGAAAAGACGCGAACTGGTCTCCTTTGTAGTATATAGTATTCGATCTATAGTATATTAGCCGCAGAGTTTTCATTTAGCAAATTTGAAACAATATCAATTTCGGACAAACTGGTATATAAAAATTATTTTTTCTGATGTTTGGTAATTTTAATTCCTTCATCTTTAGTTTTAAGTTTCGTTTAGTTCTTTTAATAAATAACCAGCATCCAAACGTTCATCATATGTACATTAGGAGAACGATGCTAATAAAGTTGCTCTCATTTTTAGACCAAATATAGAACTAGCACTTTTCTACAACGAATCCAATCGTTTAATTGCATTTAATCGTATTAATCTTTTGGTTTCTTTGTAGCAATCTCTGATTACGATGATGATGATCAAACGTACTTTTCCCAATTCAAAATCCATTCAGAGTTATTGTTAATTCGCTTTAGAGAATACTCTCAAAATTGGATAAAAAAAAGTACCTACTTATTGCTTGGGGTTTACTGACAAGAAGGCCGAGATGTCTTCGTTAAAACATATTTAAAGTCTAAAACTTTTGTTTTAGGTACTATTTATTTTATCAAGGTATGTTTCTCCGATACTTATTACTATCAGTTCAAATTGTTAGCTTGAGGCGGGGCAGTCTTACTCCAGAATGTCCAATCCAGAAAACAAATTTACGACAACAATGACTATTTTTTTCTCTGAAATTTGGTCCTGGCTTTTGTTCTACGCCAAATTTTATTGCGGTTCATAAGACAATTTTCGATATAACCTCACTATATGGATCATGCATTTTTTCATATGAAAAGTTTCATATGCCGTCTACTTGTGTGGTAAAAACTGTCAGACTAAAACAACTTCGACCAATGGGCAAAATTGTAGAAATACTCATTATTTTATCAGTTTAGGTTAAGTGAAAATAAGTTGTTAGTCCTTGACTAGGTGTTATGCCACAAACACTCTGTGTTTGAACAAAATAAAAAAATAAAAATAAAATATGACGCGGCATGGTCCCAGAATTTCGATAGGTTTCTTTGCGCTGCATAATAAACGCTAACAGTACATCATGGACCCTTGTGAATAGCAAACATTTTGAACCTTTTTGCGGATTCTAAAGAATTACCTAGAAATTTGTAAAAATGCATGTAAAATATGACTTTATGACTATGAATTCATCTTCAGTGTAGAGAAATCTATCGAAAATACACATTTTCAACTGTATTTTTCTCGATAATAATATTATACAGGGCTTTTTCACGACGAGTTCCCATTAGAAGTATAGGGAGAACCAAATGAAATGAGTTTTTGGTTACTTCCGGTTTCACCGGAAATGGAGTCAACTTTCATATTTCAAATGGAACACCCTGCACTCTGTAGCATTTTATAAATCTTTGTAAAATTTTAGGTCAATTGTATGTCAGATACCCTATACCAAACATACGTCATATTTGTGATATTGAATTTTTACGCATTTGCGGATCTACTAAAGACAAAGTGTACGAAGACCTAGGAACTGATAAGGATAACATGCAAGCTGCGTTTAATGATTTATGTGCTAACTCTACCAGGGACGCAGTACCAACAATAAATAATATGTCAAAAAGAATCGAAATATGTGTATGTTTAATTTTTTCTATTGCATTGTTGCTAGTCGTATAGTTTAATAAACACTAATTTAATTAGAATGACTAAAAACTTAGGTAAATGACTTGTTAATGAATTTCTGTTGTTCAATTGTTTCCAATACAATCTAGATTTGGCAATGTTTTCAATTTGTATTGTGATATTTCAAAATCGGTTTAAGTAGGTAAAAGTGCAGTTTAGGTATAGGACATTTTACACAAAGTTGATCTACAATTTTTCATAACATTGCATTCATATGATAGAGTTAACCTTAAAAAGATAGGGTCGACTTATAATATTTTTCTAACGTTTAATTTTGATCTTATAATTTGAACAGTTCATAACAATTTTGCTGGAGACCTATATTCTAACGGTCACGCCAGACAATTTGTAAATAATTTAAAGCAACCTTGCAATTGTAATTTTTTATTGAAAAAATCTCAAATTTGAAACATCTTAGGTATTAGGGTATGTAACATACAATTGACACAATTGCCGGTGCAACCGGAAGTAACCAAAATCAGAAAATATTTTAGTTAAAAAGATCATATCCAAAAACATAGTCCATAAATTTTCAATTTCAGATTTCAAAGGCCTCTCCATATACTTGAAATGGCAGCTCATCGAGGAAGCCACTGTAAAGAAAAACACAAAATTTGAATATTTCGTAATTCAGAAAATAAATCCAATATAAACATTCAGAGAGAGAAAATTTTAAATGAAAGATCGACTGCTAAGGAACAAATCAAATACGAAACAATAACAATATATCTGCTCTAGTTAAAATAAAACTGATGAGATAATTTAACCGACCGCAGTATACGTTTTCGGGCTGTCTCTCCCATTAAAACCCAAATTATATTTAACTTTATTTTAACGCCTCGGTTCATGTTCAGCCACCGACGCACATATCATAAAAGCGGATGATATCCGCCGACCGAAAAAAAGAATCACCCATAAAAACCGTAACAAAGATACGCGCGATATAAAACGGTAGAATGTTGTTTAGTCTGCGCGCGTTTTAAGAATCGCGAACGGCCATTTTGGCTGGTGTTTATGTACCGGGGTGCGCGCCAATAATGAAATTGTTCTCGCGATCGGGAAATGGGACCCAGTGGGTCCCCCAGTGGGGACCGCTAAAGGACGCCGCCGGAGCAAGTGCGGTGGCCCGTATCTGCAATTTATGACACGGCCATAAACGCTTATATTTATAAATAAATACACGGAGGATACATTGTTGCTGTGCAGCAGCAATTTTATGTGGAACGAACGAACGCCAGGCGACTTAAGGAATTGCTGCGAGTTGCTCTCGCTGATGCTCCGCTCGGTGGTGGTACTTTGGTTACTATACTGGCAACGAGGCGAGAGCGACTCGCGAGACGGGCTATTTAAAAATTAAAAGGCAAACAAAGCCATCGTCTCCAAGACGCAACACTGTATTTATATTCTCACGTAACAATACTAAGGTCGGCTAATTCGTTCCTGCTGAGATGTACGGAGCGATTCTGATAGTTAGCATGACGTAGAACATAAACCTTTAGGAGATGTTTTCCTTAAAGATACACTAGATAATATAATGTAATAGGTACAGAACAGGTCCTACAAAATCATATTTCTTTTATATTTCTTTTATATTGTTGTTTTACTTGTTACTTGTTAACTAATAAAAAATTGTCTAGAAATATTGTCGTGATAAGAGGAATCACTGATAGAATTGCAATCCTTAGGCAAAAGTTGTGCCAAAACATAAGTATAAATATTATTCAAATATACGCACCAACAGGCGCTACAGATGAGGTCATAAATAGATTCTATACTCAACTAGAAGAAACAATGAGATGCATACCCGACTGGCATAAGTCAGATAATAACATAATAGGCGTCAGAGAGGAGTAAGAAGAGAGAATACTGGGACCCTATGGATATGCTAGAAGAAATGCAAGAGGAACGCTACTATTGGACAAAAAGATGGGCATGGAGCTCGCCGGGTGACAGATACAGAACCGAGATAGATTACATACTGGCCAATAAAACAAATATCATAACAGACACACATGTAATAAACAGATTTCAATTCCTCTCAGATCATAGAATGGTAAGAACAAAGATTCAACTCAATAAAGATGAGATGCACCTCAATAAAATGCGCCGAAAGAAAATACCTATAATATCAACCACCAATGAAGAGAATTTTCAGAGAGAACTAGATGAAACATCAAAAAGTCTTCAATAAAGAAATCATGCGTTATCCAATCATGGACACGGTAAAATCAAACTCGGAAACGAACCAAAACCAGAAAAACAGCGAGAAACTAAAAGAAGTGACAAAACAACTAATAAATGACAGGGAAAAGCTAAAAGAGAGAAAGGGAACGGAAACACGAGAATGGAAAGAACTAAGGATAATACGAAAAGACCTGCGACACTATAGAACTAAATTGATACAGGATGAACTTGAAACACGAGGATCAATTCAGTTCTTAAGAAAACATTTATCGGGATGCAAACAACTAACCACCAGTCTAAAAAACAATAAAGGTGACGTAACAAATAGTAGGGATGACATGTTGTTAATTGCAACAGACTACTATAGACAGCTCTATAAACCAGTAGTACTCACAACTCCAGTAGAAGACAATGACTACAATAATAACGACGAAATAACCCCGACAATTATCATGTCAGAATTGGAACTGGCTATAAATCACCTTAAAAACAATAAAACCCCTGGAGGGAACGCCATAACAAATGAAATACTCAAACTAAGTACATATGCGGTAAAACAGACTCTCCTTCATTTGTTCAACGAGATCTTAAGGACAGAATACATACCAAAACAATTGAAGATATCTGAAATTACATTACTATACAGAAAAAGGTGATAAACAGAACATAGACAACTATCTCCCAATCAATATTTCATCGAGCGTTTATAAACTATTTATGAAAGTATTCTACAAACGATTATACACTACACTGGATACACTACACTGGATGCGAACCAACCCCACGAACAAGCAGGGTTTCGAAAGACGTGCTCACCTATGGACCACATACACACGATAGACCAAATTATCGAAAAATCCAACGAATACAACAAGACAATAGCACTAGCGTTTGTGGACTATTCAAAGGCTTTCGACTCTATCTCCCACAGCAGCATATGGAAAGCCCTAAACAACCAAGGAATACAAAACAAATATTTAATATTAACGCTGTTCTGGAAGAAATCTTTAACTAAACTGGGAAGATAAAGGAATACTGGTAAACGGTAGATATCTCTGAGACCTGCGATTTGCAGACGACATCAAACTGCTAGCAAATAGTACGAGCGAAACTACAGCCCATTCTCAAAGATCTAGCAAGAGAAAGCAAAAAAAAGTTGCAGTAACAATGAATCTCAGCAAGACCAAGATTATGACGAACCAAACCCTGCATTTACCGATTACTCTTAACAACACGAACGGTAGAGGTCGTCGATGACTACATCTATCTGGGTAAACTGGTATCATTTCCAATTGTAAATTTGTTTTGTAAACCCAGAGCAAGGAAGTAGAACGTCGAATTAACAATGCCTTGAAATCATTTTGGGCACTAAAACACCAACTAAAAAGCGACATTCTTTTATCCCTCAGATCCAAAGTATTCAACATGGCAACATGGAAACATGGCCACTTACTCGTAAACAACTGAATCGCCTACAAACTACACAACAAAAAATGGAAAGAACGATGGTTTATATAAAAATAAGCGACAGGGTAACTAATACTGCAATCAAGACAAAAACATGCAGTACGAATGAACAGTAAAAGATGGACTAAAAGTGTGGTGGAAAGGTTTCCGTTTGAGGGCCGCAGAAGAGTGGGGAGACAAAGACAAAGGTGGAGGGATGAACTGGAGAGATTCTGCGGGGTAGAATGGAATAGAGCAGCGACAGACCGAAACGGATGGAGAACTAGAGGGAAGGCCTTTGCCCAGCAGTGGGATGATCAGACTTAAAGTAAAGTAAAGTAAAAAGTTAATTTACTAATCAAATTTGAAAAATGTGGTACTGTGGGTATACACTCTAGCTGTAGTCATCTCGGATATGAAGAAGGGTGGGTGGGATTTTCAGGAGTGTTTCTTTGAGTAGGTATCAGGAAAAATACATGTAACATTAATAAAATATATTGTTAACGTGCTTCAGGAGTATTTTCATTGGCGTTATCAGTATGCCAAATGTCAGCGTGATGTCTTTATGCTGTGCAGAGAAATTTTATTGTGCAGCTCAGCAAAATTAGACAAATAAAGCTTTTCACTTCAAACCCAGCTGGATTCTTTCATACACCTTTGGTTTGATATTACAAACAACGTGCCCAATTCCCCAACTAACGGGCATATATTTGTCACACCTGTAGCTTTTATGCTACTGTTATGGTACAACAATATATTTATACATAGTCAACGCTAATAGGTAACGAGCTTGCAGTTCTATTTAGAGCTCAGGTGTCATGGAAAGCTTATAACAACCATAAACTAAAAACAAAAGTCTCTGCTAGACGTTGCGTTTTAGTATTGGCAAACCTATGCCACATATGTACATGATAGGTAGGTAGTATTAGTTCTGTGCGCGATAACACAAACTACCATTACTTTAAGCGATTGCATCGTAACCAGTTACTTAGTTTTTGACTCAGCTATTAGACTGTAAGACCACCTTACATAACACAAACTACCATTACTTTAAGCGATTGCATCGTAACCAGTTACTTAGTTTTTGACTCAGCTATTAGACTGTAAGACCACCTTACATACATCAAATGTATTAGTCTAATAAATTATATTTTCGTAGATTTGATCCGAAGATGGGGACAAGAGCCCCGAAATCGATAATCATGTACTAACGTTTTGAATAAAACGACAACTCCATATTTATATCCTTTTATATCTCTGACAAACTACCACTTGTTACCATGGAGCAGATGTGTCACTGTGAGATGGGTAGGGTTCCTCCATGATCATAACCAACGGATTCCAAACTGTATATTTTGTTACCGCGAATAGACTAATTATGACCGGGTTATGAGATGACAAAATGGGTTTCTACAGTAGTACCACATCTGCCAAAATCATGTAGAAAAATGAAGGAATGTAATAAAATAAAACACTTCTAGTGTATGAGGGACTAAAGCCGTTGGCCCCGTGCGCTGTCATGTTGAAATGAGCACGCTAAAGAATGTGACTTCTTAGTGTGTTATCAGAAGATAACCTTTTCACGTGTGTGTTCAATGCAACGGTAGTGCAGCTACTTCACATATAGACAAAGGCAACTACATAAAGTTCTCTGGTTGGTATTTTAGGTTTTATATGTGTGGCAACGAGACAAGCCCTTCTATTGGTCTTGTGCCCCACATTTAGACCTTTGAGACCAACATTTTTCAAAAATATATCGTTTGAGTTCGGTTGAAAAGAATTATTAATAAACTGATGTTGGTGTACCTACTCTAAATTGAACCTGCAACTATTTTAAAGTTCTAAACCTGCAATACTTCGCACGTTACTGTTTGTAATATGGTTTTGTGCACATGGTGAAGTAGATGCTTTATTGCATCTACGCCATTGGCCAAAGCTTAATAAAAGATTTTTTTTGTTTGGCCGTTCAGATCAACTAACATACTGAATGAACCTCAGGGAAATCATCTGTTATATAACTGTTTAAAGTATTCAGATTGATATCCGTGTAGCCTATCTGCGGCTAAAACATTTCGGAATAGGAAATAATTACAGCTCATGCCAAGGGAATACCTCTTCCCTATAACTAAAAGGTACCTCCCATGTATTCATAACTACATAAATATCAAATGATATAGTTTTTATGATCTGCTTTGACTTAAGTACTTTTTAACAACTACTCTCATTTCCCTACCATTGTTAGTGGGAACTTCCTATAATAAAAACATAATAGGTTAATACCGTTGTGGTTAGTAGACTTAGGGTAACCGTAGGGTATCGCCTAGAGCAGGGTTGAGGAAGTAAATCGACCAACCCCACCATGAATTCGTTATTTAATTACGCGATAAGTAAGTGTGACCCTTATTCCTGTTGCTTAGGGGCAAGCCGCTCGGGCCAGACAAGAATATTCACTTAAATGCGGGAGAAACTGAGCGTGACTGAGCTTGGACTTTCACTGGCCGTGGATATTTCCATAGCGGTGTATTATTTATTATAATACGTTTCCTGCTAACAGTAATTGGGTTAATTCGTAACCATTAAACTGTCCACAGCGCGCAGCGCACCCTTCGTTCAATTGAAGGCAGCAGCGGGGGTTCCGTTACTCTCGTAAATGATCGACCCCAAGTGTCTGCCACAATTTGTTTGTAGGTCGGACCCCCCTATGTAGATTTATTTCAGTTTTATGACTTCATTATTCGATTCGGTTAAGTGTGTAGTATGGGGGCATAATATTGTAAACTGATTTATACTAATACCAAGGGGATTAACTGGTTCGTTTAACTAGATCGCTCTAATTGGTGAACTTTTATTATATCCTACACTCCTATTATTGAAGGGAGACACACCATTTGTTTAAATCATGAATCCTGTTGGAATAGCAAATTATGTCAGAATGAAAATAAAGCAGAGCTTTGTTCAGTGCAAGAGTTGATTGTGGGAAAATCAGAAGAACATTCATCCAACAGTAAAGGTCTATTAAAATTTGACTTTTCTAGACCATTTCTGGGCTGCGTTTGTTTAGTCGGCCCGGGTTGTACCTGGATAGTACCTTGGCCGTCAACAATGCAGCGGAATCCCCCAACACGTCTTCGTTTTGCGAGACATGGAATATAACATCAAAATGAACTCCAATAACTTAAGAAATGAAGGCAAGGTTCGTTGCAAGGTGTCCTGAGGTTTGTGAATATTTGCAATTATAGATGTAAATTTCGAAACGCAGGTTTGTATTCACGCTAATGGTGATAATCGAGTAGGTTGGTCATCAGAAAATTAGTCGATTGGATGAATATGTTAGCGGCAATTTGTATAATTTCGCATTCTATGGAATACCTAGGCATTCTATGTAATGGCTATCACTCATGGGCATAATGTATAACGAGTTTAGATTTCATACATTTTATATAATGCCAAAGGCTCATTGGGCAAAGTACATTTATTTCAGAATGCCAGCTAAACATAAATAACCTCAAAAATGGTACTTTGGTCGGGGCCTGAATTGTTCTTAAAGTGAATAAATATAACATTATAAAATGCCATTTATTTAGAAATGGAATCGGCGAATTGTAGGATGTATTCCGAGAAGCTATGTCGCATTACTATTCTCTATATATCAGGGTATCAGCAATGGCTGAAGTATAAAGAAGAAAAGCTTATGCAAAACTAATAAAGCGAAAACAAAGAACACTCGTAAGTTCTGTGCCATTAACCAAGATTCAAATTCTAAAGTTGACACATTAGAATTAGATTAGCAGCAGAAAAAAATTAACAATTATATTTGCAATAACAAATAAAAATAGCAGCGGTGGTTGGGTAAAAAAATTCTTTAACTCATAATTCCTTTCAAACACAACTTGCTGAAATAACACAACTCCATATACAGGTTCTTTCCAAATGTTATACAAACATTTAAGGGGTAATTATGAACCAACTTACTTTATGAACATTGTTTATCAAAACAAACATGAACAATTTTTAGTTCTGAGTATGTCTTTTAAAACATCGTGGAAGGGTTTCTGTACTCGTAAGACTATTGTGGACTACTTTGTTGACAATTATCTTCTTATACACGCCACCTATCTAGCATTCAATGTTGTATACAATGCCAAGGCATTCGATACACCGCTAGGCAAAGGATATACGATAAATGATATTTTATACTTTGCCAAATTTCACAAGGCATTACCCAGAATGGCCTCACGGTTGACAGAATGCGGAAATATATACTCATTGCCGCAAACATATGTGTGCGTAGATGTGAAAAGGGACCAGTACTCCGTTTCTAGTTACGCAGATAATCGCAAATAAAGTTTAACTGGTTCAAATATACATTTTTGTTTTATTCGCTAATTAGTCTCTTTATTGTGTTTTTTATTAGATGTGTTCGTCTGAAACCCGTCTGCGGTTGGGATGGCATGAAAAAATGCCTTTTTGTTGCGAAAGAAAAAGGGACCAGTTGTCGATATCATGCTACGCTCTTGCGTATTACCATATTTTACCTACTTCCCAGAGTCCAGTCGAGTTGAAATTTTGCATATGGACAGATTTCTGGTGACAATGAATGAATTAATAAAAAAAATTGTAAAATTTTGCAGAATTTGGACAAAAATTTTTCTAATCGTGTTGGAATTTTGTATGTGGACGGATTTCCGGTGACAATGAATAAAACAAAGTCAAAAATTGGAAGAAATTGGAGAAAATTTTTAAGAAATTGAAAATTTTATGCTAAAGCGTAGTTGTTAAACATTTACCTTGTATGTAAATTTATTATGATTGTATTTCAATGTTTTGTGTACCTAGTTATGTTTATTTCTTATAATGAAAAGTTTAAACTAATTTGATACTATCATTTATTTGTGTTTTATACGTCATCGGATTGGATTCGGAAAATTGGATTTTTAACTGACATAAGTGTTGAAATCAAAGATAGGTTACAGGAAATAGTAAAAGATAGTAAAAGTCGCAAATACATGTTAATTTATTACGGTTGCCAGATTGCACTCGGTGCAATTCAGAATTTTAAACATCCTACATCTATATTCATCTATATCTACATCTATATTCATAGATATTTCAGTTTTTTTCTGAATCGGACAATTAATTATAAGTTTGATTGCCATATTGGATCTTCCATTTTGAATTTTATACATCTGCAAACACATTTGGAATCCGAAACCTTCATATATCACACGTATTAATTTTTATGCGAATTCGACAATTACATATTGCCATATTATATCTGCCATTTTGAATTTTAAAGATCTGATATCAGATTTGGATCAGAAACCCCAAAAACCCCTCACGAGAATGCTTAAGTCTTTTTTAAGACTTGACAGATGAAGATACCTAGTTACCTAGGTTAGACTATTTTGTAGCCCCCAGGCTCATGGCGCTATAGATTAGAAACCAATAAAATCTAAACGGAATAATGATATAATAAATTCTACTGAAAATCTTAAAACTAATATCGAAATTGTACCAAAAATGTTGGATTCAGCGTAACTTGCACATATGCGCGAAGTTATTAACTTTTAAACTTTGCAAAAGTTTGAAGCGTCATAGCGCAAAAGTTTACTTTTTGCATCAGCAACTTAATAATTATTTTTTTATCAATTTCCCGTGATGGTAGTAGGTTTAAAATGTTGGAGTACCTTTGCCATAACTTATTCTATCTAAAAACACTTATAACTCATTTTCGGACAAATGAAAATCCTTTTCATATCCAGGCATACATATACAGAAATCATATGTTTGAAATTTGAGAAAGTTTTTAAAGATAATGAGGTTTGAAAATCCATCCAGGCAGTTTCAGGTGGAAACAAATGCTGATAATTCTCAAATTTTATTACATTTCTATGAAGTGTCTCCATCGTGTAAATTATTGAAAACTCTGTTGATATTTCCTTCGGGCCAAATATTCCCACACTGTACCCGCATTACATTGGTATCGCCATTATATCGTTTACCAAACGGTGCCTGTTTTACCGGACATAAGAATGAAAATGTGGTACTTAGATTGTCGTCGAGTAAAATGGCAGTCTTCGTATGGCAATCGTCCCAATCGCTGATCCCTACAATTCGCGTTTGATTATCATTGGTTCTGAACGTAAGTCAATTGTGAACGGCTCTTGAATGATTCGTTTGTTATCTCGATTTGTTTGTACACCTGGGCAAATATATTGAGACGCATTATTTGATGTCGTATTGATGTATGGGCACGCGACTACAGATATTTGCAAGGTGTTGACGTGTATGATTGGAAGGATAAGACATTCAATCGTTGTATGGGTAGGCATAAGTATAGCTGGTGACTTACGCCGAAGCTGTTTATTTTGTTTATTTTTAATGCTGGACAAATAAAATTTTGGGTAGTGTAAATAGTTAAAAAGGCAATTTTTTGGGAACATCAAGAGGTTAGTATGACTTCCGGTTTTTCCGGAAATAACGTCGTCAGTGAAATTTTTTGTGGCTCCGTATATTATTTGTGTTTTTATTTCTATCTGTTGCCTCAACAGATAGTATACAATTATCTAAACATATTATTAGGTCTTTTACAAAGTACCTACCTAGATATGTAAATAAAAATAAACTTCAAAACACACAGGTCGGTGGTGAGTGATAATTAGCAAATTAATATTGTGAGTCGTTTGCGGCGCGCATCTAGCTCGATCTAGCTCGATTATCTACAAATAAAAAATCGGACTTCCATGCATAGGTACTTAGACGAATTTGGAGAAATGAAGCTACAACGTGTGGCTTTCCTTATTCATCAAAATTAAGCGAATTTGCTCGTATTCGTTCGGACACAAAGAACAGCTGAACAATTCCTTAAATATTGCAATAAGTATTTCAATGATTTTCCCTTGCAATTTTAAAAAGAAAAAATAGTTTCCTTAAGTTTTTGGAACACAAGAAACAGCGTGATGTTATCACAGTCGTATCAACTCTCATGGCACATGAACAAATTTTTTAAAATAATCACATCCCTTTGTATTTGACAAAATATGTAGAGAATTTAAATGGTTACTGAGATTGCAAAATAGGGCCGTTTATTTAAGGTGAATGTAGGAATATCCATGTATGCAAGTCACACTCGTTGCAGCCAGAATTGTGACGTCATTGCCACTAACAGAAGTAAGAGTTGAGATTATTTTCAACTTATTTAGCACTTCATTTTGTATTCAATTTTACTTTGTACTATACAGTGGTTTGTCATTAAAAATAAAAAAGCGTCATTTTTAAATATAGTCATAACTTTGTGGTCCGATCAACAAGGTTTTTGTGATTTTATTTACAATTAGATTGTCGTCAATTTTTTTCGCCATAATCTTTGCTAGAAACAAAAATTGTTGCCGGAGTCGGAGTCGAAAGTTTTTTTACCAACTCCACAGCCCTGAGTTTAGGTTTACTATAATTTTGAAATTTTAAACTGGAACACAAATTACTTTTCAAAATAAAACAAAACGAACTTGAAAACTACTATAAAGCCACCACAGCGCTAATCAATAAACCCACTCCCTGCGGTTTTTTTTGTTGTCATTCAATATTTCTTTATTTTCTTGTTTACTTTTAAAAAATTCTGATAAATCTCAAATTTTATTACATTTCTATGACGTGTCCTCCAATCGTGTAAATTATTGAAAATTGTGTAGATTTTTCCTTCGGGCCGAATTTTCCCGCACCACAGCCGCATTGCGTTGGTATCGTAATTCTAACGTTTACCAAGCTTTGCCAGTTTCACCGGAAATACTAACGAAAATTTGGTAGTTAGATTGTCGGCGAATAAAATGGCAGTCCTCGTTTGGCAATCGTGCCAATCGCTGATCCCTACAATTCGCATTTGAAACCCCGATTATCATTGGTTCAGAGAGTAAGTCAATTGTGAATAGGTCTTCAATGATTCGTTTGTCAGCGCGATTTGTTTGGTCACCTGGGCAAATATATTGAGACGCCTTATTTGATGTCGTGCTGATGTATGGGCACGCGACTCTACAGATATCTGCAAGGTGTTGACGTGTATGATTGGAAGGATAAGACATTCAATCGTTGTATAGGTAGGCATTGGTATATAGATATCGGGTGACGCAGGCCAAAGGTACTGCCGTTTAATTTTTTTATTTGTAATGCTGGACGAATAAAATTTTAAGTATGACTTTTTTTTTTTTCAGGAAATGACTTCATCAGAGAAATTTTAAGTGACACCGTATATTATTTGCGTCCTATTTTCAATCCGGATCACATTCTAAACAAAAAAATATCGATCATCAATTTTTATCATCAAGGCAACCATAAACTAACCTTTTTGCTTATTAATATAGGTGGCTATGAATTCGTGAAAATAGTCGTAAATTGTCAAATAAACATTGCTTTAATCGATTTTAGTCGATATTGTTTTACTGGCTAGCGTGATTTCATTTGTTTTATACCAATAATTAATTTTTTTCGTGAACCTTGGGGGTGTACCGCGATTATTCGATAGATAACATTTTTCCGATTACAATGACACCAAATACATGATGTTTTGCTAAAAATCGTACCTTGGAAATGTCATTTAATTGTCCTACAAATGTACGCTACCTACTTATTTATTTTATAAATATCCGAAAAATCATTACAGGATTATGATTACACAACCCCCAGTTATCACATATAACTTGACGTTTGATAGAAATAAGAACAACTGTTGGAAAAGTTATTGACATTTTTCTAAGGCAGAACGCCGTCATGTAAGTCCATATTCAGTTGACCCACACAATGTAAGTATAATATCGTTTATTAGGAGTTGTTCGCCTCGGGGAAAAAATTTTGCATTCTGGAATATGACTACCGTGTTAATTACCTACAATTTGGTGTATGATGGAAAGTAATAGAATAATTTTTAAAAATGTCTGAACAATTTGTTATAGCACTAAAACCAAAATATCAATTCCCAGCAGCAGTAAAATCCTTAATTAATTAAGTACCTACAGTTTGGCACAAGAGAGAAAGATTTCAGCAGTTTTTGTAACTTATAAACATGTAGGAAAGATATATTTGTATCGCAATGCCCATATAAGTAATAGATACAATTATTGCGATTTAGGGGTTATTTGCCACGGGGAAAATACCCCTGTTCATGGATAAATACAACGATTAATGAACTATAATTTGACATATGAAGCAAGGATACGTAAAAGTACGACAATTTTTATAAGCTTTTAAATATATTGTTTCCGCAGCATAGTTCATTCGGTACAGCACTTGAAAAGGTGACTCACTAATCGAAATAGTCTACATTTTGACGTATGGAATCCCGTCATGCAGCAACTTTTGAAAAACATATAAACAATTTTCAGCACCTCACAATAATGTGTAACGCTCTGTTAACCCTGAAACATGACAGTTTGTTTTATTCTTAAGTCTTATAACTTAGGGTTAAACCGGTACTTAAACCGGGTATGGTAACCCAATAAAGCCAATAGGTACATGAAGATAAACATTACAATAATCATCACTGCAGATTAGGTTCACTCCGGAAAAATTCAAACCCGGGTGGATTTTTGTGTACCCCTTTGGTTGGGCATTACAAATCACTTGCACCGATGTATATCGCGTGTGCATCGTGAATTATTCGTGTTCAAAGATAACCCACTGGATTTTTTAACGCTATCTTGCTTTCTACTAATTAGACGACCATAAGCAAGAACTATTAGAAAATGTTTAGATCTTTTAAATCAAAGTTTGATGGAGCATCACATTTTATAATTTTATTTTGGCAGTGAATAGCTTTATTTGACTAATTTGACTGAGCTTACAGAAGATATATACAGATTACAGAGGTTAGTATATATTATTTTTACTTTTTTATTTTTATTTTTACTTTCCCAAAAAAACAACTGGTAATGTAATATCCAAAATTTTATCAAAAAGGCATGTTGGTCAATGATAGAGTTTTACTGGAACAAATGCCGGTATTTTTATAAAACAAATTAAATTGCTCGGAATCAGTTGGAATTATTCGGATATCAATGATTACGATTATGTTTATGGCTTGAAATTTGACTCTGTTTTTATATTTATTTTTGTGCAATTAATAAATTTTCGCATTTGTATATATTTCTAAATTCTGGATAGACAATCATAATGTCAACATAACATTCAAAAATTAATACCAATTGGATAAAAGTTATGCAACAATTTTTGTAAAGGTTATAATCATATTTCTGTTTACAAATAAGTTTAATATCGTTATTTAGGCGTTGTTCACCTACTCCAGGTAATTATCTACAATTTGATGTATGACCGAAAGTATGGCATAATATTTGTAAATGTTATAGATGTTTTTCCGTACCTGCTTCCGGTTAAGTATCTCAATGTAGTTAGCTTATGCAAATTATTACGATTTAAGGGGTGTTAGCTACAGAACGTTAAATGGTCATCTACAATTTGACATACAATAGAACAATGCAACAATTTGCAGTAAAGCTATTTTTTAAATATTTTTCTGGATCTACTCACAATAGAAGTAAGACAAGTTTAACACGCGTGTTAAACTTTAAATTTGTTACCAACAATAAAGTACTGTTCAATAAACAATACTTGTCTTACTTCTATGATCTGTTGGTAAAATGGAGAACTTCATCCCATTAACTACTCACAGTATATTATACGTACTTTGGCTGCCTATACACACTATTCTGTTGTGGGTAGTGCGGTGCAAATAACATACTTTTGTTACAGACTTTGATTATAACTTGTATAAAGATTGTTTGTTTTTCTCATAACAAAAGTGTAGGTAACTAATTGGAGAATCACTCAGAAATGCTGTTTTATGGTGAAAAATTCCAAATGACTATATTATGTAGAGCACCGAGTGGAGAGGGTATTGATATTTCGGTTGGTAGCGTGTAGAAATTATTGTTGAACTTTACTTCTTACACCAAATAATTGTAGGTAATAAATTGCGCTAGTCAAAAAATTCAAAAAGTGTTGATTTCGGGTCAATAACCCCTAAATAACGATATTGTAATAATATTTCATGCCTTCAACTGACCACGGTTGACATATTGTGTGGTGATTAATAAATTGTAGGCAATTAATACAGGACATACTTTTGTATTGATTTTGAAATTATAAGAGTGATTCAATTTCGATGCTCACCATGGGGATCTCGCTTATTAGTGTAGATAGAGCTTATGTTTAAATTTGGCAAAGTTACGTATTTTTGTATTGATCAATTATCTGCAAAGAAATTTAAGCTATCATTTTTTTCATTTTGAACATATCCGCGAAAAACTAAAATGTTAAGATATCGTTTTCAATTTTTTATTCAAAACCAAATGTAGCTAGACATTTGAAACAAGGTTCATTCTACAGCTACTTTTAAACAAGGAATGCAGTGTCATTTTTTAATTTGAAATAACTTCAAAGATGGCGGCATAACCATGGCCAACTTTTGTTTTTATTATGGGCGCCATGTTGAATTTTGGCATTTTCCGATAGTCGTGTGTTTTCTCATTTCCGCAATATATAACATGATAGCATTATTTTATAAAACAATGGTGAATACTCTAAAAACCATCAGGTACTCAACGGGCACTTGGATCAAGCAGCGCGCGCAGCGTTGCGTTTGCCATTTATCCAAATATTGAATGGATGTGAAATGCCGCTTACCAACAAAGAAAACCGTTATATGACAAGGGTTTATTATTGTTCTCATAGAAATGCCCCATCGTACAATATTCCTAACAGTTAGCCTAGGAAACTTTTTTGCTCTTTATTATTAATATAACGGAAGACCGTGTTATTATTGGACTAATAGAGCCTCAAATAAAAGTGCCAACTAGTTAGACCTTTTTATTTCTTCCAATATTTCGCCAGTAAATTCTGGCTTCTTCAGGGAACAAATAACAGTCTCAGCACATAGTCACAATAATCGACGATAACGGCATTTAACAGACAAACACAGGATCGAATGTACCAGTGCAAACGTTCAACTAAGACTCAGTCTTAGTTGAACGTTTGCACTGGTTTGCACAGCCAATTCACTATTTTCGGAATCAGCTATCATTTCTTGGCGTGTGTCGAGTAATTGTAAAGTTCCATATAGTGAAACTTGTGTAGATTATCGGTTATTCGCACTGTACTGAATACTGAATAGACGTAATTTTTCCGTGAAAAATCTAGCGAAATGGGAATGCAAATATTTACGTGCTGTAGAAATTCGCGAAACTAACGACGACGGCAGACAGGCATATTTTGGCGTAGTTTACCTATATCGCTTTTTCAACTCCGCCGCTTACAAAATTAAATAATCTCTCTCCCCGAGACGGGATCAACGAACTCTAAAACAGCGTAGGTTATAGCTGTATGTATATATATATGTTTAAATATATAGGATACACGGCATAGACGTCAGACGGACGGCGGTTTTTTTATATCGCTTGCGTAAATTCGCCAATCGCCCATCTACAAATATGCAAGTCGTCGTAGATTCAACATTGTTGAGCAGGTAATTGTTACGGTTAGTTTGTTACTACAAATGCTTATTTATGGTCGCCTCATTTCATTATCAAGACCTTCTACCACTCAGTGTTTGTTTGAGTGAACCAGAGTGAACCTGTACAGCATTTTGTAATTGGTCCATTCCGTATGACCTGCACTACATGCTTTAGAATAGTGATCCGAAGGAAGAAAACCCCCGGAAGGGCATAACTTTGGAAAATGCCTACTTTGACTTCTATGGTCAAAAAACCTTCTGTGCTCATTTTCTTGATGGTGTCACTTCAGTGGCTCGGAATCCATTTTAGGAGGATTATAACAAAGTTTTCAGTTATTACTAATACAAGATCCAGAAAGGAGCAAATATTCATAGGCTCACCGACATTTCTGTCGTCGATCTGGATTAATTTCTGAAGTGGCTCTTCTTCTGGTCCACAGCACAATTAGAGGTTTGTCATTTAACAGTTTTTTAGTCTGTTATTTCCTCGCATTGTCTCCTCCATCCTCTCATTTGCATCTCTCATAGATTCTCTTACCGCAGCATCCATCGCTTTCTTGGTCTGCCAATAAAGAGAGCCGTTGTTTAGACCCTTTGTTTTACTTTATGATTATACAATTTTATATGGTTACTATGCTTATTTGACTAAAGAATTTGTTCTCTTAAATCAGAAGGTTGGGTAGTTAATCAGCTTACATTCTTGGATTGCACATTCACCTACTTCTTTTAAATATGAACATGTTGTGGCAGCATTTATGTTTTACATGGAATGCAATCAACGCACTCAAGAAGAATATCTTATCTTATTTTTCAACGAGCCCCTTTTTCACCCATACTAAAACTATTGATCATTGCTACATCAGGTACTATCGGGGCCATATATTATGTCCCCTCTTTTGAAGTCCATTTTCTCGCCAATCTAGGGGCAAAAAAAATCTGATGCTGTCCTTGATTAATATGTTACAACTCATAAAAAATAGAAAGCTGTATATGTTGGCGTTTTCCCGATTTTTCCAAACTAAGACGAATTGGCGCTGTTTTTACCCCGTAAATTCTATTCGTTTAATTTTAGCAATTAATTACTCCAGAAATAATCTATAGATTTCAACGAATTAAAAAGTAAAATCACCTGCGGAATGTTAGTTTTCAATGTGCATTTTTGTAAAATCATTGGATTATTGCTTGACCCACAAAAAGCTATATTATGCAATGCCAGCAATTCCTTTATTAGAAGAGCTAGAATAATGAAGAATAGACTATAGGCTACCCACTAATTCATAGGTTTAAAGCTTATTACATAATCATTGTTGATCTTGCATTTTCCCTACAAAAGATCGAGTTGCAGTATCTCATGATTGCTGCAATTGACGCGGCGCTCTTCGGTCTTTCGGGCGAGCGGGGGAAGGGATCGACAGCGCCACTGCAAGTAGTGGCGGATCGCACGTGCATTAGTTACTAGGAGAACAGTGTTTACGGACACAATACATATAACGACACGGCGATTATGCCTCGCCAAAGAAATTTGGATATCCGGCGACAGATTACCGAATTAAAAAATAGTGGCAAAATGAGTCAATAAGATAACAGTACCACGAACAGGCATTTGGAAGTCCCATGGAAATTCTTGGCAATTTAAATCGGGTTTCGGGATTAGCATTTAAAATTAATGAACTACGTATATCTGCAAAATTATCTATGTCTCTACAAATTTACGATGCTAAATTTGTAAAAGATTTTTTATATTTCTAGTATAAAATTTTCACATAAAACATCGTAAATTTGTAGAGACATAGATAATTTTGCAGATATATGTAGTTTTATAGGCTCGGAGCTGACGTTTGTAATATATGTAATATATCAAGAGTTGGTATTTATTATATATTGTTTGTGCTTGTATTTAAATATTATTAATAAATAAACTGTTAAAACTGTTATAATAGTTTGAATATTTATATAACAAAATCGGGCATGCTTTTTAAATATTGTTTGGGTTTATTAAGCAATCTTAATTTAGTATTCACCACTAATCGGAAAAAACTCCATATTATTAGATCTATCCGCTTCCATCAAAATCTTGTTTACAACGTTATTGTATGAAACTGAAGAAAACATATTGAACACTATCACTCCGCAGGTGATTTTACTTTTTAATTCGTTGAAATCTGTAGATTATTTCTGGAGTAATTAATTGCTGAAGTTAAACGAATAAAATTTACGGGGCAAAAACAGCGCCAATTCTTCTTAATTTGGAAAAATCGGAAAACGCCAACATATACAGCTTTCTAATTTTTATGAGTTGTAGCATATTAATCAAGAACAGCATCAGAATTTTTTCAAATTTTTTCGCCGCTAGATCTGCGAGAAAATCGACTTCAAAAGAAGGGACATAATATATGGCCACGATAGTACATTGGGACAATCACTAATGCTGCACAGACGTGTATACGGTTATGGTCCTTGGAGATCCCTCTTACGACGAGAAATTAAAGCTCCATCTATCGGCATCCTACACATTATTTTTAAAACAACGACTTTCTTAAATCAAAACAATCGTTTCCGTAAATCAAATATTTAGGTTGTTTTATATGAATAAAATATTTATGACTTAAAACAAACACACTCTGCTCAGATGTCATTTTCTTAACATTAGACCATTTCTCTGTGTCTAATTTTCGGTATGATTGCACAGTGCACAACACACCTGACCTCAGTATTTGACTCTTTATGAACACGACACACATTTTCTTTTGCTAAAATCCGATCTTTCATTTTTTATTCCAAATATTATATTGTTATTCAAAGAAGAAAGACAAATCTTTAAACCAGCCATTCTCAACAACCGGTCAACCGGTGCCGGTCCGCAATAAAAATTTGACTGTCTGCGATTAAGAATCTTGCGCGAGTGCTCTGCTTACTACGGTGCTTCTTATTTTGTCACAAATTCTTCTTTTCAAGGACAACCCTTTCAAAATATTGTATAACCAGAAAACAATTATTCTTTTTTAGTTACAAAAAATGATTAGGGATTGCTACCGGCTATGAAAGTTAACAAAAACGAATTAAATTTGTATTACGAAGAAATAGTTTGCATACCACAATAAAATTGTTGTTTTAATAAAAAGGTATCTCACTAATTTCCAATTACTTAATTTGTCAAAAAGTGACTACCGTCGAACAAGTTATAACTGATTCTGGTATGCTTTTTCCGTAGAATTTAAATCTGATGGCAGAAATTTTGAATTTGTCCTGTTTATGAGAAAAGAAAACCAATTTTGTGCGTATTTTTGTACGGATTTTCTGAAAAACCAAATTCAATGCACAATTTTTGTTTAGATCTTACGAAAAAATGTTACGATCAGGTAATATTGCATTATGAGTGTCCTTGAAACAATGGCAAAATTGGTGAGCACCCTTCTGCTCACACGGCTTCATAGATTTTACAGTTCAAAAGACATAATAAATAAACTTCATATTATTATATTTCTGCGTATATCAACAATTTTTCCTAACTGCATGGAACTAATTATGCGTTTCTAGAAGATAATACTTCATTCATGTATTTATTGCCATGATAAATCATTTAGTTTGTCAGTTACTACTATATATAATGTTTTAATTGAATTTTGTCCATATTTTAATTTCACAAACTAACTATATTTAAAGTAGGTTTTTACAGCGTTTCATAAATTTAACACAAATTAAAAATACAAAATATATGATGCTGCCGACCGCAAATGTCGTTAAGACTCCTGGATACCTAATTTGTCGTGCTGAGTACATATTCTATCGTGCAGAATTTATCGTTGCGAATACCTAATTTGTCGGGCTGATACATATTCCCCTTTAAAAAGCCTGTTGTTAGGCGCCATCTTACAATATGGCGGGGCGATCGGCTGCCGACCGTGCTTCAGATGTTATTCAGGATGTAAAAAGCCTAAAATACTAAATACCAAAACTTTTTAATGGTTTACAATTTACCAGAATTGGCTATAAACTAGGGAAGTACCCTTTCTATGTTTCCAACATACTCTATTGGTAAGACTCTATTAAAAATGAATGTATAAATTGTTATTTTTGGTTCCTTTTTATGCAAACACAATGCCAATAATATCATCCTTAAAACTTACTAATATAGTATTCTTACTACAATAATGCTAAATAAACAATAGATTTATGATATCATTGACATTTCAAAACTGTCGTACTGATACACGTGAGGGACACAAACTTTTTTAATTCATAAAACCCGACTGGGAGATTTATATGTATCCTGAATCTAATTACCATCATCAATTAGCGAGGTTTTTATAATACATCTAATCAGCAAATCTGAGAAACACCGCCATTCACAGTTTAACAGTGTCGTAACCCATATTTCTAGAGCCCGTTCCTGGAAGTAATATAATTTTATGTGCGTAGGTATAATTTTATTATATAGCAACTTCTTAGCATTCTTCTCTTCTGAGGTATTTTAGAGACAGCCCTAGTCAGAAATCTAGATTACCACAAGATATATTTTTGTACTCCAAATATTAAACAGAGAAGTATCAATGAGAGACAACGACGTTATTCAAACGATTGTCTCTAATTTTCCATAATGACATCATCGATATTTCTGATGCACAGGGCGTTGGCTTGGTTACATGAATAACCGCAAAATTAATTAGGAATAGTTAAGTAGCATTTCCTTTTATGAATCTTAATCAATTATCATTATGACTTAATTAGTTTGCCATGCGTTGAAAATTATATTGCATTTTGTTTTGTTTTTCATCATGTGTGTTGTACAATATATTTAATAGCAGCTCGCTATAGTAATGGCAGATTAATTGATAATTTCATATTAATAAATATTAGATATGAACCTAACAATTAGACACCTGACTTAAGGTCGTGGGCGTGGCTGTTCATAATGCTCGGCATTTATGACTTTATCATACGCAGTATGATAAAGTATTGTACTAGCGCCAAATTTTTTATTAATTTTAGCGGAAATAGGTCTTTTTGGGCCCCTGATCATTTTTGACCAAGGTATAAAATGTCTGTGTGTGTATATGTCTGTGTGTATGTCTGAGTGTATGTCTGTACCCGATTTTTGTGGCGACGATTCCGGAGAAACTACTAAACGTAACGGGACGAAAGTTCATATTTAGAAGTTTTATGACCAACCTTAGAACTAATAAATTAAAGTAAAGGAAATTCTGTATAATTTATATCTATGACATTTTTTGGTAAAATTAATAGTTGTATGAGCAAATTCTTTTTGATCGAGATCGTGTCTGAATTAAAACTTAGTTGGCCAACATGTCGACACTTATTTTCATTCTAATAGTAGTTACTAACTACGTTAAAGTTACTAAACCTGCGTTTGACACTACCTACTAGGTATTGTCAAACGCTGGTTTTTTGACAATACCTACTGTCGATATTACCAACCAGAATATCTGTCAAATCCTGGCTATTTGTTTTATTTTAATGCAGACACGATCAATCTCGATCAAATAGAATCTCATGCAACTCATGAACTACTAATTTTATATATTGTATGATAAAGTCATGTGCCTGGCCATATCAATTTTTTATAGATGATTAGTTTTCTTCGTTTCGTGATTTAAAGGCAGAAAGAAATGTTTCCAAATCATCATAACATTTTACTGCATCATGTTGAAGGGTTAGAAATCCTATGTTTAAGAATCAGCCAGTTCAATATAATTTAAACAAATAATAAAAATACCATAACATAAATCAAACAATTTTAATAGTTTATTGGTGAGTCCTGTTACACCTACGCTTATTGAATGTTTATTTATGAGGGCCTGTATATAAATGGTGATTTTTTTCATCCCAGACACTTTATTTGATATTTAGTTTGTTCTTACACTCTTGAAGGGTCGTAAAAAATTCATATAACGCATCGTAAACTCCAGGTAAATATTTATAAACGATACTCTGTGGCATCAACTCTACTTGACCACCGTGATTGTTTAAAATACCCGATTGGTAGACGTGAAAAATGTACATACGTATAACTTTTATAGCAGATAAAGAAGCAATTGTTCCTATAAGCGTTATTGGCTCCATCATGCGTTATAACCGAGAACAATACAAAACAATAAAAATATTCTGTTAAATATTGAAATGTAATGATCAGTACTTGTGGTTTGTAATAATTATCACTTACATAGACAATTCTAATTTTCGATTGGATTGCCTTACGTAGTAGAGATTTTATGTATTTTAAAACTATTTTCCCAACACGAAAAAAAAAAACGGTACAAAATTTTTAATCACTCGTATTTCCAATAATATTTAGTCAATTCAAATATTTCTTTTAAAAACAAATTGCTTGTAGTGTGAAGATTGAGACCATACCATATTCACAATAACAGAACGTTTCAATCCAAAGGTATGTTCCTTTATGTTTGGCTATGCAACATTTCTGATAACATCGGGCCAATTTAATGTGAAATGAAAGGTGTAATAAAATTAATAGGTAATGACATTTGTTTGCTTTTGGTCAAAAGGGACAGTAAAGATTTTATGGCATAGTGTACAGGGTGATTTTTCTCGTATACCGGGTGAAATTTTGAACTGTCGTTTTTTGCTGTTTTTGCTCAAAAAAGAAGTGGAATTGCGAATATGGTTTGTTTTCAATCATCACAACATTTGCAATTAGTTTTTCAAAGAAATGTTTACTTGAATTTACTTAAAATCTTTGGAAACATGAGTAATTGAGCATTTGTACCGTTTTGTTTGGCCCACAGTGTATATACATGCTCGGTGTTTTTTTTCATAGTTAATTCGTTTTGTACTGCACTGCAATTTATATTGTGTAAACGTGGCACAGTGTATCTAGGTTCGTCCTGTACTGTGCCTATATTGTGTAATAAATAATAAAAATTAATAAATAAATAACGACTTCATTATTTGAACGAACTTCATGCTCGCGATAAACTTCATGCTCGCGATTTATATCCTTAGTTTTGTGGTCGTCAAATAATCTACTATTTTATACTTATCAATTTATGTTTGATTAATATAGCTAGATAGTCATTAGACTAGGTTTTATAGTGTTTTACACATGTACACATATGTATATCACCTCATAGGTATGTAGGTACATACCTATGAGGTGATATGAGGTGATTAACCAACTGTCACTTTCAAAAATTTTAATTCCAACTTTAGTGCTAGTCCTCCCAGCCAAACCGATTTTTACTTTTGACGTAAAAGAAATTTAATCAAAATCGAGATGGTTGCGATGAAAATTGTTGAGACTACTGCGTAACGGTGGCATTTCCTCGATGACGAAGCGTGTCGAAATCCCCACTCTATTTTAAGTTTATTTAAATTTGGAACGGGACAAAAATGTGGAATAATAGTATGCAAATTTCGCAAATGTGACACGCCGGGCGCAGTCCTTTTGTCATCGTCCGTGGCAATCTCTGAAAACAACTGTTGTTGCAATGTCCTCAGTCCGATCAGAGATAGCGAACAGTTTATTGCGGACATTTCGTACGTCTCTAGGTTTTTTAAAGGAATGGCAATTACATTTCAAAATGACCCGAAATATACGATAGGGGCACGACTCGGGTAGATTAGGTTTTGTACCTCGCTTCTTTATCGCTTTGTGTGTCTATCGAAAGGTCGGTCGAACGCGAACAGACTTCCCTCGCCTGATTTCGTTCATACTCCAGTTAGCAAATTTTAAATAAGTGGGTCCGGATTTGAATAAAATATTCAATGTGCCGGCAATTAATCACCTTTATCTGGTGCTCCGTATCGTCGCTCTCCTCATAATCTCTTGCACGGACCATAAAAGAACGCTTAATTTCAATTTTTATAATATCCTTACAAAATGGGTTAGATATGAATGGTACATATGTGATGACGGTAGTAGATAAAGACATAATTTATTACAGCGTATGACATAATATATATGACTAGGGTCTTCGATTCGGTTTCCTTCCACTTGTTTTTCCTGCAACTATAATTCTCTCCCTAAAATCACGTTTTTGTTTTAAAGACCCTTTTTTGCAATTTACTTATTGTATGTGTAGTATTGAGTAGGTACGTTTTGCTTTTTTTACATTAACTTATATCCTCATAGGTGTTCTTAAATGCCGTTGTTGTTGGGGTTCACCTAATCATGACTATACTTCTTTCCACATAACTTGTGGTATATAATAAAACTATATGATAAAATTAACCCATCTTGATAATTTATTTATCTCGGGCTTGCTCTGCAGTCAATTTGAAAAAGAAAAAATGAAACTGTTGATTTCCTTACAGCATTATAAATAAACAAAACCACACAAGTATACTTCCGTAATAGACAATAAAGCAGTGCTTCTGAACTGAACATACCGTAGACCGGTATACCTATCATTCATATGTTTAGATGGACCAATGTGGGCGAAATTTGTTATCTTCTTGATCAAACTGTCACAAATCCAAAACTGGGACTGCAAAATTTCCTGGAAAAACTTGCAAAAGAGATCAAGGTTTCACTGATGTGGGTTCCAGGACATTCAGAGATCGAAGCCAACGAACAAGCCTACATCTCAGCCAGAGAAGGTTCTAAAACTCCCTTCTACCTGCACCTCCTTCTACGGACCTGCGCCCTGTTGCGGTGTCACAAAGAGGCACATCAGTAAGATGATACAAAACTGGGAAGATAAAGCTAAACGAGCTTACTGGAAAACATCATCTGGCATGAGACAAGCTAAGGCTACCATAACCTTCTCCGCCTCCAAGGTCAGAGTATCACAAAAACAGACCTTCGACTGATTACATGTCCTCTTACAGGACATTGTCCACTGAGATATCATCTCACAAGGATTGGACGGGCAGACAACGCAGACTGTAGTTTCTGCGGGGGATCCCCCAAAATAGCGCGAATGTGAAGCTCTAATGCGCACAAGACAAAACCACTTGGGAGCCGCCATCACGGAACTAGCAGAGCTGACACTTACACCTCGAATAATTACTGACTTCGTGATAAGGCCGAACATCAAAGGATTCTAATGTATGAGGGAAATACAAAAGATCTTTTAGCTCAAAGTATGTATATCGAAAGGCACAGATGCCATACGACCCAACTCTGCCGTACCATACCATACCTTCTGGATATCTTCAAACAAACTTATAATCATGCTAGTAAACAGTTTTAGGACGTTCCAATTCCAAATATGATGAAATAGTTTCAAAATTGAAAATGGTGGATCCAATATGGCAAGCCGAAATGTAGCAAAATATCGTACTTGCATGAACTATAGTCCCTGTCATTTTCTTAGTTCCTTGTTTTCTATTTTAATGTCAGCCATTCAAACATTAAAATGGCGCATTCAACATGGCGGCCAAAATTGACCCAGACTATCGGGTGTACTTAAATCTTATCTTCTCTGATTGCAAATAACAAAACCCCGTAGGGGTTAGCATAAAATGAATTTATGTATAAATAAAACAAGTGGAATATTGTACTTATTGTATTTATTGTATTTAAATTTTTTTATATTTTTAATAATTCTTGATTTTTTTAAAAATAATTTTTGTTTATTTTAGCAACAAATTTAATGAAAAATGACACAAAACACACAAAAACGGTAGACGTACAGGTAGAAACATAGGTAGACGTTCTAAATGGTTAGCATACAGGATGTATATTAAATGAGGGGCCACGAATCTTCATAATTTGGAGTAAAAAATGCATATATATATATATGTTTTCTTTATCTGGCAGCAGTTTTGAGTAATACGACGAGCATCTAGCAGAACAGTTTATTTTTGACTTGTTTTATTTGTTTGTTTTATTTGCGAGTTGCTTTATTTTAGTTTTATTTATTGGAATTATAGTTTTTCAGCATACCTTTTTTAAACGATACAATACGATACGCAATACCGACACAACACAGTGTATCGGAACACCCCTGCTACAGACAGCACATGTAGGGTAACACATAAAATGTAACTCAAGCTGAGTGTTGATGCATCTAAAAATTTCAACACTGTACTTTCAATTGACAGCTTTAAAACCTTTTGTCTATTCGCCCTTAACATTCGCCTTCATCGGTTTCTTATCTATTCCGCAGTCTTCATTCATGTCTAGTCATTTACATCTACTATTATCTATTATTTCAGTAATAGTATATAGTATGTTCATTGAGACATATCAGCGGTTTCTTAATTTTTTCCTTAAAAAATACTAATTTCGGTACACTCCAGACTCAGCTGTCATTTTTGGCATAATGTTTCAACTTATCCATATATTATTCATAATTAGTCCAGTCAAATCGTTTCCGAGGGTGCCTGTTCCAGGAAAAAATATAGAAGTATTTTTTTTCTTTCATTCTATATGTATTTTGGGGTGCTGAATCCGAATTTCAACTTTGCTACTTCCCACGGATATGGCTTCACAACGAAAATCGCATAAAACCTCAACATTTTCGACGCATCTTCAGTATTTTGCAAAAAGGTCATAAAACTATGCACTCTTCGAGGTAGACCACTATATACAAAAATAAAGTACACTCAATTTCCTATAAAAGGCACCCTCAAGTGTATTTTTTGGTTGATTGGTTTGGCTGCTAGAGCGCGCAAGAGCCAAATTTTTCTACTTTATATAATGTGCGTGTAATTAAAACAAGCACTTTTTTTGCCAGACCGTGTAGCCGCGGTCACAACTGCTAAGTCAAGAGCCCTTCACCAAAAATTGAGTAGAGACCTAAATTATCACTATTTATTTATTACAAACTGTATATTACCGCCTTTTAACGAATACATAATGTATTAAATATTGTTTTAATAAATCTGCGACGCTTAGTGGTTGAAGGGCCTGGTTTCCCTTCTGAAATATGAAAAGGTAACACAACATTATTAGCAATGACTGCAGTAAATTTACAAGTGAATACCTCTCTCATCTGCAACCACTACTTGGGCTGCAGGCTCACTGGTATGCTGTGAAGGCCCAGGGGGTATACTCTTCATCTGCAAAATGAAAGTAAACATGATGGTGTATGGGAAACTCCATGAGAATTTTATTAAATTAATAAGTACTAGAGAAGTAGATATTTCAAAAGTGTGCAGCAATGAAAATTATCTTGTATTTTCGAATTGTGTTGGGTTTGTGGTGTGTCGTTCCTTTCGTCCAAATCCTAGTCATCATTAGCGACATACTTTTTCAGGTTGTTGCAACATCCAACAGTATTGGCAATGCCGGTAGCAATACAGGCCAGCCTTCTTACAACCACAATGCCCTTTGCAGTCTTTCTTGCATTTACAAAAAAAAGCTGAAGCAGTTTGTCAGGTGCAGGGAGCTCGTGGGTGGTGGTGGGCTAAAGACCATATCTGTTCTTCATCCACCCCAACTGTATAGGATCTTTCCCAAACCCCAGCCATGCCTGAACTTAGATGTAGACCATCAGTGAGTGCTGCCTTGGTGCGACCTCTGTTGGGGGGAGAATGGGGATGTTAGATGTCAGTTTGGGTCTAACTCCAAGTTCAGACGTGGCTGGGGTTCGTGAAAAATCCTGTACAGTTGGAGTGTTTCAGTTTATTTCTTGTAAATGCAAGAAAGACTGGCAATGGCATTGTGGTTGTAAGAAGGCTGGCCTATATTGCTCCCGGCTTTGCCAATACTGTGGGAGGTTGTAACAACCTGAAAAAATATGGATTTGGACGTAATGGACGACACACCATAAACCCAACACAATTCGAAAATACAAGATAATTTTCATTGCTGCACACATTTGAAATATCCACTTCTCTAGTACCCATTAATTTAATAAAATTATCATGCAGTGTCCACTACACCATCATGTTTTCTTTTATTTTGGAGATGAAGAGTCTACCCCCTGGGCCTTCACAGCGCACCAGTGAGCCTGCACCCCAAGTAGTGGTTGCAGATGACAGAGGTATTCAATAGTGAATTCACTGCAGTCATTGCTAATAATGTTGTTTCCCTTTCATATTTCAGAAGCGAAACCAGGTCCCTTAACCGCCAAGCGTCGCTTAATTAAAAAATTACATAACATTAAATATTCATTAAAAAGAGCTAATATATAGTTTGAAATAATTGGATTCAGCACCCCAAAATACATACGGAATGAAAGAAAAAAATACTTCTATATTTTTTTCCTGGTCAAAACACCATTTGACTGGACTAAATATATTAACTTCTCGTAAGGCAATAACTGCACACCTGATTTTTTCTCATTCAATTTGCTTGATGGTGCTGGCGGCCTATACTCGTACTGAAAACTATCACTTTCAGGCTTCAAGTATGCAGCAATTGATATTTATAGGCAGGTAGAAGAAAATGCAATTGTCTGGTATTATAAGAGACAATTTTAACAATATCGCGTAATTCAAAACTGACTGAGCAACCAATCCAAAAAATAAAAACAAACTAGGTTCGTTTTATTCTCACATCGTTGACCACCACAAGAAACCTCCTCCAACGTTGACATTTTAATTATTTCTCGCCACCCGTCGGTGCTAACCAGAGAGTGGTAATGTGCACCTTCTTCGGCGCAGGCGGTAGCACGGACAATTTTAATAGTAAATTGAGCGATCCGAGTTCCATTTAAAATTGTAAATTGTATGGTGCGAACTGGCATCGCGTTGCGTGCAGAGTTCGGCGCGTGAACGCCGGTAACTGCAGACCAACAGTAATAAGCACTCTGCAAACCTCGGGTGCGAAAAATAATTTGTAATTACGGCCTGTGTCACCGCGGTGTACGCTATGGTAAGTAGTCGCATAATCAACCGCTACCGATGCAAACGACGACAGCGACGCGCAAAATCCTCCACTAAATACACTCGGAAGTCAGGTTTACGCTGTTTTAGAAGATAGGATAACCCAACTGTCTGCACATTACGAATGAATGGGGTCCTATAATTTTACAAGATGGGGCATTAAGATGCCAGATAAGTGCAGGGAAGAACTTGGAAGGACCAAAGCAGAACATGAGTTCTACAAATTAAAGGAAGGCACAGTACTATTGTATGTCTGATGAAAAGTAAGATGTTTATAGAATAAACAGCAGTAAACACGTTACTAGTGGTGGTGACTTTGTATGCATACAAGAGATAAACACCATATCAAAACTGGAGAGGAGAAGCTTTAGTTTTAGATGCACGGAAGTGGCACAAAGTTGGAACTAGTAGAAATAAGAAAGCGTATGTCAGTAAAAATAGAGGAAGGGACATAAAACAATACAGTTCAAGAAGCACAAAGCGACTATAGCTCGACAAATTAAAATGAAGAAATGACTTGGCAACGATTAGTGTTGGCTACCCAAAGTTGCGAGAAAATGCTGGATAACTTATCATCACAGATTAATATTAGTTGGCAACATATTCTACTGATGCTCTATATAGAAATAATTAACAGCCAGTAAACTGCAGCAACGAAAACATTGATAAAATGCTTATTATTATTAACTATGTGTACTCTCTCCTGGATAGTCTGAAAAAAAAGTAGAACTTATACCAGGTTATGCTATTACGCAAATAAGTAGTAGAGATGGCAGATATTAACAACTATGGACCCATAAGCCTCCAACTCATTTACAGAATATTCTCAACATTGTTACAGTATAGAATGAAGAACACTCTAGAAGTGTTTCAGGCCGAAATTCAAGCTATATTAATGAAATTCTCGAAAAATTAAACATGGTGGCTTATAAATTTACATAGTTTTTGTTGCCACGTGCAGAATTCAGTATTAAAAAAGTAATAGAAAGGATGAGTGTGATGCAAGAGATGGAATGGGAACAGTTGGAACATGAGCAGACAACGAAACGTAGAGACGAATTACCAATGCCTGGAGCCGAGACAGGTCTCTCAAAATGTTGCTTAAAGGTACTTTTCCATGAACGTAAATTATAAATGTTTGACACATGTATCATCAGGCTTCTGTCATACGGTTTTTAGGGCTGGCCATGACCTACTTTAAGGTTTAACTATCTAGTAACGATCGTATAAAGATGGAGGATGTCTGAATTGATCCGAAGAACAACTGGTATGATGTAAAAACCACTATCAAGTCGCTAATATAAACCAGGCCTGCACAGTGCTAAAGGATAGTTGGACGAGAGAATGAATGATTTGATGTTAAGTATGGTTTTTGTGGCCACACAGTTGGCAAAAGTCGAATCAGGACAACTAAACCTAGTGACAGAAATATCTGAAGGAATCTCGAGGAGGCTTCTCGCGGGCAGTCTGTTTTTTAGTCAAATAAAATTACAAAATGTCCCACTGAATACCGTCGCATTACATAAAAACTTTCCACCAGCATGAATAGGTTTCCAAACCCTGGTGGCATGCTTCTGTCATGGTGTTTCTGAAGTACCTATACGTTCCAATTAGCATAAAGTATCTTCTAGCAGTTGAGCATTAGGTGCATTTGGGTGTCTGCAGTCATTTCTGTCTATCAAATCCCATCAGTGGCTTAGTGGTGTTCAAAGTGAGGCAAATGATAACCTGTCAGTGGTTTGATAATATAGGTTTGAATCTAGAGGTTTGAATATACAGGTTTGAGTATAGAGGTATGATTATTGGCCGGCTGCGTGATGCTAGCGCCTCTACCGGGGTAGGCGGGTACTATGTCTACAAATTCGTTGGATTGACACTTATTCTGTGGGGCAATACGATGATATCGACGAACGATCTGTGAGCTCTTCTCCACTACGGGCGCCTAGATCGATTCTCATCTCCCTTCCAGGGGGTATGCACAGGGTCAATAGGGTTGATGCGAAAAGGCCACTGCAATAGATATCTGCAGTGTGTGGTCTGAAATTTGGATCCACACCAAGAGCAGTGTGTTAGTGTGTCTACAGCGTGTCATTTATTTACATCCATCCTGAAATAATTTCAGTCTTCCTGTCTGGGAAATTTATCTTTTGACCTGCCCCTTCCGCGTCTTCTAATGTGTTTTGCCTTCCATACCAGCTGATGCCAACGTCTGTCATGCATCCTATTGACATGACAAACCAACTAAGCTGGCTGTTATAAATTCCTAATTTATAGTAGTTAATTATTTTCTTCCCACGAATGAAATTATTCCGACTGCTTAAATTCTCTTGTTAACGTCCTTGTTTATTTTGCCGTCATTATCACTTATACTGTCCAAGTATTTATACTTCTTTATAGTTTCACACCATCGTTCCATTTATGTTCATGCAGATGAACATAACAAATTTCTTCTATTGTCGAGGTGGTCAGTCAATATGTTGACGAGCACATAAGCACAGGTCTTCTAGACTTCAAATTCACTCCTCATATTCGGGTCCAAAGCATTTGGACGGAATATTTGATCGTTTTCCAAGGATGCGGAAGAGTTCCAATGAATATCATCGCCAGGATTATTGCTTATAATATGGTAGATATATCATAGATCACAGTAGTTTTTAGTCTGCACGGTATCAACTCCACATGTACGTATCGACTCTCTACAGTCTGCGGAATCTATGTCTAGGGTCGTTTCTGCCGTGTCGGCTTGGCTCGCATGGTCGCCCAACCGTGCCGCATGGTCTCATATTAAAGCTTGTACATTCTAAGACCATTACTCTTACCGACTGAGGCCCTTAGCCTAACAGTTCAGTATAACTCTAACGAGACACTTCACCACGTCAGATGCGCGAGACCGAGTTCAGGCACTGAGTTACTTATCGCGATCCCCTCAAATATTTGACAACAATCCAATTGTCTGTGTCCCAATAAAAACAACTCAAACAATTCTAAACAGGCCTCGGTCTCGCACAATGCTTAGCGCAGGAAATAAAACGTTGTTACTGGCTATAAAAAGCGTATTTACCGAACGATAAACGCAATTTACGAGCCGTGTTAATGCCGAAATGGTACGCGAATTGATCAGCAGTGTGTACACACAAATAAAATTGGTGACGTCCTCCCACACGGTGTAAGATCTGACATCATTTCGTAAATTAAAATCTGTCTCTTTACAGGTATAGTCATAGAGTCAGAGCTAGTGACGTGGTTGATACGACGCAAATTGTCAGTCGAACAAGCCTGTACTAGTTTTCAGTTATATATAGTTTGATAAACGTTTTCGAGAAGTCAAAATCGTTTTAATTCTTTGCGTAAGTTAGTACGTAGGTTGTGACGTTAATAAAGCAATTTTGTTTGTTTTGTTGGAACTAATTAGGTGGGTTTAGAATCGGTGGCTTCTAATATAGGCCATTGGTCAATATTGATCCACTTGAGGGTGCGCCTGGCAAACGTAGTACGTACCAAGTGCAACGTTCTGACGTCTATCCACAATGCGGGGTACGCGGAGGCTTCGTGGAAATTTTGTCGTTTTCGCTGATACCTCGAAGCTGACGACAGTCATTATACGTCGATACTAAATTATATTTTAAAAACTTTGATTATTTAATGATATCTACCTCTCTTAAATTAGAATAATTTTTTTGATTTATTGTGTAGATCCTTTTCATTAAATTTAGCTAGAATAAGGTTTTGTGGGCATATTTCTATTGTCGAATTCCACATAAGACAATTTGCAGAGATGATAATAATAATGCGTGACAGTGTTTAGCAGTCGCAGATTATTGAACCTGGTCAAGACGGGATACCTACGCGGCGGGCCAGAAGAATTTTGAAAGATACAAAAATAACAAAAGTGTCCTTTATGTTAGATATCCTAAAGTTAAAACTAAAACTATAGGAATTGCTAAATCTTATTTTCAAATGATTCGACACATAAAAAGTAACTTCAATACTACAAAATAATAAAAAGGAGCGAAGAGTTTACGTAAAACGATTTTTTGTAATAATCAATGATAACGAAAAAAGTACTAAAGAAAATTAAGGTTTGACTCCCGAAGTTGATATAATTGAGACGCCTTTCTTAACATGATGGTAGCTAGTATTATTTCAGACAAGAACCAACGGACGAGGTAAATGAAGGTAAACTTGGGATCAGCTGGTGTTCAATCTACTTTATGAAAGTTCTTCGATTCATATCGTCATGGTTAGCACTAATCACCACAATATAGCTTTGCATTACTATGCAATACTGGTAACACTACAAAGCAATCCACTTTTGCAGAAAGGCAAGATCTAGTGCGTGAAATACCCAGGCAAATTGCATCCCTATTCCTAACACCAGTCACCCCTCAAGAGGTTTAGAAGATTATCGGCACACTGAAAACAAAAAACACCATGGATGTCCATAACAGAAGCACAAGAATTTTGCAGTGCAGGGCCGAATGTATGGCCGAACAACTTGCAGATGTTGTCCAACGCATGTTTCGAAGAAGGTTTGCTACCAGAGACAATGAAAATGGCTAAGGTAACACCGATATACAAAAAAGGAAACCCGGAAGAATGCTCTAACTACAGACCGGTGTCGGTGCTGCCAGTATTCTCCAAGCTGCTGCAGGCGGCAACGCTGACCAGGCTGGGCTCCTTTCTGGATCGCCATCGAGTTCTTGGTGCCCAACAGTTCGGATTCCGAGAAGGCTGCAGTACAGCTTCTACTGGGCTATGTGTGGGACGCTGCGGAAGTAGGCGAAGACGCACGGGCCACCATGTGCGACTTTTCCAAGGCGTTCGACTACTTACAACATAACGTCCTACAGGAGAAATTAGAGAAGTATGGGATTCGTGGGAAATATCATGCACTAATATAGTCATACTTAAAAAACAGAAGCCAGGCAGTCTTCACTGAGGGAACGCTGGAGACATTTATGGCAATCACCACGGGAGTCGCCCAAGGGAGTCAGATGAGACCCCTGACCTTCAGTCTCTACGTGAATGATCTGCTAGACTCAGTCACAAAGGACGTGATACTGTATACAGACAACACCACCTTGCTAATAAGAAACAAATATCAACAAATCCTGCGCCACTTATCAACAGAGATGCTCGAGAAAGCTAAGGCATGGTTTGAGTCGAAAGGTCTAATACTAAATGCAGAAAAAAAAACAAATGAAATCCCAGTCACTACAAAAGGAAATACACAAATTCCAGTAGAAACGAATTCGGTCAAACTTTTAGGTATTACCCTAGACACAAAATTAACTTGGCAAAGCAGAAAAAAATATTTTTTTGTTGTCAGTTTATCGCCGAGTTGATTTGCGGTCACCTATCCGCCACTAGTAGGTATTTGGTACATTATTATCCCAGTTGGAAAACATGCCACACCAACTGTCACTATTGTCGAAGTTGCCAATGGGTTAGCACTATTTTTCCGGATAATCTCTTCTCATAATTTGTTCCGAAACATTTGGTTGGAAACATTTGGCCCGTGAGTCATCCTGAAATAAATTCGGTTTCAAAATAAATCCCACACCAAGTGTTTTTGCTTTGTCGTCCAAGATATTCGAGTCGCTGTTTCGCGTGTCTGTTGAATAAAATTAGTATAACAGTTATATTTCTTGTGAATGGTGGTTTTGAAGTTTTGGGTGAAGTAAAGGTGTATGTATAACTTATTGTCTCTAGTCAACTGATTTTTGCATTTTATATGCCGTATAACCTCTATTTTCAGCAAGAGTTAATCGACGTCCAAAGCTACAAAGCTACAATTTTTCTTCACAATGTGCAATTATCAAATAAAGTCATCCAGTTGTCGGAACACATATACACCTAATTAAGGCAAATTGCGCGAACAGCGCAAAAAATGACTGAATAACGCGTGCGTGAGATCTTAGGTCGTTTATTTCCCCTTTTTTTCGCTTCGCAACGGCACATTACCGGCGTTTCTGTCCACTAGTATACGCACCTTCTCGTGACCAATTTAATACGCTTCAGGAGTTCTTGCTCTTGGAACAATTAGTCGGAAGGACTTATGGCTATTACTTTTTATTCTAGCGATAAGCAAATGGATGAAAGTATTACATTACGTTGATAACGGCAAAGATATTACCTACAACAGAATTGTTATAAAATATCATTGTATAACATAGAAGTAAGAAGTAAATACTAAATTAGTTGTGGCCGAGGCTTTGCTCGCGTGGGTAATAACTACAATAACTACAAGATTGCAAATTTAAACAAATAAAACAAAACGTCAACCTAAATTGAAGAAAACGAAATGATATCAACGTATGAAAAAAAAATCGATTATTAAATATCAGCCATAGGCTCAACTGCATCTCGGGATGTCTATTTGGCAGCTTTGTGTCTACAAATGTCGTAATCTACAATGGGATCAAGAGGATTTTTTCTTCCAATTTTGGCATGACGTTGAGGCGAAAGTTCTGCATTTCTCAGACAATTTATCAATGTGGTACTCTGATTGAACAAAAACAGGTGGCTCTAGCCGGACCAAGGTACACCCTATATAAAGCCTTACACCAACCGTCGTTCAGGCGGGGACATAATCCATTGAACTTTGCGCCTAAGACCGCAGGCAAAGGTATCTCCGTAAAGTCAAAGTGTACATTTACTTAGACAGCCAAGCAGCAGTAAGGGGATTAAATGAATCTAATGCAAATCTTAAGGAGCTGCTAGTAATCGTTACGTCAACTGGCAAAAAATAACAGGATCTACCTGCTGGGGGTGCCGGCACATGAAGGAATCAAAGGAAATGGCTGATAGACTTGCAAAGGAATGCTCTAACGCTCATTTTTACGGACCCGACCCCTACTTTGGCATAACCAAAGGTCATGCCAAGCGAAAGATTCGGAGTTGGGAAGAAGTCAAGAAGAAGTCAAGAATCCTTGCTGGGTATATTCGTCTTGCATGAGGCAAGCAACATAGTTTATCGGTTTTTCTGCCACCAGGGCAAGACAATATAGACATTAGGAGAAAAGTACAATCAAACCTGATTAACGTAATTCAAAAACCAGGAAAACCAAGCGATCCATACTGCCATACACCAACATGGTATTCTCAAATTATTTTGGGCAAGTGACCACTTTTCCAAAATAAGCTGATACGTCAGACCCCCATAGCCAAATTACTTTTAAAATCCTATCTCTAGTTGTTTTCCTATTGATACAAAATACATACCAATTTAAAAACTTTGCGGTTGGTTAAGTGAGTATACTTGACATCATTTACTCATCAAAAATTAATAAAATAAATAGGCATAACATTAATAATAATAATAATAATAATACAAAATACATAAAAATACTTAGGTAGGTAATTATTTTTTGTAAAATACATTAAACTAACAAAGTTAGGATAAAAAAATAAAACTTCAGTGTGATGGATGACCCTGGTGACTTTCTACCAATCTAGCTAAATCTGGTTGAGTTGCAACTGGTGAGTTGCAGCCTTAAATCTCCACGTTCGTTAATTTTCAAACAGTTTCTTTGTTGTGTCAAAATGTTTGTAACCACACTGAAACCTTTTTCGACTATGTATGATGATGGAAAAGCGATAAGGTATTTTTCAGCAATGTTCCGCAATGCAGGATACTGTGTTTCAATGTTGCGCTGCAACCAGAACTTGATTGCCTTGGTTGAACTGCTTAAGCTCCTCGTCTGTGCTGATGGTTATCAACTCTTCTTGCATTATCACCATGGCTGTGATATTGTAATTGACCCTCAAACCTCTTAGTGAAATAGTTGTGTAATACGTCCAAGTGACTGACATATGATACAATAACATCGTCTTGAAGCATTTCTGGTAATTTTGACAAATGCGGAAACTGTGAAAAAAAAGTATTTTCTGCTTAAATTTTGTTTATAAAGGATAAGTTTACCCAGAAAGGCCGATATTATTGATTTTGTTTTAATCAAGTTGAGATCGTCACCCTGCAGCTGCAAATTAACTTTGGTAAACATACCAAAGATATCAGTGACCTAATAAATATCTGTTTTACAATTTTACAACACAGATTGAAAAATAGCTGAAAATCTTGCTAAGCAAGAGTCTCTTGATAGCCACCGAACTTCAGTGTGCAGAAGTAACAGAGCGACGTCGTCACTTTCCTCACCTAGCTGAGCAAATAACCGAGAGTTCAAAGAATTGCTTCGAATCTTGTTGACAGCATTTATAACATATTGCAAAGACTGGTGCAATCTAGGAGTCAATTTTTTTGCTACTAAACAAGCTATGAAACCACGATAACGACCAACCATAGATGGTGCTCCATCAGTCGCAACAAAAACAATGTTCTTCCAGGGAATAGCTTTGTCAGGAAAGAAACGTTCCGCTGCCTGAAATATCGATTCTCCTTTGTTATCAGTTTCTAAATATGTAGCAAAAAGCAGTTCTTGGCACATATTTTCATCTTTAATATATCGAACATATCCTAACAACAGAGCTTCATTGCCGGGTAATGTAGACTCGTCCAACTGGAGAGAGAATCTGTTGGTCTGTAAGAAATTTCATAAAATGTTGTCCACGTCGCGACCCATCTCGTGTGTCTTGTCAACACTTCCTACTAAAATATTAGTCATTGTTATAACAAGTTGTTACACGTAATACAACTTATACAGTACCTTGAAGTTTCAAATAAGAACTTGCGTGAATTAAAAGGGGTCGATTTTTAGACCTCCTCGTCCTCCAAAATCAGTTTTTGTTTGTGTCGACCCCTGGGAAACCGATTCGACCCCAAGTGGTCGATATTGACCATTTTGGGAATCCCTGCATTACACTATCGGCATGCAACATAGACCTGCTGGTTGTCATTATTTTTAAATAAATATTATTATTTACGTAGAGAGAAGAAGGCTGGTTGAGACCCATAGCAATTACGCTACAGTGGGCCCTTTGTGCAAACCTCCCCTGCTCACTTCGGCCTCGCAAGCCAGGCATTGTAGAGGAGTTTTTTTCTGATTCTGACCCTAGTGGGCCAGGGTTCGCCAAGAATTTATAATAAGTTTGGTAAATTTCGAGGGACAAACATCAAGGATATTATTAGAGATATTATTAACCTCCTGGTTATTATTATCTGTAATAAGTATCACCTTAACCACGGAGACCTTAACCACGGAGTCTAGCGTCTACGTCTTGTTTGCGAAAAAGGAACTTTATGGAAACAATGTCCGCGGCGTCCAGGATCGAATTCGCTATTTCCAATCCAACATTGTACTTCGCATGTTGCCCTTGAGTATGAAGAAATAAAAAAAGAAACGTTACATAATTAATAATTGCGAGAGGTGTGTGCAGACCGTGTTCAGATGCCGTGGCCTCACCGGATTCACATCAATTCGAGGATGGCGTCGCTCCAGACAGTCCAGACGCAGACTGAGGCATAAATCTCAGCATTACGCAATTAAACAATTTAAGAGTCCATGAAGCCGGATGCGGTAAACAATATTTCAATTATCAATTGCCGGAGCGCCGGCAGTCGACGACGTCGTCGTCGCCGTTCATATAGGTAGGTGGAGCAGCCAGTCAGCAAGTCAGGAGCGGTCACAGGCCGCTTTTCATCTTAGCCCACATAGGATTCGACCGAAAGAGGGACTGTGGGCGCAGCAATTGTTTTACTCCTTCATTCAATTGTCCGCTGCATCGGTTCGGGATGAATTCTGCACGGAAAATTGTCCCGGCTTACTATTTCAATTGAGTTATTGTGTGCGACAGGAAATGAGTTTAAATGTTTGCCTTTATGGCTTGTACGCCCATATTATTATATCTGCTGTAGTAATTGTGGTATTGCTCACCTGGTATTATGACACTTGCTGTTCATTCATTATTGATTAAGTCATACGCGAAACAGCTGATGATGCATACCTAAACGTATTTTAATAGTATATTACATTACAGGAGCTGTAACTAGCATATTCCATATGAGTGGAAGAAAGTTAACATACGACCCGCGAAGCGGCGAGTTTTGTTATTTTCCACGAGTACGTAATATGCGTTACGGCTCGAGTATTGTAGATAATTTTACCTTCGACCGACAATTTCAATAAATTGTATCAAAAATGACAAACAAACACAGGTAAGGATATTTAACGGTTAACCAATCAATGTATTCTCGCGATAGCTATTGCAACTACGGAGAACTTTGTCTGAAGTGTCGACCGAAAATTCCAATACAAATTCAACTTAAATTAAGCATGTAATATATGTACAGCTCGAGTATTGCATTTACCTACGACCGAAAATTTCAATAAATATAAATAGTATCAAAATAAGAAATAATTAATCAAAATATTCGCGCGACATGTCATTTTGACATTATGTCGTGCGTCAAAAAACACACGCACAAAAGCACACGTTTGTTATAACCGATAAACGAGTGAAGCAGTCCGTGGCGTAAGGGATATTTGACGTACGCTCGTAGGTAAAAGGAATTTAACACATCATTATAATTGAATTTTAATTGCCCATGTTGCTATGTTTAATGGTATCTTTATCAGAATGTATTGGCAAGTCATCAACTTTTCCAAATTAGCCAAACTAACTTTTCGTAAGATGATTTAATGAATCAGTCTTGACTTTAGTCTTCAAGTGAGAAGATTACCTTAAATTATCTATTACATAAAAATAACATGCCATGTTAATTATTGGACAAAACCTAGAATAAACACAAACCAATATGGTTCTGTCAACACAAATGTATAACACAAATTTACCTATAATTTGAATCTGCTCCTATTCCTGAGAAAATGACGTTAGGAAAAATGCAGAATTGTAGTTTCAATTTCTGACATTTAAATTAAATTTTTAACGCCGTTTAGATAGGGCAAGTTTAATAGCTTAAAATCCTGTCCGCTGACAAACTTGCCACATCTAAACCATATGAAAGTAGACTTAACGGCTAGAGCTTTCCTATACTTACAGCAAGTTGTAGCACATAGCAAGCACAAGTTTAGTGGCGGCAAGCACTTGCCGCCACTAAACTTGCTGTGCCCAAACGGTGCTAAGATGAGATTATTAACCTATTGCGATAAAAGGCTGAGCATATTATATGGAATATATTTTGCCCTACCATGAACAGAAAATCAGTAAATGTACATACTGATTTTAAATTTTAGGCTAAAATTAATATGACTTTCACAATAACATCCTAATAAAAATGTTCTGTTTTCGAGAAAGCGGGCCGGTAACTTTGAAGTCAAATTCAAAACTTTTGTCATTGTGTTTTCACGACCACAATCATTTAAAATTAAAGAATGGCCGAGTTATGCCGTCAGTCAAAGATTATGTTTGACGTATTGCAGACCATTAAGTATTTTGTAAATTATTATTATTTCATTATTCCAAATGTTTAACATATTAATTTTATTTCGCATATTAACTTACAAATTGTTGGTAAATTTATTTTTGCCTTGTGTTATTAATTATCATATTAGTGCAAATTTTAACCTTTTTGTGTATGAACTTTTACTAATTTCTATAATTATAAGACAAAATTCGCAAATAATCCACATGTTACGGATGAAATTAGGCTGTACAAATAACTAAGAAAGATATTTATAATCCTAATTAGGGATGTTCTTTCCCGCACAGAACGTGAATGGCATTCTGAGTAAAATGGATCCTATAGACTTTTTTCCAATGTCTTAAAACAAGTTACTATCGTTTGATAAATTAACAGAACCGTATCATATACCGGTCTGCCTTCTTGATTTAAAATCCAATAAATCAATTTGAAATTTTTTACTCAAAATAAAAAATACTTTTGACTTAATGTTTATTATTGTTATTTTTTAAACTTTTAATAATTTATTTAGATTTTATTATTGTAAAGGATTGCGTTGTTTATGATATGTATTTGCTTCTTCTCCCTTTTGTAAATATTTTTAACAACTGAAACTTTTTTTTTTGAAGAAGTTTGAGAAACAAAAACGGTAATCCACAATAAAAATTGTCTGTAAATGTCGGAAAATGAATGTAATAAACTAAAAGTATATACCCGGTGTCGTTTTAACTTGAGACTCCTAAATATCTCGAGAAATATGATTTGCATTATTGCATATTGCAGATGGCGCTGCAATCGGTGAAAATGAGGTTAACTTATTTTTTTTTTCTTTAATGGGAATTCACAATTTTTTATCAAATTACAATTTTACGCTAAATAGGAACAATCTTTTGCCTGAAATTGTTTTTTCGTACAATGCATCTATCAAATGTTATTGACCATGGAAGTTTGTTGCGTCTGCGGTAGTTACAACCGTTGCCACTGCATGGGATGCGCTCGCCGTCTGGCAAAGCGACGACTGTCATGTCTACTCAAAATTAGAGTCAGTTTTTTGTAAGTATGATATTACAGGAAAGGTGTGTAAAGCGTTTTTTTGGATAAAATATGCAATTTGATGATAAAAACTGCAACATTGATGATTATTTGGTCCTTTGATACTGAGTTATTCCTGTGACATTACAGCGACTGAACTGCGTTTTTTACAGACATGTTGCTGGTTGGAATGACATTTTACTTATAAAATGCGGAATACAAGTAGGACAGGCTGTATATTCAGTTTTTCTTTGTTGAGGTTCCCTGGTATCCGAGCCGAACTTCAAGGGTTCTGCAAACCTAGAACAGTTGAGAAACGCTGGCCTAGAGTGACAACGGCGCATGTGGGTAGGCATTACAGGTGTAATGAGAATATACCTCAAGGTGTAGTGGTAGCAATGTAATGTAGGCTGTAAATGTCAGTGAATTAGTGAGATGGTAATTAATGTCATAAAGACTCAAGGAATTTTGGTTGTGTGAACCGCAGTTGAAAGGAAATGGTTGACGAAAGGACTCTGGGCTTCTTGGAACCGGACCACCTAGACAAGGGTTGTAGATCCAGAACGCTTCAGTCGGCTTCCTAATTCCGAAGACTCATTCATTATGTAAGTAATATTCTGAGGGGTTGATTGGCCGAGTTGTTGCTACAGCCTCAATATTTGTATGTGCTCTAACAGTTCTGTTTTCCGTTTAAGAACGATGCCACTGTCATTCCGTGATCACACTCTTAAATTTACTCACACCACACTGTGACAAAGTACAAATTTCTTAAAATTACAGTGCTTACGTGAGCGGTTTTAGTGGGCGATATTTCTTAGATGGGTTGGATTGTTCTGACTTAGGATGGGATCTCTTCATGGAAAATTAGCGAGAAATGATATTTCTTGTTTGATAAAATACATCAATATTTCGGAAAGATTATAGATTTAGAGATTAGAGATTAGAGATTGGAGATTAGAGATTATAGAAAGCTGTTAAGGAGAGATGGTTGATGATTGACGTCGAAGCCATCTTACTTCTAAAAGTTTCTAAATCTCCTCTCAAAACAGAAAGAATTTTATAATTTCTCCACAAGCAACAAAACAACACGAAGACGCATGCGTAGTTTTATAATAGCAGCTATGCATTCGACTTTAATTCTTATTGTAGAAAAAAATATAAATACCGCAATTTAAATTTTGATAAACAAATAATAACCGATTAAAATGTTTTTTATAGCGGGCACGGAGACGAAGCTTAATGGATAATATCGCCATTAATACAATCATTTACGCACTTTATGCATTGTTAATTCCACTCAACTAATGTAACCTGTATATTAAACGAACCAATCTAATAATAACCGTTCGTATGCAAACATAGCGTCGATAGCAACGCAATTTACTGTTTCCCTCTTCTCTTGTGTAACCAATCGCACAATCAATGAGCTAAACCACGCCCACCATTTCCCGGAAAATTAGACGTTGGTCCAGGCAATGGAAAATATTACTCGGTAAAATGGTATCTTTATTCGAAAAATGCAGTAGTTATTAGTAATCGACCGATAACCAGCATGGTTCTCGGAATACCCAGCGTTGAATGGTCACGTATTGATTAGTGGACAGGTGATTTTTTATACTTACAGTTACTCTAGCACACCTGTTCGTCGATCAATACAGAAACCCCGAAGCCCTTACAAAACAAAAATCCCGAAAGTATTTCGAATTAAGGAAATAATTGCCTTTCTAGCAACTTCATCGACATAGGGTAAAGTGGGCTCAACTGGTCTACGGCGCCCTTGAGAATTTATTCATTTTGAATTAGATTGCGACACGGTTTTCGTTCCGATTCTTAGTGCTACCGACTTTTCGGCGGTTTTCCCTCATGTGTGATCATTAAAATTTGATCAAATGAAGCTAGGAGCTTACTTAGCAAAGATAACGATCTCTGTTGGGACTCTAGCAGAAGGTAGGTATGCAAGTAGGTTAATCATATACGAATTGGGGTTTCAATTCGGGTAATTAGCCTGAAGATTCCTGTAAGATGGTATCGCGGACATGACTCCGTATATTGTAATTACGAGGGGAGATTTGGATTATACGCGCCGTTTGTAAGCCAGGGGAAGAAGAGCCGGCCGTCTGACGTTCCGGTGAATATTTAATACTTCAAAATTAACACACAGCTAAAAAGTGGTCACAATTTCATAAATTATTTTCTCTCAAACCGCTAATCCGATTTTTATGATTTTTTTCGACCAATTGTAGATTGATTCTTTACTAACGTTAGATAGTGTAGGAGACATTTCAGTTTTTAACGTTTACACGGTGGAAGAAGGACGAAAGTTGTTTTTTTTTTCTTGTGTCTAACCTTTGTCCTACAATTAATGTTTAATAATGACATTTCTTACTTTGATAAACCAACAATTAAGTCAAATTTTGTTTAATACCTCCCTGTTAATTGTCATTTCACTGACACCTAGTCACCTATGTTACTTACTTATAAAATGTAATTCTCGTAAAATTGTTAAGTCTCATTTACACCTGGGCAACAGACGGCAACATGTAGCATGCGACATGGCTTCTTGTGATGGACCTGATCTGGTCGACGGTATTTGTATTTGAATTGTCAACAACAGTAATATATCTGGTCCGATGTTGTTGCCTGTTGCTGTATCCATCTGTCGCCCTGGTCTAAACTAGGCATTAGTCTCAGCACCTTTTTTGCTGCGGCAACTTCGTCTAGACTCTACCACACAATGCCATGGTTGTTATTTAAAAAATACCACCTAATCTACCTATAGTCACCTATAGTATATCAGAAACCGCTTAAATGGATGGAATATACGGGCTTGTCATTTTGATATTTTTAGGTTAACCGAATGGCGGTGTTATCAATACAAATGTTAAATTGCTAACTATGAGATTAATTTGTGTTAACTATTAACTATGAGATTACGATATTATCAAAGTGGACGTTACTCATAACTACCACTTTAATCGTAGTTATTCCTAAGTAATATCACGTTTTCTAAATTTAAAATTGTAATTTGTACGCAATGTAATATGACAATCATGACATTTCTAGATAGCACAATTTACACTGTCCGTCGTTTCACATAGAATACCTAAAAGTCATTTTATTTTCCAGCACATACTCTTGGCTATTGATCGTATCTAATTGATTTGCTTTGGTGAATCCCTGTAACGTTTTTAACAACATTTCGTGTTTTATACTAAATTGCAAACGTCAAATTTCTAAACAAACACCAGAAAAGTAATTTTTTCATATTGGCTGGTGAACCAGGTGCCATTTATAGTTATTTAACCAACAAGTATATTAAAAAGGGCGATTAATGATCGAGACTGTTTAACGCGCGAGCGAAGCGAGCGCGTTAATTGTCGAGATCATTAATCGCTGTTTAATATTCGAGTTGGTTACAAAATTTTTCCGTCGATCGTATTCTTCTAGAGTCGTCTACATAGATATTTCTTCGCCGATGTCTTTTTAGGTTATATGACAATTTATGTAACTTGACACTGACATTTCTAGAGAGCGGTATGTTTTAATTGGAAGGTTTCATTTCACATATGTTCGATTGGCCAATCAAACGACGCCATTGCGTCTTGTGATTGGCTATAACAAATCATGCATTAATAGAAATCGTGCATTAATGGAGTACTTTAATAAACGATTTCCTATTCACTAAACTGACTCATAAATAAACGATCGACGGAAAAGAGTATATAATATGCTGACTTAGATCATTAGATCAATATTTTTTTCGATTTCTTTGCTTCTAACACCGTTTGTACGCCAAGAATTTTAAATAAAATATCAAGTATTTGGTATCATTGTAATCGGAAAGATGTTTTCTATCGAGTAATCAGGGTGTGGCCATTGGGTACCCGTGAAAAAAGTGACTCACTGGCCAAAAACCAATTAAATCACGCTAGAGGGCACCACTAATGCAATGTCGGCCAAAATCGATTTAGTTAGTGTTTATTTGACAATTTTCGACTATTTTCACACAATTCCTAGCCACCTAGATTAATACATAAAAAAGTTATTTTTGCGTTGCCTTGGTGATAAAAATTGACGTTCGAAATGGTTTTGTGTTCAGAATGTCATCCTGATTGAAAATATCACACAAAGAATATAGGGTCATTTCCGGAAAAACCGGAAGTCATATTAACCTCAAGAGTATCCTAAACAATGGCACTTTTTGCCTATTAACACATTCCCAAATTTCATTCGTCCAGCTCTATAACCAAAAAAATACACGGGCGTACCTTTGCCGTGGGTCACCCGGTATATGATGAGGAACTCTCGAGTCTCGACTATGGAGGATGTGAGTTCTTCTTTTCATCATTAAAACGAAAAAGGAATAAATACATATGACAGACAGCACACATGCACAAAAACATATGTATAGCTTGTTCAGCCAGAAAATAAAAATTGTTTTTCCAGTTTTTCATGTTTCAGTAGAATATCATTCTATATCACACGAACTGAATCGTCAAAAAATTATATAACATTTTATAGTAACGTAATTTTATAAGGTAACTCCGGTTTAACGATAGTGAGGTTATTCAGAAAATTGTAATTATGCTTAAATATGCTGGCTGTTTTATTTTACAAAAATGGTTAGGAAATATCATTTCTAGGTTTTTATCAGTTGCCAGTTGACTCTTCACTTAAAATATGCCAAACACTGTATATTTTATTTTTATAAAACGTGAAATATTTTCTTAAGTATTAATAGTGGTATTAATCTAATCCGCTATTATGTAATTATATTTCCTTTCCATCCGTTCATATGACAATCTGTAGTCTCTTTATTTCCACAATAAGCCACGTGTCTTTAAAGCCATGGTATCGAAGAAATGTCCAGTATGACAGGTATGGGTAAGCCGGCCTTGGTATATATCAGTATATATCTGACATTCTTTTTTTTCACGTGATATGTCACGTCACATTTTTTTTCAGCTCTCTACCAGAGCTTAAAATTTTAGCCATGGGAGCATCCTGGGACCAACGGAAGATGGAAGTAATCAAGTCTGGACTGGACCCACATCATCTGGAGCATATCTAACAGCGAGATCTTCTTCTAAATCATAACCTAACCAGCTGGCTTAGCGTTCATGATTGATTTATTCCCGGATCTGTTGCCGGAATATTGATCATCGATGAAGATCTCAACGATGCAGAGGAGGTTGCCCTAATGTTACCAGATGGTGACATTTTTGGCTCGCCTAACATCGCTTACCGTCCGGCTTCTTCAAAATCTTAACCTAACCAGTTAGCTTATTGTTGAAGATCTCAACGATACCAAGGAGAATGGCATGGCCCCGGCACTCACTGTCACTGTCACTAACAGTGATTTTTTTGTCAAGATTGACAAGCTGTCAGGTCTGCACTTTTTTAATGTTTACCTTTACCTACATTTCCTTTAGCCCATGTAGAGGAAGGTCGTGTTCTTATGGAAGTGGCAGGAAGTTGCTCTTGATGAACACCGAGAGCGCCCCGTACTCTTCTAGAGTACCGACAGATGCATCTGGCAGGCAGTGGTCACAGCCACGGCCGGTGCCCTTTTGCTGACACACAGACGTCAGTGCCACCTCCGGGCATGCCTAGGCTTCAGTTACACGCATGTAGAGGAGGGCCGTGTTGTTGTGCGTAATGGGCTGCATTCTGACATCTGATCCATGTTGGGCAAGACGACGGACACCAGAGGTGCGTTATTCTATCATTCACCACTTCAAGAAGACCACAAGTGACAGAAAGCTACTCTTGGTGTACACCGAGAGCACCCAGTAAACTTCTAGAGTGCCGCCAGATATATCTATCTGGCAGTGGTCCCAGCCAGTGTACCTTTTGCTGACACCCAGCTGTCGGCGCCTCCTCCCGACATTGGCCAAGCTGTAATTTCAGTAATGTATTACACAATTCAATGATATTTTTGAGATTCAACGCATTTGAATACTAAAAGAATAATAGTCCTCAGTTTTGGGGGAGGAGTATGTGCATCAAAATATTATGGTCTATTTTGCAGGGTTGGTGGATCAAACTGAGGTTCCTCAGTTTATTACTTTGTGTTCAATAATTATGGCGACTTACCGTTAAGTTAGACAAACCTCACAATGAGGTCATCAACAACTCCCCAATCGATTAGTTATTGATTGTTGAAGTTTTGTAATTGTGAATATCGAACTATTCAACAATATGCAGAGACCAAAGGTCAACTTTTTTTGTATCTTGCGAATTCTGGCGCAATATCCTGGGACGCTGATGACTGGTCTAAAGTACCCTTTCAAGGCAGACATCCTTATATTTGGTACCAGTATACAATATCCCAACCGTCAGAACCAAGAACGTTTCCTATCGGAAGCCAGTATTTAGACCATATAGAAATGCGTACATTGGGCAAAGAATCTGGTGACCATATTTGGTCGTTATTCAGGGCCGACTAAGATATGTTGTATCAAGGTGGACCAATTCTTCTGATCAGTTTCTGCCCCCAAATCTTCTTAAGAAAGAAGAACCGGGTGACTCTAATAGTAAATCAAATTTAGTGGAGATTGAGATTTGTCATCACTTTCCAAAATTGCAAAATTCTGTTCGTGAATTATAGCTCTATTACTCTGTTACTCTAGTAATTATTAAAATCAAACTCTAAATATTCAGAGAGAATATTTCAAAATAATGGAGATTGGCAAAATTTTTAATGTTGCCTTATAATTTGAAATATATTTCGGTCTATACAAGACTATCTTAAAGAAAGTGTCTTGTCTTTTAAGCAAAATTCCTTAGCTACCATATTCTTGGCTTGAGTGCTGTCATTAGATGACTCTATATAAGGTGGTTCACTCCGTATAAAGACTGAAATGTTTTCAAATGAAAACTTTTAGATATCCCTATCGCATTGCTTTGTATCAAGAAAATTGCTGTCGAGCATTTGACAGATTAAGCAAACCATCCCAAGGATGTTTAGGACGTAAAATTTGTTTGTTTTCTAAAAATAAGTTAGAGCCGATTTTGCTTCAAGATCATTAAAAATAGACTAATATCTGATAACTGAATTCAGCTAATTAATTTTGCTGCCAAAAGGATTACTCAATGTTTGGATACGCCTTCTATACTTTTATTTGTACCGAAAAGTATTTAATCGGGGCACGCTTGTTTGTTCCTGGTTAAAGAACCTAATTTCATAGCGGCTGAAGTCCCCCATTTTTTTTTGTGGCAAACAACATTCTTTATTCTTTCTTATATTTGCACCTCTAGAATACTCTCCTAGAAGTAATCCTACAACAAATTTCAGTTGTGCGCTTTGGCCGTTACAACCGCAGTTGTCCTATTGTACAAAGCCTTTCCCTGTTGACAGGATAGATGTCAACCAAGCTCTAAACCGGCTAGGGATTAGGTATGGAATCAACAGATGTTGCTCATAATTCTGCTGCAAATTTTTAAATTCACATAAATTAAAGCGACATTTGGGCTGAGATAAAGGGAATTTTCATTTAAATTGCCTATTTGGCCAAAATTTTCAACGTTATTAACTTGCGTATCCTCCACAACGAAGTTATTACTTCCTTCGGTCATTACGGCATCGCAACGTTGCATGCGTGTGTGTCATATGTATTATATGACTATTAGTACCATGACTATTAATACCTTTTGGAGTCTGCCCAATAGGTTTTTACTCTTTCATTAAGAAATGCCTGCTGCACTTTTCAGATATTTTGAGCGGTTTGGGTGCGCAAATCAAAGATTCCTGACACTCCTGTATAGGCAGCTGACTGTTAATATAAGCCTTGAAAGATATATTTATCTTTTTTTACACTTGTTTTGTTACAATAACAAACTTAATAATTGGGTCTAAGATGGATCCCAAAAGTTACGATAACGGGGCAATTACTTTGTTTGTTGCGTTGGATCGACCAGGGGCGTGAACTTGGAGCAGCTAAATGGACCGTTTATATCTGCGGTCCTTCTCCCGCTCACGGGCAGTCCCATAAGTCTGCTCCAGTCCTGGGGGTACGCGGACCCCTAAGTTGGCGATCGCTGGTTTATATTAACCATTTGGATACGGAGGTCGGCTCATTGTTGATACGTTCCTGTGAACCGTTACCAATAATTTGTGTTTTTACTTCTGGACAATAATAACCGCGCAGCCGCTGCTGGGTTAGTTCTTTAAGTGACAGTTCACCATGACTACAGTCAAAACAGTCTAGAGTTGTCTTTATAGTCAATCATATGTAAATTAGATGCTGAGCCATCAAAACACTAAGGAATTTATTGGATACCCTTTCTTTATTATTTGTGGATAAAGTTTAGACCGCTCATGTTATCTGAAACTACCGGTAAACGGTGTTGTCAAGTCCCGTCCAACTAAGCTTGAGTTTTTACTTGGTACTCAGCAATTGTATTGAATTATATTACTTTTCGAGGCAGTAAGAAACAATATGCATATCAAATATGGGACACCATTAGACTTATTGAAATAAAGAAAAGCCTAATTAAAAGATCTAATTAATTATACTTTTGCTTTTGTCCGCTGCTCATCGCGTTCAAAGATTTTCCCAATGGTTATTAAACGTCTAATTTTATTCATAACCATATGCAATTAATTCCAGTCTTTATTTATATACATCTATGTGTGTTATCTGTTGCTGTAGGTACGATTGTTTATCTATAATATTAATCTTTTTTACAAAGTACATTTACCGATTATTTACAAAGGTCTACATCATGATATATACCTTCTTATTGTTTATAGCCTTAAAAGGGCCACATAGACAGGTATATTAAAGTATTTATACTAATTAGTACATTGGAATTATTAAAAGTTGATTCATATGTATTCCGTACTGATGACGACTAATAGTCCGAAACACGTGCCTATGGTTGCTTTCTTCGATGACGGAATTACCCGATAATTACCTTTCTCCATATGTATTTCATGCACCTGTCACAAGTCATGCAAGCATTGGCATCTAGTCTTGTGTTGGCAGTTTGCCTAAATTGGTTGAAATACCCACAATTTTGCAATTGTTCTTCAATTTTACAACTGCATGCATGAAAAGAAGTTTGATGAAAGTTTTTACATTTGACTCTTTAACTTTGAATAACATGATAACGATATATTGTTGCAATAACATGTTAACAAAATGTTAACATGTTCTCTCAAGTGCATTTTGTTGTTTCTTATTCATAAACAGACGATAATGCTGTTTTGGCTCTAAATTGCTCTGTGCTTTAAACATCTACAGATTGTCATATGAACGGATGGAAAGGAAATATAATTAAATGATTAAACGAACTTACCTTAGTGAAGTTCTATCATAATTATATGATCTTTCCATCCGGAATATGACATAACCCACCCTTCCTTTGTTTAGACTTTCCCGAACCCTGACCAATTTAGAGACCCTATGCTTTCAAGAGAATGTCAGATATATACTGATATATACCAAGGCCGGCTTACCCATACCTGTCATACTGGACATTTCTTCGATACCATGGCTTTAAAGACACGTGGCTTATTGTGGAAATAAAGAGACTACAGATTGTCATATTCCGGATGGAAAGATCATATAATTATGATAGAACTTCACTAAGGTAAGTTCGTTTAATCATTTAATTAAATGTTAATAGTAAAATGTAAGTGAAAAACCTCGAACAATAGCTTGCTTTTTTTAATTAGTTTCATAATTGTTAGGTTGAAGATCATACCTCCACAATATATACAAATATATTGCAAAAACAGCATTTATTATAATTAAGCTTTGTGGTCCACAGAATCATAAAAAAATCAGTGTTATTTAACGCGAATGTCACAACATAGGACCAAGAAATTTCCGATGAAAAATAAAATACTTACCAGAAATATACTTCTTCCAGAAAAAGACTTATTCGAACTAAAAAAATGTGCGAGAATAGAAAGCAAGATTAATAAATACCAAGAATATTAATTATCTTTACCAAAAATATTATTTAGATACATGTACGTACAACTGCCATTATCAAAAATTCAAGAAAACGTGCATTTAATTTTATTTTAAAAACTAGAGCGATATTTTTGGTCATTCGGTATGTACTGCGTTTTGTTTTTCCTTGTAATTTAATAAAATAAAATAACCTAAAAGTTTGATCTTGATAATTGAGTGTTATGCTAAAAGTTGATGTTTTCCTTATAAGATAACTGCAATTTAACTTCTTTTTCGTCGCTACAGAAAAACAGTAATTAAGAAAATCTAAATAATATCTATTTAGCCTGACTAAAAATGCTTAATATTTTTATAATAATACGGTGTGCTACTGTTTAAACCAGTATTGTTTACAAATTTAGGGGTGTCGGAATTGTGTAGATGGTTAGAAGTAATACATATGGCTCTATTGCTGTCTTTACACAAGAAAATAACATATTTGCTATATTACAATATTAATTGTACGTATTTTGTTCAAATTCCGACAGGAGTGGCGGAATTACAGACATCAATAGTCCCTAAATATTACACTAGCTGCAGAGAGTAGCGATTTTGGCATTAAAAAAAGTTGAACTCATGCCATTTCCATTAAAAAAATTATTTTTTCTGGCCTGAAACACCCAAATAAAGTAAAAAGTAAACATAATATAAGATATTGTAATTTAATTGGAAAACATAATGTTGCAGATAGGTACATAATTTTATTATATCTGTTACATCATATTGACATTTATAATTTTTGTACATATTTATAATTTCGATGCTGGAAGTGAAGCCTAAACGCAAAACAATATTTTTATTTGAAACTGATAGTAGATTTGTAAGAATGTATTGATGTATCTTTTCTATAAAAGTAACAATTAGTGATTAATGTAAACTTCCGTTATATTTTCGGTAGATTACCAGATCAACGGTTAACAAAGTTATTTTTTTAATAATCATTAATGTTAAACACGGCACGGCATAACCTGAAAGCAATTTATTTTCGTTTTACCCATATAAAGTGCATAATTGGTTACTTGGACACTTCATATGCGCTGTATTATAATATTTCTTATTTTACATTAAGCAAAAAGCGGTGATCGTGGTTGCAACGCACCCTTTGTGAAAGAAAACCAAAGAATGTTCATAACATACATCGAAAAAGGGAAAAATATGTGTTATATTCCATCTTTGACATGCCTATTAATTATGTGGTGAGCATATCGGCATAATTCGGAAGTAATATTTAATAAATGAGCCTCTTGAGTACCATATTTAACAGCGAGTGAACGCAAAATATGCGCGCGGTGTTCAGAAAATATTGCGATTAAGTTATGTTGGAGAGGCCTACCTAAGGTTCTGGTTCCAACCAAACACTGCGTCACTCTTTTAACGAACTTATCGGGCCTAGTTAAAATTTAGGTTACCGAAATCGCTGACATTTGAACACATTCCTTATCGCGTAGAACAAACTCGTCCACCGAAAATTGTTAAAACAATTGACGTAGAAATACTCCTGCCCGAGTAGAACAAAAATATCCCGATGTTGCGTTGAGAAAATTGACTCAGAAAAGCTGTTTCTTTTTTATCTAATGGTAAACAGTTCACAGAAACGGAAAACTTGTTTTGCATTTCTGAGACACATGTGAAAAATTGTTAATTGGAAAACTTTTTCAATGAGTATTTATTTTTTATTGTAGATTGCGCAATTTCTCCACATCGGATGCAAATGATTCAGTCGCCAATTCGAATGTCATGCTGTATGCATCACATTGCGAAATTTAGATGTGTGTCACAGCGCTGAGATTCTATAACAATTCCCGGTATTCTAATTTGAAAATAATACAAATAACAAAAAAACAATTTGTACTGCAGATGACAAATAATTGTTATTAACAAATGTTATGGCGGTTGGCTTTCTTTGAGTTAATTGTAAGTATGTGATTGTCCATAATGTCCATTGAGGAAGTGAAAGAACTGTTGTAGCACTTTCTCAGTGTTGTTCCCATATTGCAGCGACAATGTCAAGTTCTTGCATGGTCACCAGTCGCCAAAACGTTTCCCTTCATGCGTATGGATTTATCAATTAGGGGCTGGGGGCTGAGTATACATTTGAAAATATAGAACACCTTTGGAGACACTTTCTTATGAGATACAGGTATCCTGGGATGGTATGCCCCAAGTGAATCTTGATCATCAAAAGCTCATCAACAGCCAGAACTACGCATAGTTGCAATGGTGGACCAACACACTATTCAATTTATTCGTGGGTTGGTTATAAAATAATTTAAACATTTTAATCAATTACATGCTATATTACTTGGTGCATATAATTGCAGGGTGTACACTGTACATTTATACTGCTCTATGTCACTATACAATGCAGTGACTTTTTTCTTAATCTGTTAATTTTCAAACGTCATCATGTTAACAATGAATACATGCCTAATTAATAAAAGAAGGAATTGTTAGTGTTGGGAAATTAGAAGAACAACAAATTCGCCACTAAAATAAGGATTTGAATTCGGAAAAATTTAATGAAATTTTGTATAGGTATTATCTTAGATTGGGCAATAAAATTAACGCGCAAAAAGACCAAATAGATGTTGTGTCTGCGTCGCAAGTTAGACATGGTCAAAGATTACCGAATAGCATTTAAATAATGTTAAAAATCCCAGTTCGGTCAGCCTTCAGTAAAGTAAAGTCATAAGCAAGGAACAAGATATGGCAAAAGCGCGGGTGTTACAAATCAAAATAACTGCCAATATACCAAGCTTTCCTGAATGATTTTATATTTTGTAGTTTCGTAATAATAATTAATAACAGCAAGAACGCAACAAGTTACTTTATTAATAAGTGTGCCTCAACCCTAACATCACAAACAAAAGTAAATTGACTTAAGTTGACCTTTTCAACATCTCCCTGACAACGTATACATGTTTCTATGAATCTTCTGTTTAGTACAACGCGTCGCAATGTTGCTGGTGAATTATCTTGGCAGGCAAGTTGTATTCTCTGGCAAAATTCTTCTCTATTTCGGGGTCGGGTCAAGTGGTGTGAAGTCCTATCCATCTCATAGGAAATTATCGTCCAACAATTCACGCAAAATTCTTGCATTGTGGGCTGGTGCACCACAAAAAAAGCAATACAATAATCGTATTAAGCTTCTAAGTATTTCTACGTGGATATTGTTGTTGTCGACAGTTGGTGGTAGGTACAACATTTCCTGTAGTGTACATTTTCCAGAGTACTTAATATACTGCGTTGTTCAGCCATAACGTAAAGCCAGTTCAGCCAGGAAAGTAAATGTCACTGACGCAAAATTGGTCTTTTGGACTCACGTTTGTACATCAAAAGTTTCAAAAGTTGTACATTCAGTAGAAAAATTAATAACAAATTGTGTACCTATCCGGTTTTCATTAAATATTGAAAAAATGTTAACAATTATGATGTCACCGGAACTGTATATTTCGGCAAACTAGATGTTGCTTACAGTTTTACAACTGTAGTGTGTAGTGCCGCAAGTTTAACTACTGTCGTGGGTAGTGCCAAATACACACTCTTTGGAAAAATTTTAAAAAATTGCGTTTGCGGAAATGTATATCGTGCAATAATTATAATATTTAATTCTTAAGCTTTACCGTACAATGCATGTATCGCGCACAGAAAAGAAATAAGTTCAGTTTTTTGAAGAAGTTATCGAACTTTATGCATTATTGTAACAAAAGTGGGAAAATTTCTGTCGAAATAATATGGTCACGCAGTCAGCCATGTGAGCTTCTATTACTGACATTTTATTACAGTAGAGCGTCGATAATCCAAACCTCGATAATCCGAACGTTCGCTAATCCGAACGCCCAAAAAGAAATAACAATAGAATAAATCACTGAGTAACCGAGGAAAACGCAATTGTTCTTTTATATCTTGTATCCAATATTAATATTTTCTACTATTTAGCTGTAATATTTGATAATCCGAACAATTTGATAATCCAAACCACCTTCTATCCCAATTAGTTCGGATTATCGACACTCTACTGTACTTACAAACTGTACAAAGAATTTATTTCTTTTGAATGAGTAAATTTATTAAATATTAAAGTTTATTAATAATATACTAAATTTAATCAACTTTTTTAAAGCACAAAGATGTACTTCGTTGAATAAAGAAGTATTGGGTCAAGTACCAACACATTAGGATATTTTTTAAAGTATTTCGTTATAGAAATATGACAATTTTGCGACGACAAATTGAATTATTTATTTCAATACAATATTTGTTAATACAAAGAAATAATTTATTTGTCAAGAGCATTTCTTAGCTTATGAGCGTTGGCAGTTTTGTATAGATATATGCATTAGAATCGATTAAATAAGTTCAAGTAATTACGTTTTACTCGATGGGTGCTGCGTGTTTTCTAGAGTTGAAGTCGAACACTGGCTCAAATGCGTTTCTTCTGACTGCCACAACGTATATAGGTAACAAAAATTGATGTATCAAATGCATACCATTGAATTACTAATGAATTCTCTATTGTCCACAATAGAATAGTAATCCATAAATGAGTTGAAATGTGAATAAAAGGCTCTGTTTAAAAACCATTAACCTTCATGATTGATTAAGTTGCATTACATAAGAACGATAACCCTCCAGCACAGAACTCAGGTTTTCAATCTTGCTGGGCTCTTGTTTCATTAAAGAGTCCACTTTTCGGCATCTACTTTAATATAGCTATCTATTTTTTCGCATTACTTTTCTCAGTGTGAAATCTACTCTTACCTACCTATTGCGGATAATAAACCATTTTTGAAGATCAATAAATCCAACGCAATATTATATTCAAGGAGTTGATAATGTATTTTCTCTGGTTGTATCAGTTATTTCAACACTGCGCGTTGTAAAGATTCAATAATTTCATCACTGATTTTCGACAAAAAATTCATTCCATTTTGTGTGATTAACAACGTCCAAAATTCTTTTTTTTTGTATGTAGGTACAACTTAGTCATAATTATGTACACATCTAAGAGCCCTAAATTATTTATCTACAATAGGGCCTCATCCGTATCAGCACCACAATTAGTCACGGCAATGAGCTCTCTCATGACCACCATCAGGCCTTCCTAATGTAAATATAAACTACTAGTACTCCCTATCTCGTATTCACAGGGCCGCATTACATTTAATTATACAAACGTGTATATAACGTCGAGAAACTAGCAGAACAAACTAATGTCACTATCTGAATTGTGCCCTAGTTCCTTGTGGCATGGCGTGCCGTTCCATTTCCACAGCTAGCTGCGTTGATATTGTGTGACAGAACCATTAGGTCTTTGATAACACCGTGTACCAGTGCACTTGACACAGAAAAGACTATTTACATAGAGCACAATGTATTTTTATCCGGTTTCAGCTCTTCAGTGCTTTAGTTTATATTTTAAGAAGGAAGGAAATGGTACGAATTTTCGGTTAGTTTAATAAATTCTGGAATAATTTTAGTTTTAAAACTGTAGAGGATTTTGTAAAAGCACTTCAGGATCGCAAATAAATTAATTTTTTTTCGGAAATAACCCTAAACCGTCCCATTTTGACAGCGCATTTTAAGAAATGAAAATATCTACCTACACCATTGGGTACACCGATGGAAATAGTTGAAACTTGATTCCTTTATGACTAAATAATTATTATCAAACGTAAATATCAGTTTTATTTGACTCCGAATACCCTAAAACTTATAACACCCCCTTGACAACATTGGTGAATTTAAAATTTCAATTTTTAGCTGATAAATATTTTAAAAAATATTCTTAAAAGATTAAAAAGTTTCTTAAGCTGTAGCTACACAGTATCGACGTCAAATCTATTTTCAATTTTACCCTAAAACCACAAACTTTGAGTTTTGTTTTCTCGGATATTCTAGGCCAATTTTATTTGTTATTTTCTGCGTCAATTCAAGAAATTTATTATAGAGAAATGCATGAAATTAGTATAATGTTGGTATGCCTTTGATTTATTTTAGGTTTCGTTGTTTTTGGGGGGTTGAAGTTGTAAGAATTAATATTTGAAATTTGCGACAATTTTGTGCGGATTACGGCGGTGAACTAAGTGGATTTTTTGGTGTTTTATAGACAAATTTAAAGCATGAAGATACGTTATTAGGTTCGCAGATTACGGGAAAATTATAAAAGTTTGTAGTTTATGCGCGGAAATAGGGGTACATAGCCCTTGAGGAGTATGAGGATTTTTTCAGTGAATAGCGAAAATTCTGTGGGGTTTCTTGGTGTCAAATTGAAGATAATTTCACTCGGAACAGTTTAAAATAAGAAAAAAATAAGTTGCGCTGTTTTCCTATTGAAAAAAATGGGTTTAAAATTTGAGAATTTGGTTCGCCATTTTGAGAAGCGATACCCGCTGTACCCCGCAGCGTCCATGGTCCGACTTGTAGCATTTCAGGCGAGAATATCCGCGAAAATTGCCCGAATTTTACGGGATTTTAACGACGTGGCATGAAACAGAGGGTGGTCTCTATCAGCTGACGGTCGAAATAGTCCCCTAGGGTTGATATTAGGGGTAAAAATGTACCAAACCCTAGTAGGCACGGAAAGGCGCGTGGAGGGGGGGACAGCTAAGCTCGCTTTCGACGTGCTTTCGACAAGGAAGGCGATATAGTTTGTCCGCGGCCGACTGCGATCGAACACGCGGAGTCAGCGCTACCAGCAGCAGACAGTCGGCAGCGATGTTGCGAACTGGTGTTCTGGTGTAACAAACAGTTCGCTAGTTGCGGGAATCGAAGTGCTCGACAATCGAACGGCTCAGTTGGTGATTTTCGCTGCAAATGGCCCACACCGAGGATTTATATCGCGAGAAATATTTTGTGCCCCCATGGATTTTTTCGTGGCGATTTTTTCGGTTTTTCTTGTGTTTTCGAGAAGGTAAGCGTTTTTTTTTGTGTGTGATTCCGGAGTTCGAAATTGTTCGCTCCGGGAACTACGCGTAAAATTTGCGATTTTTATTGCGATCTTTACGCCAGACGGGGGTGGAATTTATTTTCGACGTAATAAATTTACGCGTAAATTCCTAAATTATTCTCTAAAACGTCGAAGAACTTATTTTATAAAGGCACAAGTAGTTTTCGAAAGTATTATAACTTTATAAGAATTACTTCTTTAAATGATTTCCTAAAGTTTAGATTTGTTTGACATTAAGTCCTTAGTAAAAACATAAAATATTTCTAAGAAAAGGTTCCTAAAAAACGCGAATAAAAAATTATACAATTGACAAAATCAATTCTAATTTTATTCCTCCTCTTGTTCGGTATGGTTTCTTTTTTTTGCTCTTAAAAGGGGGAGGTAGTGCGGTGCGGGGTGTCCCGGTCCCAGGCCGGAGCAGCGAGAAGTGCCGTTCTCTCTGTCTGCAAAATTTTAAGGTCTAGGAACTCGCCATTATATTTGTATTGAATGTGGGGGCCGATGTCTAGAGCTGTCTGAGGCACCAGTTAGGGGCCCATAGGAGAGACTCAGTCATTCGCCAATTTTTTTTTCGCGTACTTGCGCCGTGCGAAATCGCCAGCCAGCATATCCTATAGTTCCTATCTCGCGGTCCTCGAACCCGAAATTTGCACTCCGTTTGCCGACCGTCACGGCCAAAGTTGCGTCCGCGATATATAAAACTCGATACAAAAAAGTAAATTATTTTAAAATTTTCTCGTTCGGGGAACAGCTGTTGTGTCTAGTGGTGGTTTAATAATAAAATAAAACGTAAGTAAACGTAACAGTAAACTAAATATTTCCAAAATATTTATATTTTTTATACGTTAAAAGGAGTTGGGTATCTATTTTTGGATTAATTTTATTTCTACAAGTAAATAAATTTTGGTAGTATGTATTACCAAAAAATCACGATTATTTTTTGTCTAGATTAGCTCAATGATTATATCAGTCAAATCCGTGTTTGAATTATTATCGAAGAAAACAAACTTAAACATCCTGTTTAAGGATTACCCTGTCACCGATTTTATTTTATCTGTTTGTCAACAATATCAAATTTTTTCGTGGTAAATAAACTTTGCCCTTATATAAATAACTTTAACAGTAAATACACCAACATAGTATTGTTGAAAATGTTACTTTATATCGGGTACAAAACCGCAATCTCTGAGATTTTCCTTGTTTTTTCGTTACCGCAATTTAGATAACCCAGTTATGTATATATTATTTTATTAAAAGACATTTCATTAACGGTCGCAAAACCTGCAATTTTCCTAGAATTCTAATTACAGAACAAAGGACTTTCTAATTCACACGCAAATCGCAATTTCTATGCTAATCCGGCACCTCCAAAAAAGTCGGTGCGTACAATTATTATTGCCAGTACAGAACGCGATGCTTTAGCATTTAAATAATTTTTTTGAACTATAGGCGACCGCTGGTGACGTCATTGCGTCGAAAACAAAAGAAAATCCCGTTGATAAGGTAGGATTATGCAATAACCTCTCGCGGGCAATTGTCACGCTCTGAATTATCAACATGGTTACGTTAGGTTACTGACTGACTGACAGCCAAGTTTTATGCGTATGGAATGAAGCGCTAGTGTACCTATTACGTACACTAGCGGGCATTTAATTTTTAAAGGGAACCAGTTTCCCATATGTCTACGCCGAAGCGCTCTGATTAATTTGTAGTTAATTTTGACAATTAGCGCATATCGGCGGGAGTGGGAGTTTGGGTAGAGACGAATAGCGGGACATTTGAATTGACTGCTAGTTTTAATTTGGAGAACTACGGTAAAAATGAAATTATTGGAGGATGTTGATCGATAATAACAAACGCCTTTTTCCTCGATTCAGTGTTAAGTTTTAGCGTCCGGTTATGCAAGGGGACTTGGTTCGGAAGTTGGTTTCCTTTTCCTGTTCCTTTCGTAGTTTGTGTATTCTGTACGTGACTAAACAATTAATTATTGTGTATTCTACGAAATACGAACCGCTAAATACGGATACTTTGTGCGGTTGATTTATTGACGTGCGGGTATATACGTTTAAATTTTTGATTTATTATTATTTTGCTTTTCTGTTTAGCACACTTTACTGATATTTCTGAATATTCTGTGCCGACTATTGTTTAGGTAATTGGAGTTAATTTGTCTTTATTAGTGTTTGTGTTAATTAAATAATATTTAGAAGAAGGCCGAGATGTCATATATTTTCAAATCTATCTTAGACTAATATTATTACGCATATTCTGTTTGATGGAGACGTAATGTCTAGAGAAAGTCTTCTCAAGTATGTAATACGTTTAGCAATATGGAATTAAAATAAAATCATTAAGTTGAGTTATGGTGGCATCCCAAGCTTTAGTTTTAAATTGGCAACCCCTATTTTCTTATCGATTGTAGGCACGTTTGACTGTGTTATTGATAACATAAACATTATATGAAAAACACATTTTTAAAATTACAAAAATTTGGGAACTCTGAGAAACATGAATTTATGTTGCACAATACCTAAATCGTAAAAAATTTCTCTAACCTATCCAAAAAAATTAACTTTCATCCCGAAACCTTTTGTAGTTTCTCCGGAATCGTCGACATTTTTTTGTACCTTGGTCAAAAATGGCCAGGGGACCCAAAATAACCTATTCCGCTAATATCTAATTTTTTTTTTCGGCAGGATTACAATACTTTATCATTCTACGTATAATAAAGTAAAAAGTTGAATTATTTATAGGAATTCGGTATACATTGTACAAATTTTCTGTGATATGTGTTATTGCTATAAAAAATAATTAAAATAAAAAAAAAAATTCATAGGTTATGGTCTTGAATTTATTTGAATTTATTTTTTGTCTTCTTTTATTTCAATATTTTAACGTAGGTGCATTTTCAAATTATTTTGTTGTAATTTTTTTTCGGAGTCTCTCGATTATTTTTATCTCTCTTTTTTAAGCCATAGTATTTACTGGTTCCTTCCTCACTTTTGTCAACACACTTATCGACCACGAGTGCTACAAACTTCGACCAAAAAATGTAACCGCATTCCTATACCTGGTGTAGAATTTCATGACTAAACACGGAAAGGTGATTATTTGACAGGTCTTTTCGACCTGTCAATCCATAAATAAATAATAATTTTTACTACGTTTATCTTAACTTCACTGAATGTTTGTTTCTTACGTTCAAATCTTGTAATCCATATTTTCTGGCATCTCTGTAACTAGGTATGTAAAATTTGTAAAACTTAGAATCCTGAATTTTCACCGATCTTTAATCTTATTAGTTCTTCTTCACTAATACATTACATACATTACCGTTTCTTTCTTTGTTGCTTCACAAAAGATCATTTTAAAGACATTGACCCAGATTAGTTTTATAATAGATGGGATGCTATTTTGACGATAATTGGAAAGTGAGAATTCGCGAATTGGCCATTGGGAAACGGTTGCCAAACGCGGGTCAGGTTACGACAGTGGGAAGTGAGAAAAAAAATAATCGCACAGACTTTCGTTTCAGTTAGTGCCGCTTACATCTTGCCTAATCCGCTGTACTTCCCATAATTGTACAAAACTGGGGAAACTCGCGACAGTACGGGATTTTTTTCTGCCCACTCAAAGCAAAATTATCCATAACTTCGTTAAGTATCAGAGTTTTCAGAGGTATTCGCGCACCGTGAAAATCGTAGACGTTTGTGCGCGCTCGCGTTCTTTTGTCTAGTTCTGCTTACTGCTGCTTGCTTAGTTTTGCTTAGTAGTGCGCATGTAAGCAAAATTCGCGTTATTTCCTTGACGGAGCCCGGCCATTTATCAAACAAAGTATTCTGCATCCAAGGCCCTCCTCGATGTATGGAGAACGCGCGACGCAAAAACCCAATTCTAAACACAATAAGCACATAAAACGGCCATTTTATTTCTCCGCTGCTCCAAAAACGCACTTACGCCACACGGTGCGTTCAAAGTGCATCTCAACGTGTGGTGAATTTGCATTCTCGCGCAGAACAACGCATTGTTTTCGATATTGCTGATAGAAACCAAGGCAGCTGCGAAAACATAAACTATACCAGGAACAATTGAAAAGACAAAGGGACAGTTGTAAATATTTTGTTTTCTTCCTGAGGCTACTCCCTGTGCACACCGTAGGTAGCAGTAATTATTTACTGCTACTTATGCACTTCCATTATTCGTCCAATTTGTTTCTTCACTGAATTATTGTTACGAACACAATACTTAGTCGCTGGGTTTCATATATTCATTGTAAGAATACAATACAGACAAGTTAGGTGTACTAACTAAAACATAACTTACATACTTGAGTAGACTCTAGACTCTAGCTGTAAAGTCTGCATACTTCTTTGATATCGTTGCCTTTTAAAGTTAACTTCTCTTTGTAGAATCCCACATTGTTGCAAATCTAACGCTTTTATGATCGTTTACTCATTTTGATGATTATTTCAGCACTGTAAGTTTCACAGTTTTTTGCAATTAATACCGTTTTAAAAGGCGATTTAGAGGTTAATTTTCTATTCATCAGTTTATTTATGTGCTTGTGCTTGATTGATATCTTTAAGTTCATGCATTACTACCGTAGGAAAGAACAGTCTAAATCACGACAAGGACATTCGCAGAAGATTAAAAAAAATATTTATGTCAAGAAAGGTACAAGTGTTTTATTTGAGAGTACCTTCTACAAAAATACGGACATTAGGATGAATCAAATAGCATATTCTAGAGAAAAAAGGGACTTGTCATGGAGTACAAGAAACCTGATAAAATTCCGTAATTACTTTCCACGATGTTCTAAAATCAGCCCACCAAACGTAATTTTCGTTTTCCCCGTATACCAAGCTTTCAAACTTTATGTGCAAACGTTTAAAAAGCTTGTCATAACCTTAATTAATTTTCTTATGACGAATTATTAAAATCGATCAATGATTGTAAAAGATGTTCTAAGCTAAAATTGCAATGTTTTACTTGACGTGACTCATTCAGATACATTCAGGATGATCAGAAAACAAAATAGTGGGAATTGATGTTGGTTGTTCCGGTATAATATGCTTTAAGCGTCTTAAAAAATTCGAAAAACATATGACCAGTTTGAGGAATGTACTTGCAAATTGCTGAAATAATCAACAAAATCGGTAAAAAATTACAAAAGTTATACAAAATTTAGCAAAATTTTAGGTAGCCTGTTTATTTTTTTACCGTTTAGTGTAGGTAATAATAATAATAATAAAGCCTTTATTTAATCATAGTAGCTCCTAACATATAATAACTAAAGTAGATTACAACTGTGTTAAAATAAATAGTGATGATCAAATTTTGTCCCATGACTGGACAAACGCCTCCCCCATCATTCTCCATTCATCGCGTTGGTATGCAGATCTGTTGTATGTAGGTAAATAACCCCAAATTCTTCTTTTACGGCATTTATGTTGTATTTTATTACATAAGATTTCTGTAACGTTACTGAAACATTTCTCTCAGATTTCAGCATAAATAGTTGAAGTTGAAAACTCCACGTTTCTGTTTATTGTTGGTAACTTCAAAACTTCAAAATTCCGTGCATAGTCACGACAAAAAGTATTATTCATAAGTTCTTGTTCAAAATTCTTAAAAATTCTTTTTCTTTTCAGAAATCAAAGCGGACCTATTTCGGGCAATGTTTAATTGTTAAAATAATGGTAAGTGTTTATATTTATTGCTTGATATCTTATGTTTAGGCGTGTGGATAACCTTAAACAAAATGGCGGCGCGACAAACTGCGTCACGTACATTTTGCACAACATTTGATTAAATAAATGAAATATTTAATAAATTAGCTAGTTTCTATAAATTTAAAATACATGAATTTAAAAGAGTTTCTAATACGTTTTAAACTTATTAGTAAAAAAGTTAAAAAAAAGGATAATTACGTTGTTAAACAGCATAATTCTTGTAGACTAGGTAGCTCCATAGTTTAAAAAACAAACAATGGACAGCAGCACTTCCGAAATCGGTTAATGGTATGCTGATACATTCTACGGCGTCGACACCAAAAGCAAACAAACTAATTTGCTTAAAATCCCAGACATCGTTGCCTTTGTGTATAGTCTTGTAAAATACTTCATAATGAAGTGAAATACCGAGACCGCGTAGGTTGGGAATTACGGTAGGTGCAATGTTGGTGTTCGCCTCTCTGATCTTGGGTGTCTGCGGACGCCTATGGACACACTAATGTGTTCGATTTGCTAATAACTGGACGACCGACGAAGCAAGTGTAGGGGTATTGAACGAATCGCCTAATATGACCGCTTTTAATCGCTAATAAGTTTTATTTGCAAGTCCGTATGGTGTAGGATTTTTGCGATTATGTAGGTTGAGTGTTAGAGTTGTTATTTGGTGCAGGTGAAGGGAAAATGAGAGGTTATTTTTTTATTCAAATTTTAATTATGTTTAATCAAATATATGAAATTATATGAATATATGAATTATATGAAATGAGTGCAACACCACATCGCGGAGAAGTTAGCCATAAAAGATTGTCATAACTTTTTTTTCGGATTTTGTTATAAAACATATGTATATCAAATGATATACACTAGTAACTTCAAATACTATACGCCAGAGTTTTTCTCCAAAAATTCATCAAACGGTGTCAGCAATTTGATTTATTTCGTTACGCGTCACCTTAAAACAGCACTTGTCATCTCAATAAATAATAGCATATCACTTTTTGCAACAACCCCATTACAGACACAAATGTTACAAATTCCGAAAGCGTTTTGCATCCAATAATGGTACTGGACAGTTACTACCCCTAATATCACCTACCCTCATACGACTATAATACAAGAAATCAACTAAGAAGATTAATGAACATAACTCACTCTAACATTATTGCATAACTACCCTAGGTATACCTACCTCAAATTATATAGGCAATTACATATACTATTTACCCTTGAACGCTCAGAGTTTTGCTCCACGGTGAAGAACCCTTAAATGACAATAATGTCCGTACGCAACCGTCCCCGCCGGCAATCATTGTCGGTTGGTTGTTGTAGGAAAATGTTTATAACTTCTGCAAATATTATTGCACAACTTTCTATCATATATCAGACTGTAGGTAGTTAAAAAGGTTCTCACCCTTCGCTGCTCGGAGTTTTACTCCACGGCAAACAACTTGAACAGCCCTATCATTTGATATAAGTTTCATAAGAAAATTCGAAAAAAAAATAGTAATGGCTATCTTTTATGGCTAATTTCTCCGCGGTCAACACAATCTCTTATCAGAAGACTAGATACTGCCTTGTTATGGTACTTTATGTACACACAAAATCTGAACTAAACCATCAGTTATCTTAAGCTCATAATCTTGCAGGTAACGGAATTCTGAGTTATCGGCTAAAACGGTCAAAAATTCTGTAAAGCCATTCACGTTTTGTATTTTAACAAAAAATTTTTGATTTAAATTGCAAATTGTGGGACATTAAGGAATGTTCTTAAAAACTTAATTTAAGTTTAAGTGGGAAGTTGCCATATTATGTTTGCAGCTCAAAGTTGCCGATGACTGGCAGTCCGTTTCAGTACTAAAACATGAAAATTACATTTTCAAAGCGTTTTCTGAAAAAAATGAAATAGAAATGCCTATGCTGCACTTTTGTCGGGCTGATAACAGGTAACCATTCAGTTTCTTTTTGGGATTATTATAAAATTAGGAAAAGAACATTTAATCATTTCTATATGAAATCCTATACCTTGATAACACCTACTCAAAAATAAATATTCGTATTATCCAATTGCAAGGTTAATATTAGTAGTACAGTGAAAAGTTGTTCTCTTGCTAAATTAATTTACTGGCATACCCTGTATTATTTCACCCAACTAATAAAAATTCCGGTTTTCTGGTTAACTTTTTTAAATCTGGTAGATAGGTAACCAGCTTGTATATAGCCAGACAGAAAACCTGACAGTTAATGAAATAGTCGCACCAACAACTAAGTTCTTTTTCCGTTTACAGCAGACATATATGAACTTTGCGCGATTTGACGTATTGTTGTGGAAATTCAACTTTCAACATCAAGAGATATTGAAATATATATGATTATATTCAAACTATAAGAAAATCACGGATTGCTCATAAAAACTTGCCTATTCCATTCAATAAGGAGTTCGGCGGCATCCACAAATTGTCTTGTGTTGATTTGTTTGTCGGTCTTCAGTTTTAATTAATAAATATATTGCCGACAAAACGAATATTAAAAACTCAAATGTATGGCATTCCGTTGCTCGTCTTATCATAATCAGCATCAGTAACCAGTCCAGGTAGTAATGTGTGTATGTTTCTTGTAATCAGGCATTATAAAATCACAATAATTCAACAACTAAAACCAAAACAGTCCAGTTTCAGAATGTTAATACGAAATTAGTTGTTTACAGAGTCATCAGCACTAAAATCGAAAACACCAGACGTGGTTGTTGATACCTAGTACGTCCGAAGTCCGAATGTTGTGTTTTGAAGTACTTGAAACTAAATTTAAACCGTTGTCGAAAGACCTGAAATTAAAACATGCAACATTGTTGCGAGAGTAGCTTACGAATGACGTAGTTTTTTCTTGATTGATCATTTGCCTTTATGAAAATGTACCAATTTGATTGGTAGTGAGTATTATATACAATTTAGGATGGTTCAAAAACGCATTGCAAAAATTTTTGTGATGATAGAAAGCAACGATCCCCCCAAATCGTTTCCACATGCAAAAAAAAGTGGACACATATTTTTAAACTTCGAACTTTTGATTTTTATTGTTGCTTATTAATGCATCAAATTTACATAAGAAAATTCTGAGGTCGAAATGGCAGTTTATTTTATCTAAGAGTGACATTATTCATTAAGAAATGTCTTCCCATTGTTTAAATAATCAATTATTATTCATTTTCATTTTTTCTAATTATGATAGTAAAGTCAGCTTTTTTGTGAAATTAAAGAGAAATTCGAGATATCTTTTAAACTTTTAAACTTTTTTGCAATTCGCCTAAATTTATTTATTTTTTGAACGCCAACTGTTATTCTCAAGTGACATCATTTATATTTGGGATGGTTTTCAATATTCCATCAAATTAGAGTACAGGGAACAGTTTCCAGACAGCAACAAATATACATTATCTTGATTTACAGTGGTAGGAAATCAGAATACGAAACGAAGAAAGAAATGTAATTAATAAAATTGGTTGACTTTAGGAAAATTATTATTTAAAAAAAATTGCTCCCCAATTTTCCTAAATAAAGGATTTTAGTCAATCAATTTTTTTTGGGTAAATGATATTGAAAACGAATAATATTTTATTATAATACAATGGAAATCACCCCAAAATATAAACGATACACTTGGGATATCTCGAACATAAAATTTAAAAGTTCTTTTAACAAAAAAGTTGACTTTTCTACTAGATTTAGAAAAAAGTTGCAAATGAATAATAATTTATTGTTTAAACAATAGGAGGAATTTTTTAAATGAATAATGTCACTCTAAGATAATAAACTGCAATTTCGAACTCAGAAAACAGAATTCTGACGGATTTTCGACAAAAACGAATTTTTTAAACAAATAAAATTTGTTTAAACAAATGGAAATTAACTGACAAATGTTTATAAACATCCCACTTTACTTGATGATTTCCATTTTCCCAAACCTTGAACAATTATTCGAAAAATACCAAAAAATGTATGTTCCCATTGCCTTTCTTAAGTAAATATGATGCCTCGACAGGCACCATTAAGAACCAAAATTTCGAAAAAAAAGTCTACTTTTTTCGGATTTGGAAACAATTTGGGGGGATCTTTGCTTTCTAAATAAAAATACCCAATTTGAACCACCCTAATATACATATAACAATTTCGTAACACACAACATTTATTACTATTGAAAAGTTAAGTTATTTCTCTAAAAAATCAGAGCCAGTTAGATACAGTAGAAAGTAAGTAGTCATGCGGACGTCATACCCGTATCAGCAACAAAATGGCGGGCCGCCATTTTGTACATGAATGCTAGTAACGCTAGCGTTTTAGCTTCTATATGCTTATTGCAGATATGATATTTTTATATTCGTTGGTAATTGGCAGCAGCGTCTCGCTTGACGTGCAACTTCCTTACGTCTTCAAAATATTTGAATAATAATAGCTACGAAAATTATTAAAAGCTCTTTTGCGTGTTTGGCTATTATAAATTTGCAGAACCTTCTTAATTATTGTGGTATTGTAACTTTTACGTCTTTATTAACTGCTATTTATTTAATTTTTATTCAAGTTTTACATTAATTACTTACTCCAGTTGAAGATTTTTGTGATTAACTACTCGTATATAGAAGTACTCAGTACATATGTTATTTTTGTACGTGTTTTGTGGTTTTAATAAATTACATTGCTATTCAGTATTCAAGGAGGTATTGAATTTATTAACACTTTTATAAATCTGATTTTAAATGTTAATTGGTAATATTTCATTCGTTCCACAACTTTTCACCTGATGCTGGTGCATTTGGTCAAACTGAATGAATAATTGAAGAGAAACAAGGCCATAACAATAAAACTTTAAATTCGTCGAAAGATTTTGCCTTTGGAAAAACTGCAAATATGATTAGCCATACATGACAGTTAGTTAGTTCTTTGGTTTCTGGTCTTTTAATAATACAATAGAAGAGATTAATTTGTATCCATTTCTCTATTACACAGAGAGAAATTTTTGTTTGATTCAAATAAATATGCATTGACTCAAAGAAATTTGTTGTTTCAATAGAGGCAAAGAAATTTTTATTTGCGGATAAAAGCGCTTTTATTTGAAATATTTGTTTGGTAGAAAGAACGTTGATTTGTGTCAAATAACTTATGTTTCCAGTTAAAAAGTTTGCAATTTGTGTATTATAAGAAATGAGATTTATTTACTTCAAATAATTATTATTGTGTTGTGAAAGAATTAATTTTTTTTTTAATTAACAAAATTGTTGGTCGAGTTAAAATGCTTAAAATTATTAATTTGTTGAAGGAATTAATAGACAAGAATTTTTCGGAAGACTCGCCATGTGTCACCTCCTTTTTGGGATGTCGCACATCCTCGACCAGTGCTTGGTCTTCCCAACCCAACATATAGTCAAGGTTAAGTTAGTAAAGTGTACTCTGATTTGGAATCGCAACTTGAACCTGCAGGCACTGTACTCTATAAGTTCTATACTGTCGATCATGCGGCTTTATATACTCTCGATATGTACGAAGTGCGAGGAGAGAGTTTACAGCGCCATCTAACAATACAGTTGGATGACATTAAAAATATATTTATTTGAATCAAAATATGATTTCTTTGGTGGAAGTAAACCTATTTTAAAGCCAAAACACAAATATTACTTTAAAGGAAATAAATCTCTTCTTGTGTACAAATATATTTATTTTAATCAAAATATGATTTCTTTGGCGGAAGTAAACCTATTTTTAAGCCAAAGACAAAATATTAGTTTGTTTAAGCGAAATAAATCTCTCCTTATATACAAATTTATATGTTAGAATCAAAATTATATTTTATTGGTGTAAAGAAACGTTTTTTAAAAATCAAAACTAAAATATTACTTTAAAAGGAAAGTAATTTTTCTTTGTATCCATATATATTTATTCCACTTAAATAAATATTTCAAATAAATTAATCTCTGCAAGCAAATAAATTAGAGTATTCAATGAAGTAAATATTGTTGGCGTCAAAGAAATATGTTTTGACCCAAAAGAATAAATTCAAACAAATACATTTCTTTAAAACAAGAGGTCTTTTCTATCTGTGTAGAATATACATTTTTACATTGTAAGGAACGTCATTTGTGTATGATCGTTGGTTGTATTCTTCTGTCGACAAATATTTAGGCAACATAGTTTACCTATGTCAACAGATTGTTTACACCTCTTGACACGATTATAGTCCTGCGAAAGGCGACAGTCCTTTTGATCCTGTTTTCGGTTTATTTAGTGTTTACGTGTTTCTAAAAAACCAGCCATGCGTGAGATTTATTTTCCGAATATAGCTGATAAGGTTGTTAGTAAACAATTGCTCTTTTCTGGGCGTTATTGCGTCTTGTAGTGGCGCTCCAAGAATTTTCCCATCTTTCTGAGCGGCCGACACAGACACATAAGTATAAATTAAACAATAAACACAAACAAACGGGCGTTCCCATTGCATGCGAAGCAATGCGACGACGATGACGCGTTGGCGTGCTCACCAACGTCGAGATGAATGTGTGACACAAGGATGCAGGTTAAGTGGAACACGTAGGTTCTTAAGGTGTTCCCTCTTCCGGTGAGACGATGTTTTGAATTCAGTTTGTAGGTTAGGATTTAAGTTTGTAAGTTGAGTCTTAGCGTTGGGGTATATGTAAAATTTTCACATTGTTTCGTGCAATTATTGTTTTATTAATTTATTTGTTGTCGAATATTTTCAGGAAGTTGTTATGAAATGGCGTAAGTAGAACATAAACAATATTTAGGTTTAAAACTTCTGTTTTACGAGGTTTTGTTTGTTCTTTTCTCCAACTGCAACATATTCTACCTGCAGCAATTAGTCCTTATTGCTAGTGGTTCTAAAATACGCACTGTTGTTTAAATTTATTTTGGCGATTTTCCAAGTCGTACGCTGGTCTTTATTTGCTTTTCTTGCAACATTGTATGCATTGTTTAGGTAAAGATAGATTATTGCCCGTTTAGTACGTTTACTATATTAATAGAAGGGTTAGCGATTATCCTTTCATTACTTTTCTGAGTGGTGAACATTATTATTTCGAATAAGCTATGATATTTATTGTTGTTTTTTTCTTATTTGGTAATTGATACAATATATTCATATATACAGTAACACACTAATACTCTGAAGCACAAAAGAAACCCGTAATAACTTTTGTAGTAATTTGATTTTGACGAAATTTGCCGGACATTCCAACAGATATTGCAAGGTTTTACTTATAACTTCTTTTCAAATATTGAAATGAATAAAATAAAATAAAATATTGGATTTTCTTTTAAAAACATGCAGTTTTATAATGCTAAAATGCCTTTATACCTCCACATGGTGTCTGGTACTTATCAGCGCCGGAGTTAGGACTGTAGGGCTCCTGGGCACAGAAGCTGTGACGGCCCCTAGACAGAAAAGCTGTGTGCTCTGCGCAGAAATGCGTTGCAGTGGGCCTTCGAGACATAAGCACATTACTTGATGACATGACACATCGTAAACACGTAAGCTTCAATACAGTTTGTTCATTATTATTAACTGCGGCCCAAAAAAAGTTGTTCCAAATTTTTAAATACTCGTATATCTAATAGTTTTTAGTCAATTGAAATATTTCTTTTAAAAATGGATTGGTTGTATTGTGAAGAAACAATAACAAATTTGCAATAACAGATTAAACCACAACAATTGTTTTGTTTAGCAAAAAATAACAGTAGAGATTTTATATCATTGTATACCTACAGGGTGATTTTTTTCATTTACAGGGAATTTTTCTTATGTTTTATTGTTTTTACTAAAAAAAATAGCTACTTATCTTTAAAGATTATAGTGAAAACATTGCCAACTTTTGGTTTTGTTATGGGCGGCATGTTTGATTTTAACAGTTAGATGGTCTTTTCGTCCGATTAAGTTATGATATATCACACTTGTTATTACGTTGTTAGGAATGTTACATGTTTTGGTTATTATTGCAATGATTTAATTGCAGCTGGAATCGGAGCTTTATACTATGTCACATCATTTCAGACCAAATATTCCTTTTTATTTTTTATGGAATTTTTATATGAAGAGCATTTCGAACATCAGCCTGAACCCTGAATACATTGTGTTGCTCTCCCTTTTTTCTACCTGACCGTCAGACAAGTGAAAGCAAACTGTCATAATTTTTTATTCAAAGATGATGATTTTAGTTCGAAAAGACAGCAAAAACAATACCATAAAAGTTTGCACCAAAATCTACAGCCCAACAAGTGTGGTATAATATGTAAAACAGTAGCAAGAAAAATCTTACAAACATTTAAAAATCAAAAATGGCGCCCATAAGAAAACTAAGTTGGCCATTGTTTCTCCACCATCTTTATAGATAACTCAAGTACGCAATTGGATTTGTCGTGCCTGCGCCCTGCATGCCATGTTATCGTTGCAAAGTCCAACTCTACTGCTTGCTTGAGTAAAAATAAAAAAAATGTTTCACGCTGCATACTACAAAAACACCTGTATACAATGGTATAAAATTTCTGCTGTTTTTTTTACTAAAAGCAAAGAGATATTGCTGTTGCATAGGCATACCATTGGAGAGAAACGTTCATTTTTGCGAGTATAGTATGTTTGTAATCTTCACAATATAAGCAATTGTTTTTTATATATCATTGGAAATATGAGTAATTAAAAAATAACAATATCAATTAGCTATTTTATGGTTTTATTTGTGACCACTGAATAGTATTATTTTTTTTGTATTGTTTTTATATTTGTTTCATTTTAGTGGGGGCCCCTTGTTTTTGGGGGCCCTAGGGGGCCCTGGGTGGACGCCCAGTCCTCCCTCCCTTAAATCAGGGGCAGGTACCAATAGTACCAAATCGTTTAGTTTGTGTACACTAAATATAAACTCCATAAATGGATGACACATTTCTTCCTAACGAATAAGTAGTAAACTGTTAATTAAGTTCTAAAAAAGGTAGCAAATAATTCCAGATCGATTATGTCATTTTAAGGAATTGTGTCCTAAGGGACATGAATTTCGTGTCGAAGAGCGTCCTGTGACTGCTAGTGAATGAGTGGATTCCCTAATCCCGTTCCTATTATGTCCATTAAAGTTTGATTCCAGACAAATAAAGAAAACTTTGCGAATATTTGAAAAGGCTCGCACAGTCTTCTTGAAAGAAGTGTTAAGTAAAGAAGCCCTTGCGACATGGGGGCTGGTATCATCTTGCTCCTATTGATAAGCCTCTGCTCTTTTATTTCTACATTTTATCCATTACCACTTATTGCTAGCGCTATATTTTGACCAACTTTACGAATACTTTCTTGTAGTTGTGGTCTCAAAAGTGTGTCTATTTGTCTATTTGTTGTTTGTGAACTCCAAAAAAGTGTTCTAATGGACACAGAGCAATCAGCAACAGAGAATGCCATTGATATTAGAATACTGGTGCCCTTTTATACTCTATCGCTCTTACCGGATTGATGTTTCGAATGTCTCTTGTACTGGTAAGCTAGATGCTCAAACCATTAACGCTATGGTGGACGACATAGCTAGGTTTAACCTTATCAGCATATCCTATAACTTTCATAATCAACGTAGGAAGCACCACAATTGTCTTCTTCATGGCATCTGACCACAAATGTCGCCGTCCAGTCCATAATATGCATATTACCAAAGCGGTTTCCATTATTTAAACGTGCCCCGTACACGCGAAACAATGGCCAAGACGGTCGAACACGTATTAATTTCCAGTATTGCAACAGTTTACACAATGCTAAAACATCGGGAACGTAGTTGACCCCAGAGGCCACATGAATCACACGTTGAGTACGGAGTACACCGCCTCGTCTGACATACCATAAATGGCTTAGCGCCACCAGATCACCGGCGGGCCAGCCGCTTTTCATCCAACTGAACATGGCGCTATGACCATATCTCGTTGCCGCAAGACCGACTTCTTTCTTTCGCCGCGGAGTTTCTACGACCTGACGTCACCGATGTATGTATGTCCCGGGACCGAACGTACGAACATTTCGATCAAAGCGCCACACCATATACGCGCAGAATTATTAGATTCTTGCGGAAAGGTATTATTGCGTAAGGCTGTGCGGTTTATAAGGAAGGTTTTATGGCGGTGGGTAATTCGCTAGTTGTTTGCGGGCGTATCAACGAATAAACGTGTGATTCTGCTGGTAAGATTTACAAGTTGTGTGGTCTACAACCGCTAAGAAGTTTTGACATGTTTTATCACTTCGGTTGGTGATTGAGGAAAACAACTTTCGTTTTCTATATTTGGATATGTTTATGTGTCTAGTTACCTCGCATCAATCTCAGCACTCTATGCAGCAAGAGTATAATTGTTGATTTGCGGCCAAATGTATCCCTAAATCTTGGAGATTGTTTGGTAGTCCTATAATGTACTGCCTGAAGTTTACGTTAATATCAGCAAGATCTCGGTTTGAGAGAATGTTTTGATTCAACAAACATCATGGCAACATATCATGCGATCTCTGTAACTTTTGCCTTTTCAAGAAGCTCATTAAGGTATCTTTTCATGGATTCACAACAGCCTCGCCCTGGTTCTTATTTGTCCCTTCTATCTTCTCATATCAATCTGTCTTACGGAACTCGTTCTTCTCCATGATGACCACGCTCTTCTTTGCAGGGTTCGCCTGCATGGGCCCGACCCGAAAAACCCCAGTGGGTTTTTCAGGCTGGGCCCACTTGAAAAACCCACTGGGTTTTTTCGGAGCACACCATTTTGAAATAATTTGAAGTTTTTTGAGTTGGGCTGGCTTGAAATAAACAAAGTCTTTATTGAAAACTTGTTACGGGCAAAAGTAAAAACGTTTTGGTTATCTGGGTTATACGCTTACTAAAGCGATTACAGTTCCGGTTTTGACTTTGCTCTCGAACACATTAATTTTGTCTATTTACGTTTAACATTCAATAAGTACCTACTGTCGAATTTTCAATAGATACGTTTCGGTTTTACCTAGGTTTTGAATATCTTTGCTAAGTTTGAAGTTTCAGTTTCAATTGAAGTAAAAAGATCCAGTCTTTTTCTGATGTTTTTTATTTCTGCACTTACTGGCTACCTGGTTTCGAATTCGCGTTCGTCTTCAAAGGCCATGCGTCGGGCTACATCAAAATGAGGTCACGTGTCATAATTTTGGGGTTATGTTCATTCATGGATTAATTAATCATTGGAGTACCAATCTTCAAAATTGCTGCTATAAACAAACTATAAAGTTGCGAATTAGCGTCACGTCTGAAAACTAGGTAGCAGAAAAACTGTACCGAGTTGACAGAGTGGTATAGAAACGAGAACTGAATGACCAACCCTTATTCTATTTTGAAATGGTGTAGGAGGAATTCATTATTAATATTCAGTTTCAGTATCTTATATTTGTTTAGGTTAGGCTACGGTTACGGGTTTTACATCATAAAAAATCGGATACGGTATGGTTTTGGTTAATATTTACTATTGCCCACTTACCCGAAAAAGCTCTAAAGAACCTGAAAAAGCCCACTCGGGCCAAGTGGGTTGGGTTTATTCAAAATAACCTGGGGTTTTCAAACCCTGTTTCTTTGTCATTTGCAACTTTTGGTATCAATTAATATCCATGGTATTCCTTATATTACATTCCATCACCACACAAAAAAGAATGTCCCGTCAAGATACTCATCTGTTTAATGATTGTCAGAAGTTGCTATTATCATGGCTCTTGTTCGTTTAGTACATCTGCATTCAGCTCTCATTCCTGATTAACAACAGACCAGAAAATTGCAAAACGAAAAAGCAGTATCCAATAAAATTGCAGTAAAACAAAACCAATCGTCTACCAAACCTGGTAAGTGTCGCGCAACCTGGCGACATTGTCCTTATTCGTCATCAGCTGGCATTATGTCAAGCTGAAATTATACTTTGTAATGGCATTCATAATTTCCAATTAAGGTATGATTCAGGCGGCGGGGCGGTGACTGTTCGATTTTGGAATGTTGTCAAGCGTTTTGCAAACTACACATTATCGTCAGGTCGCTGACTAACTTCCGGGTTATCAATAAATTTATATAAATATATATAGTCTATATGTGGATTATCGCCAAATGCTGCCATCTTTGAATCACGACCGTTCCGATTGGCCTATCGAACAATTCGCAATAATTGCTCATAACGCATGCTTCATTCATAAATTATTAGCTACTATCATCGTGACGTCACCTCTCTATCCAATTTTGGCTTAGTAAGTTTTGCGGATATAAGCGCGCGTGCAGGAGTGAATTTGTTTAGTCCATGGCTGGCGACCGGAGCCAAACGTCGCACCAAATACGGAAATTGGTCCTTATTTGGGATAATTGGCGATGAGGAGGCCGCGCTTAGTTAGTTTAGAGTGGCAAATAGAACGATTCATTCGTGAGATCTGTTCGAAGTGATTGTGGCGGCTCGGAATTCTGTATTGTTTACAAGAAACAGTGAAAGGTTTTTGAAATGGGAAGCTGGTATTTCCAATTCATCGAGCGGACACTTGGAATTCGGTATTCCTTTTTTACAACCAGGATGTGAGGTGAGTTCTATCGATGCTGTTGAATGCAGATTGCTGTATTATCTGCTGGGACTGGGAGTAATGGTGATTTCTTTTTTCTTTAGTGTTCGCCGTTTAGAGACTACAACTTTTCGAAATGTCTGCATTAGTAGTATTATAGTTGGAATTATAGTATAGCAACATAAAAGGTGGAACTTTGCAGGGTGCATATTATACCCTTACTAACAATTCCTGTTGTAGATGTATTGTAATGAGTGCTGGTGTGACAACTTGCAGACCGAATGCAATTTCGAACGACGACGATAGCATTTGTTTTCATTTAGACATCCTGTCACCCGCAGTTAGAAGTAAAGTGATATTTTTACAGTCAATTAACCACGATAATGCAACTCATCAATCATTTCCTAGATCCGGAAGTAAACAATTCGTCAAACGCTAACCTAGAGCTCACCCACACAAACACTACAGCGGCACTACATCTGAACCAAACACAACTGTTAAAATTCTGAAATTACTGTTTCCTCGTATTGCAAGCTCGATGGGAACATATAGAGTACCAAGCAGTACCAACATATTAACGTTAATTTGGCCAGTTTTTAATTAATTCAGCAAAATAATTCCAGAAAGATTGCGTTTAATACGAATTCACACTCAAAAACACTTTCTCTCGATTTAGATTTTCAAAAGAAGAAAAAAATAACAAAAAATAACAGTTCAACAGTTCAAAAGAATAACAGGTTAATAATATGGTGATATATTATTGATATCAATTTCATTAAGCTCCCAGTTTAACCAAGTAATTTTCTTAAATTTCAATTGACCACAATATCGTGGCGTAAATATTGTTGGGGACATTCTAAAGCCACTTCTTCCGTTCTGTCTACACAAATCCCCATCAGTATCGAACAATATCTCAAAGGACGAAAGGAAAAAATTATGGGGACCACATAGCAACGGTTATAGCTGTGTCATTATCGGGCCTGTCTGCGATATATAAACGTGTCAGTGGTGTTAGGGGAAGATTTATGTAATATAAAGCGTGAGGGTGGTTGCACATCAATTTCGGTCGCCGTTTCGAATGGAATTTCCGAGAATTTGAGGGCAGCGGCGCCTTTGGTCGGGTCCGAGGACCCCGATTCTCGGAAGAGGGTTATTTTTTAAAGGGCCCCCCGAGAAATTCCGTTAGCCTCGCGCGTTCACACGCACGCACACATACACAGAGAGTGACGTAGACGTGCCGCATGCCCACCCAAGCATGGGAACAGGATTCCAAATCCACAGAACGCCGGTACAACTTTATATGCGGAGACCGATAAGAGTTTTATTTGGGGCCCCGAAGACTAAAGGAGAAGAAGAAGCCGGACTGTTAAAGGCGCTTTTAAAAGCCGTGTGTAATAAAGTCGGTAAGAAAGGGAAGGAGGTGGAATATTTTGTGAGGTGCTATGAGGTTTATGTAAAATTTGATGGCTGGATTAAATTGGGAAAGGAATGTGCTGCACTAGTGCGCTTATTTCGGTTTTTATGGTTATTATGGCTCGATATGGTGTTATATCGAGTAATAAAATCGATTACGTGACGATACTATGAGGAGGAATTTTACTGATTTTGAATATTAGTAACTATTATTTCTGACCTCGAAACGCGCTTACCAAATCTCCCGCAAGAGTTGTTAAACTACAAATATTTCGGTTCCTAAACATTGTCAATTTCAATCAGAATTTTTAAATGACTCAATTCCAATTACAGCATAGATCAAATACTGTTCATATTTAATCAAAAGAATATAATAATAACTCTAGAGTGTTTCAGAGATGGCAAACGTCAAACGGCTGTCAAATGTCATTAATTCTGTGTTTATTATGAAATAGTTGAGACGTTACTACAAAATTCAAATATTTGACTACCTACTTACCTACTACTTACCCAAATGCTTGTTTTGCAACACAGACAAGCGTTTCTGTAGTTTTCCCTTGTTTTGCCACGGAATATTGCGAGGGATAAACAGCGTTTTTTTTGTGGTTGACCCCAAAGGCAATATCTTCTTCTTCTGTACCGGACTTCACGAAAGCCTGGTACTACCGGTTTGCACTGATTCTTTTCATTACCTTCAAAACTTATTAGTTCTATCTTTAATGTATTTTATCATTCTTTATTTATGATTGAAGGAATGTGAATAGACAATTAATAAAAAGTATACATAAGTATAAGCAATAAATAATCAGCAATTATTTTAAATGATTTATAATGTTTAAATTGCTTTCTATAAGTAATTTTTCGATATATTCGTTGTTCTTTGAGGATAATATTCTAAACGAACAACTTGATTTCATGGAAAAATCATTTCTTTTATTTATTTATCTATACCTATACAAAAATGTAAAAAGGGAAAAGTACTGTTGCGCTCCGGATTATATTTTTATCAAACCACGTTTTTTAATGGAACTTAACCTGTTTCGAATGAAAATGGCTTTTCAGGGTTGTATCCCTGAAGTTTTCTTTCAAGTTTTCTATCTATCCCAGAAATGAAAACTGAAGACTTGCTTGAGATCAATGGTGAACAACAGATCGCCCCGTTCAGTTTCCTCTGTCGACGAACGGCCTTACTCGGCCGATTTTCGTCGTAGGCGGTCATGAATGGAAGTTATGAATGAAACCTACTTCCGGGTCAGTTCCTCGATGGAAAAAACACTCCTCGCAACTGTCAGAGGCCGGCAGAGTTACGTCTTCCTGTCGCATGAGGTTATCATCTTCATCAGCATAGCGCCGCGTACCCGATATCACCTCGTTCCGATTGCTCTCTTCGATTTCGAAAATATGAATGAAACCCAGCTATTATTAAAACGGGGCACCCACCGTACGTGCGACCAACACAATCGAAAGAAGAAGACGGCCGATGCATGCTCAAGAGAAGGATGGAGGAGACGAAGCGGAGGAGGAGGGAGCGGTTGAGACAAACGTCGTAATCTGGGTTCGTTCTCTGAGAACCAGAGAGCAGCCTGTGCCGTCGTCCACTTATGAATGAAATCGCCGACATTTTACGACATAGGCAAATATGACACGTACACGTGTCTAGCAGCAACCGTTGCGGTCGTTCAACTCTGAAACGCACGCTTATCCGTAGTGGTACGGGTCGCGAAGAAAATCACCGCACCGAGAAACGACCAGCGCAAATAACAATCGTTAGGGCGACCGCACGCCGGACGAGGAAATTTCGAAAAAAGGGTCACTTCCGATGCGTGCCTGCTAGCTCGGTGCTGCGCGAACGCGAGAGCATGATGATGGGCCTAGTCGCATACCGAAGGAACACCGGCTTTTCAAGTTTTTTCCGATCCGTGGCAGACAACTTTAGGCTGGGCACACACTAGGGCTTCCAATCCCAGACAATATACTGATCCCGGGATTTCGGGATTAAAGAGTTTGTAATCCCGGGATCCCGGGATCCGGGATTCATGAAAAGAAAGTTGAAAGTTTATGCCAAGTTATGTTGGCCCATAAATTGGTGTATAAAATTCATTGCATAAAAGAAATACCATAAAACACGCCAAACCATCTTATTGCGACTAACCGTGTCTAACGTAATTACACGGACTCATAAAAACTATAGTAATATGCACATAAAACACGTTTAGATAAAAACGTTTTTGTCTAAACATGTTTTGTTTCAAAATGACTGATATGTGTGCGCCCATCCTTAGGGTGGAAGCAAACATATCGCTTGCATTATAGTTCAGTTTAAATATCAATAACTGCAGAAGAGGTTAGGGACGATAGCCACTTAGTTTTTAAAGTTTATTAAATGATGTAAAACAATTGTCTTGCGAAAGGCAAAGAATATTTAAGACCGGTAAATTGTTGGATGAAGATGAAGAAGATCGAAGTAGAAGCCTAGTACGTCATGGCAGAGTGAAAGAGTTTTGATGGTATGGTTGTGTGTGTTTAGGAAAATAACACAAATTATGTTAAACTTGTTGATTTGTTCGTTATTAATTATAGCATTTAATAAACATTATGACCTTAAAGTAATCAATACCATTTTTTTAAGATATGCTTCGTCCTCATTTTGTATCTTTTTTTATATTTTTTCAGATATTAAACTCACTAAATTATCAAACTAATTTGGACTCGTCCGAGCAAAAGTTTTTAAATTTTGCTTCATCTTCCCTTAACGCATACAAAAGGCACTGTAGTGCTTTTCATCGCATCTTTTTTGGTTAATAGGGTACACCCACAATTGTTTTTTGGGTATTTTATATTCCTGGAGCAAAAACCATTGCCAAAACACTAAAGCTATCTCGGTGGCTTCGTCGCCCGACATATGTATTTTAGTATAACTACGATTGATATTGGCATTTAAGTCAAATGTTTTGACTATCGCTGTTTTGTTCCGTATGTGTGCAGCGTCGGGTCTTCTCAGGAATTTAAAACCACGTTTAGACAAAACGTTTTCGTGTAAACGTGTTTTGTTCCAACATGACTGATATGTGTGCGCCCACCCTTTACCCAACTACTAGTCCAAACACATGTACAGATTTGAAGAATCACAATTAATTAACAAATTTGCTTAAAAAAAAGTCAGTAAAGGTTTTGAAATTCTGACATTAGATTTTGAACTAGGAATCTTTAAATACAACAGAAAATAATGTTATTGCGAATTTGATATTTTTTAAGTATTGTTTACAGACATATTGAATTTTGGAAATCTTACATCAGATTCGAAACCAGAAACACTAAAACCCGTTGTGTATTTAGACTTTCTGTTTCAAGAGTCCAAAAAGATCACGAGTTTTGGGCAGTTTTTCTGTGGCACATCGTATTGGGGAGTAGCTAACAAATTGATTTTTGCTATAGGGCATGGATGGCACGCCATCGAACTTAATGTATACATATATCAATTCAGAAAATTCTGCCGTATTATTATGATTAAGAAGTTAATAACGGACTCTATCTAAAGGGTCTGTAAAATATGTTGTTGGTTTATCATAAGTACATCACAATCTAGTAATTATTGACTAATGAGTAACGTATTCTAACTTATTTTATTAGTGTAACTTAACCTAACAGGCACCCATTGATGTCCCTCAGTTAGTACTGGTCATATTTTTCTTGCGCATCACGCAGCACCACTGTCTCTGCTTGTCGAACTAACACCAACAACCACCACTTACTCTACTTTTGACGCTAACTCACATTTACACTAACTCTAGAGGCTTTCTTGTCGAGACTTCGAGACTTCTGATGAATCCGGTGTTGTCGAGGAGCTCGACTGCCTCAACGTTTGCGTGATAATAAAGTTGTTCCTGGTGACTTCTTGCAATTTTTTGTATTTCTTTGTACACAACCTCCATTTTGAGGTCCTTAGTTTTTTTTTTGTTGTTTCTTCATTGCTGTTCCCTACAGCTAGGATAGCCATGTCGTCTGCAAATATTGCCTCAGTATTTTTTTCTAATTCTTTGAAGTCGGGTGTAGTAGGTAAAGCACCGGTCCTAAAACACTACCTTGCGGTATACTCCTGCTTTTATTTCCTTAAGAAGCAATCAAGTAAGGATTCAAGATTACTCGATGTTGAAAAGCGAAATCCAAAAAGTAAATTAAGAATTATGAATTATTAAGAACTTAATATCATGCAACTCTAGGTAATTAAATACTAACTGATTATTAAAATGTACAATAATTACTTTACAACTTCCATAACTATTATCCTTACACATCATATCAAACATCCACTAAATTATGTATCGACAACCACACTAAATTAAGACCTGGAGTAACTGCATAAAATTATGAATAATATGATCAATTTGTCAATTTTCCGCATGTAATGAAATTTAAATGGCTCAGGTACTACTTACTCCATTTATAGATAGATAATTGACATGCGAATGCCTTCCATTAAAATCATGTTTTGGTCCTTACCTATAGCACGATGAACACAAAATGTACCAGAGAACATCCAAGAAAACGATAAAAACAACCGCACTTATCATTTTTTCTCTTAAACGAACGATTATTAATATTCACTCGAATAATAAATTATTATTGATATAATTACGTTGTGTCAACTAAGCGGTCTCGGCCGGCGTCAGCGTAATCTCCCATTCATGCCAATAAATCACAAGATTGAAGCCTGCTGCGGGCGGACCATTCATACTCCGGTCCAGATTAGATTACCAACGCCAAAGAGCGTACAATGTACGGCGATGATGTGAAAGAATTTCGTCATTTTGTTATTTTTCGGGCGTGATAATCGCTAGGAGCACGCACGCACCAACCACTCGTGTGGCGCACAAGTTGTTAACCCAGTTACGTAACGTTGTATAATAATAATGATTGAAACATGGTCACATAAATAATACACATTGCCAACAACATGCCAGGCATTTGCTTTACAATATTATTTGTTAGTATGTATTCGTTTCTGTATCCTGTTCAACTCAATAGGCAGGCTGGTCGAAAGAGGTTTATGCTGAAACAAACAATGTTAAAAATTTCATCGAAAGGGTGCCCATTGTTGTTTTTTGTTTTGGTTCAACATATTTTTTGATAATAGTTTTGACAAGAATTTTGTTCCTAAAAATCTTACTGTCAGAGCAATTATCATTTTGTTACTAGCTATGTTTGGGATTGGAACTGGCAGCCTTCTCTGTCAAATCTGACATTTCTCGCAAGAATTTGAGCGAAACGAAAATTGAGTGTTTTGGTAAATTTTACATTACCCACGCAAATCTTGGAAATTGGTCGATCATTATAATCCTTTCATTAACAGAATTAAAATTGCATGTAACAAAGCATTGATCTCGATGGTTTTTGTTGTAAGAATTGCCCTTTCATTTTATATTTTTGATATCAACACAACAAAAAAATATTTTTTTGATTTCATTTGATTCCTTCTAAAACTAGATAGTGCTCAAAACATTAAGACAATTTTAGAATCAGAGTTGTCACAGAGGGGCCGGTACCAAATCGCTAGGTAAAAAAATTAAAGCGATATTTCAAATAAATCTTTTTTTCGATAAAGGTATGTTTAAAGAATAATTCTATACATAGTTTGCCATTTTAAATTTTTATCTTAAAATTTGATTAGTTCGAAAATTATAGGTACTTCCCGCAAAAAAATATTATACAAAATTTTCCTTGTACGAGTATTGAGAACACAGGAATAGAATGGTCTGTTTTCTGTATATATTTAAAATCATTGCATTTTTTAGGAAATGTTTATTGCAAAAATCACTTAGATAGCCCTACACTAATCTTTATAGTTTTTGAGATATTGCTTCATATGTATAAAAAGCATCACTTGTTCCAAGTCGTTTATGACAAAATTAATTGATAGATGTACTCCAAAATTATGACACATGTCATATGTTTTAAAAATTTTAAATTATTTATTAAGAAACACATTTGGCCTTTAAGACAAATAAAGCAAAAATCCAGAAAGTTTAAGGATAGCGTAGGACTATAGCAGTACCTTTTGCACTAAAATTTTGTAAAATATGCAGAAATATTAGTAGATACACTACTAGCGCCATCTACAACAAAACTACTAATTTTGAGATAATCAAATGTCAAGATTAGTAGGGTCCATCACACTACAATTTTATATCCTGTTAATAGTATATTATTTGACGAGCACATAATTAAGGATATAAATCGCGAGCTTAAAGTTTACACGCGATCCGTAGGCGAGCGTGTAATCATGCGAGCGATTTATATCCGTTATGTGCGAGTCAAATACCACGTTTTATCTACGACTCATAAATTCCATTTTATGCCAAATATTTTAAATGTATTTGTCAATGCTCGCGAGGTGAACTGTTATCCACGTAGGTTTGGGCAGACTGACACTAGCGTTGTATAATTATTATACGCGCCAATGATTATAATGACACTAGCGTTGTATAATCATGACAGTTCGTTCAAATAATGACCTCATTATTTGAACGAACTGTCATCATGACACTAGCGTTGCATAATGATGACAGTTCGTTCAAATAATGAGGTCATTATTTGAACGAACTGTCATGATTATACAACGCTAGTGTCATTATAATCATTGGCGCGTATAATAATGGGGATTATAGTAGTCATAGATACGTATGCAATGAACTTATTATTGTATTATTGTATGTAATGTCGCCCAGAATTGGCCTGTTTGGAATCTGGCCACACCACGTAAAATGTTTATTTGTCCGTAAAAGAAAGGGGATAATATATTTTCTTTTTATGAATCCTTATTTTTCGAATTTCCGTAGGATTTCTTACATTTTTCTACGCATAAACATTATTTAGACTCAGGACTCTAAGAATCAAATCAACTTATTCACTATACTAGTGTGGACTAATAGTATAAAAAGAAGCCAATGCTGATATACTAAAAGACAATATCTTGTAGAGCATATGTCATACGTTTGACAACAATATTTTCTCTTCAATTCCGTCACATTAATCGCATGGCACACAGGAAATGGTGGGTAAATATTTCATATGTCAGAAAGAATTCACTTAATTTGCTCACGTTACTTTCATTATATTTGTCAACAGAGAAAGTGCAAATATTGAACCAGTGCTGCAACCACAAGATGACAGATGCATTATTATTTGAAAACTAATAGTCAGAATTAAAAACAATTACGTAGAACATATAGAAAATCCAAGCAGTTACTTTCGTGTAGTGCACAAAGAGTAAAACTAGTGGACATACCCGGAACATATTGGGTAAGTCCGACGAGTTGTTGTGAATAGAAATGCGAAAATCGTTAGCATACGAATAAATAACAATTGGCCATACAAAAAACCATCTCGATCGGAATGCGTGTAGAGAAACAAGTTGTAACCGAGCCATTGTGTCGGAAAGCGTGAATAAGATCCGGATTTGCAAGATAAAAGCAGAAAGGAGACGGCGAAAAGTGAAGCGAGAGCAAAGAAGAATACTCTACAAGAGAGGCAGCACAGGGAGGTTCCTGAGGGAATCATCCTGGCCGTGTTGGTGAGAATTCACCAACCGTGGGAACATATCCACTCACTAAACAACGTTTCGCGTTCCATGCGATATAAAGAACACATAAATAACATAAGTGAGCAAATAAATATAATATGTTGCGTACATGCCATTTGCGCAATAATATCAATACGTCGTTATTTGAATTAGTAATAGCGATATTTTATTAGCCGTGATTTTCCCATGCTTCGAAATACGAGGAAAAATCCTATCAGCTACAGGAAACGGGCAAAACTGACTGGAAAAACCTACCGGATTTGGGTTCATGATCCTTATCTGGGTGAAAGTAATCAATTTTATTGTCACAACGCGTATAGACTAGCGAAAAAAAAACTGCAAAAAGTCTTGTTGCGCTTATCGAAAAGCGATTATACAATACTACATTATTGGACATTTAAAGCGGACTTTCCAACGATATATAAATAGGTTGCGTCTATGTTGACGTGACGTTGAAAAACTTCCTGCGTTACTTCCTTCGATTGAAAAATATATTACGTTGAAGCGTTGGCGTTGTACAGATTAGTAAATATAGAAAAATGATGACTAATTTAAGATGAAAATATGCTCAATGAATAAGACGGATATAGATGCGTGTCAAAAGCGTTAGAGAATTATCTTAAGCATATCAAAAAATGCCACTATACGCTATACGTTTAACATTCTATTTCTACAACAGGTAACTATACTTATCCCTTCTTTGTGAAAAGGATGCAGTGAGGATGATTTATATTCAACTTTTATTCAAATAGGATCTAAGCTGGTTAAATAAAAAATGTGGCCAATATTTACATAGTGAGATGTTTAGAAGAATGACAGCATGCACTATCTTGGTAGTACACAATTTCTGACAGCAGCTTCCGGTGTATTTTATATCTCTTAAGCTCCGACTCTCCTTGATTTGACGTTATTAGGTTTCATTGTAAGTGCTACTAAATACAAAGTAGATTTTATTTGTAATAAACGTTTTAATAACTTTCTTGTTATCCTTACAAATTGAAATTTATAAAATTATCAGTAGTTCTAGAAGGGGAAATGGATAGGCTTCTTAGATATATTTATTACCACCACTTAAATATTCGTTGTGGTTGTGGTCAAACTTTCATGATCTCTCTGAGGATTCTTAGTTACGTAGTTATTAAATGTTAGGTTTTGAGTTTGTATTATTTATTAAAATTATTTCATAAATTTCCTAGAATCGCATTCAAAAATGATTTTTTGTGTAGCGTTCAATATACTTACTTAAAAAGCATTTACGATTTTTTACTGTCGACAAACTTTGCTTTTTAAAAAAACGCCTGCAGCACCAGTTACTACTCTGAGAAAACTTATACATAATCGTCTAATTATGGTGGAGATCAATATCATCCTCAAATATTGGTTACATAATCACAATATATCTGAAGCTTGTGTTGTTTATTTGTATTCTTGAAACTTGGATCAGTTCACTTATTCTATGAATCGGCAAGTTATGTCAGTAAGCATCAATAAAAACCGACGAAAATATTGCAAATATTGGTAACTAAGCATATTTAATCTTGGCGTTTTTTTATTGAGCACGCACACTCCTAATGGAATGTGAGACCAGAGATAAGTATAAGCACCTCAGGAGACAGTTTGCTCCTAATCTTTAGCCAGTTATCTCTCGATTCCGTCTCGATTTGGGCCGTTTAAGCACTAGAAAAGTCTGAACGAGGCGCCTCCGTCACTCGTCGTCCGTCGTCCATGCCTCTAGTTCCACAACAAAATTCGCCGAGAGCAGAGAATAAAGTAAGTTGAGTGCGCACCGTAGCGCAAACTCTGTGCCCAGAGGAAAACGGGTACAATTCATCATATCCCTGATGCTGTCTGCTGCTCATCCGGAGTACAGGCGCGTAGTTTTTTGTTCCTCTCGTTGTTACGTAGCCTCGTTCTCATCGCGGGTTCGAGTGAGGTCGCTAAATAGGTCACAGGTTTATCCATTGAAAAAAAAATACTATGCCCATTCATTAAAACTTGAACCCGTGTTTCGTAATCTTATTCTTTATTATTTTTGTTCACAGGACGAATGCGAACGAACGAATGAAGAACGACTTCCGGAGGAGTACCTTGAACATCGTTCGATAATAATTTTTAGGTGAGTCTCTTTTTGCTTTTTGATATATTTTTGTGAGATTAATGAGAATAATCGATTCTTGGGTAACCATTGGTCGTTTTTTGGTCTAATTGGACATGTACGTTATTGATTGTAGGAAATATGCTAGTTATATAACGGGCGCTTCTTTATCTGTCAGATGCTAGATATGTCTCTAAAATTACAACCTCTAATCTCCATATCTATTCATTATAATATGCGTCAATGATCTTTGTCACATTTTTCTGCTTTACATAATGCGGTGATAGTGGTTAGGATGACCACCGGAAACACTAAAAGTACGATTCGTGATTTAAAAGTTATGATAAGGTGGGATCGTTTATAATCCGATCTCAAAAATAGCAAATATAATATGTATTTAGGGGAACTTATCAAAATCGGAAAGAATAATTTCAAAAATCAGTGTTGTTTGCGAACAAAAGTAAAATCTTCACAGAACTTCAGCGTAAAATAATGAGGTAATGAAAATAAATTTTTGTTAGGCAAATTTTGCGATTAAAAAATGTATCTACAATTATAGCCAACAAAGTTGTAATGTAGGACTAGAACAGACGCGAATGCTCTAACTAGAACAGACTAGAATGCCACTGTGCTGTATACGGTGAAAGTATTATCAATTCAAGTCGTGTACTTCATCGATATCAGCTGTGCGTCCAAACTAACTCACCACTAAAAATACTCTAGATATTGATTCTGGAGCAATAGTTATAATAGCTTATTTAGATAAGTTTTTATACGTAATACAACCAAAGTGTCAACAAAATGCATTAATAATCTTACAAAAAATAAATAAATAATAGGTAAAGGCGTACAAGCAATCTTTTGGAGTTTAGGGTTCAATTCAAGGGCAATCCTATTTTTTCTTTAGTCCATTCGTCTTTGAATGTCCTAATGAAAATGCAATTACTGTCAACAGTTATTGACATTGAGCAATTCTCCAGAGGCTGTGATTTGGCCGCCATAACTGTTCATAAAAAAAGTCCTGTCAATAAGCAATACTTAAGTAAAAACGAATCATTTAAGATATTACATAAAAATATCCTGTATCATTACTATTCAAAAAACATCTACAGTTATTACAAAATCTGAATGAGAGCTTCAGCTTTTCTTGTAAAAGTATATTTCAAATCTTAAGGGTAACACTGCTGTAGCTAACAATACGATTTTGGTGAAATTGGTTTCATATTTTAGATTTGAGAATATGTAGAGATTTTGTTTCTTTGCACAAACACTGAAACGGAAACATTCGAGTAGTCCATTGAGTGACTGACTTGTAAGTTGACATTGATCATTAGGTCTGTATTTTTTTTGATTTCCTTTCTCCTAACAAGATTTTTCGCTATCAAGTAGTTGGGATCATTGTAATCAGAAAGATATTTTCTATCGAATAATCAGGGTGTGGCCATTGGGTACCCGTAAAAAAAATGACTCGGTGGCCAAAAACCAATTAAATCACGCTAGAGGGCGCCAGTGATGCAATGTCGGCCAAAATCGATTTAGTTAGTGTTTATTTCAAAATTTTCGATTATTTTCACCAATTCCTAGCCACCTAGATTAATACACAACAAGTTATTTTTGCATTGCTTTGGTGATAAAAATTGACGATCGATATGTTTTTGTGTTCAGAATGTCATCCTGATTGAAAATATCACACAAAGAATATAGGATGCCATGTAAAATTTCTATGACGACGTCATTTCCGGAAAAACCGGAAGTCACATTAACCTCAAGAGTATCTCAAAGAATGGCAATTTTTGTCTATTAACACATTCCCAAATTTCATTCGTCCAGCTTTATAGACAACAAAAATAAACGGGAGTACCTATGGCGTGGGTCACCCAGTATAGCGCAACTCATACCAAATTCATTATGGACATTTCAATTCAACTACTCGTATTTTTACTTTATTTCCTTCAAACTTTTCCACTCGTACAATCTAGCTTACCCAGAATCGACTCGAAGGAAAATGCCTAATTAACCCAAATAGGTGTCAGTCATATCGCGTTACCACCTCGATCGATTACTGGCGACCGCCCGCCGATACAACATCAATTTCATTGTCCTTTGGTAGTCCTTAATTGTGGCGAGCGCCGCCGTTGACGGATATAATTGAATCAAGAGGTCAACCAAAGTTATTCGCCTCGGGCGGCAGGCGTCAGGACGCCGGGAATAGACGCGACGCGCCGTTACGTCATGACCGGCCGTCACCGCCGCATAAAAGCGTTTTATCGTTGCGTTCCGGGCTCTGTGGCCGCCGCGCCGTCGTCTGTTTGTGTTTCCTTTTCGCACTCTCGCTTCTCGTCTGTATATATCGGTGGATGTGGGGTCCTATGAGTGAGAGAGAAAAAAATACAAGGCCCAAAAAACACTTCCTACGTCCGCATTACAACACAGAAATAACTTGTCCGCGTTTATTTTCATCGCATGAACGATAAATAATAACCGAAATTAGGAGGAGAACGAATCGACGACGTTACGGCATTCCGCTAGAACGGGTGGAATGTGAAATTTGTAAACAGTGGAAGGAGGGAACGCTGTTTCGGGAGAATATGAAAAAAGATATTTCTGGAGATGTGGTTTGTTAATGTTGTGGAATTTTTGCCTTGGAGGAACTAAAATTGGATGAACCAGATCGATTACCTACATTATGTTTTATTTTTGTGCAGATTACCCGTAAAAGGCTATGTTAACACTTCAGGTCAGTAATTCCAGATACTAATCTTTGGTCTGATTATAAAGTCGATATTATGGTTATTACATCGCATTGAAATGCATAATTACCTATGTTTTTGAAGCTAAATATCCTTTAGGGTGGTCCTAACTTTTATTACCTTTTTTTCTGAATGGCACTCTCAATTTGTTCTTTTATATCCACACTTAATTCCTGTTAAATTTGAGATGGATTAATACATAATAACACGTGTTCCAAAAGGCTCAAATTCGAGAATAAGATAAATTTAATAACTTCTTTATCTGATTTTACTACAATAAACTTACATACCACAGTTATTAATATAAGAAAAAAAAATAATCAATTAACAATTGAGTCTTGGTATCAGGGCGTTTCACACATTTCCAAGTACTTAATTTATCAAAAATATAATAATCTAAGTTACATAGTCATGATAGTCATCCTGTCTTACAATGAACCAAATTTAACAAGTGATAACTGTTTCTGGTATGCTTTTCAAGCGAATTTTTGAAAAAAGCAGTACTAAAGAACGACGAAAAGAAAAAAAATTTCTCTCTAAAACTAGACACAATTTGGAATTTTTGCTTTCAGATTCAGATTGTACGGAAAAATAATACCAGAAACAGTTTTTACTTGTTCGATCTTGTTCTTTGTTGGCCAGGATTGTCACTTAACTTAGATTGTGTTTTAAACAAATTTTGTACTTGGAAATGTGTGAAATGATCTGATAGCTACACTCAAAAGTTACTAGATTATTTTTTTTTAGATTAATGTTATATAATGTGTTATATAATTATTGTGGTAAAACAAACCAAAAACTTTTTTAAATTTTTTATATATTAATAAATTTCTATTTATCTCGTAAATATTCTCGATTTTGAGCCGCGTGGGGCACGAGTTAATATGTTTTAGTCGATCTCAGATTTACCAGGAATTAAGTATGGTTATTGTTCTGAGTTCGCCATATCCCATTGTTATAGAAACTATAGAAAACAAAATATTTGCTATGGTTAATTTATTGTGGATATGTTAAGGTGACCGACGATCTGCATTTAGCTACTGGTTGCTATGTATCATGTATTATGATAACTTGATGTCTTTTTAATTGGCTATGCATACTATAATTTATAAAATGTGAAATTCAGCGATTGTATATCAATGCCAGCCACATATGTATAATTTACCTTAAATCATGAATACAGCGCGTTTTAACCAGTAGTTGTCATCACTAAACTTACCACATGGCGATACAGCCCATGAAGAACCTTGTCCTCCTTGATACACTCTACTCTACTTGCCCACTCTACTCGGTCCTTTGTTTCTTACTTTTTTGTTGCGGTTGGTTAGTTTGCCCGGTACTTTTAGGGAAACACGCTGGATAATGCTTATTTGAGGAACAGATTTGCGAATCTGAGAATAGTCTTACTTGTTTGACATCTGGCTCAAAATCTTGTTCATTAAGCGAATTGTGGAAAGCAGAACTTTTTTTTTGCAGATTGCCTCTTTGCCTGATTTTCTTCCATCCAAGTATAGAAAACACTGGTGTTTCTATAGGTTTGGAACCAACAACAAAGATAACACATTTCTGGTTATGAACGATAGACAACTCAATGTTAAAAAGTAGTGTTGAGACATCTGGTTCAATATATTAGATTTGTTCCAACAGGAAGAAAACACCGTTCAGGTATCTTGTTTTGTGATGGACCGGTTTTGTTACGATCGACAACTTAATGATAAAACTAGCATTTGTATTGTATATGGACGGTATTTTTTCCGTGTTGGAACGGACCTAAAATCAATGTCAGCAACAAAAAAATATCTATAAAATTATAGATCCTGGGCGTAGAATGCATTTTGAATTAGCACCTTCACAAAAATTTATCATTTTTGAGCACTTTCGAAGTGTTATTTCTTTGTCGTCTACTGCCACACCTCACATCGCCAACAACATGCCCCCATTCTGTTACATTCCTTATTTTCTAACTTACTTCAATTAAAAACATATGATAATAACAACACAAAACTGTCTTTGGCCAGCTACGACAAATTTATTGGACAAAGCTGTTCGTTTGTCTTTCAACATTGGACATAGTACACATAGAATCTCAAACAGTTTTTCATGATTAATTTTACACGTCACAAAATGCATTTAGAACCATTTTAATACACAATATTGTTGCCCACCATTCATACATTATTGCGCCACCTTTGGTTGCAAATTGCTAATTTTGGATAAAATGCATATAGAAAGTTGCTCCTCATTTGATGCTTACTTTTCTCTGCATGTAAGAGAGAGTCGCCCGAGATAGTCCGCACTCAGCTCTTTAAACTCGCTAAAAGCTCTCTGAGACTGATGGTTTGCAAATACCAAATCTACCGCATCGATTTTCTCTACCTTTTTATTTGTATCTTTAAATAGCATGGTTCGTAGTTTTTCATTTAACTGAGATCGGGGAATTCCCCTCTATCTGTTTGTCTCCGGAGGCGCATTAAAGTTTTATATGCCATTATTCTAAAATTTGGAAAAGCATTTCTGCGAACTGGTTTTATGAACCACCTACCCGGAATTGTTGGATATTGTTCAATATTTACTAATTTCCCAACTGGACTATATCTTAGTGTGGTTTATATTGTTCTGTATAAGTCTCATTATTCGGATGAATTACAATTTTTTTACCCTCATCAACGTTTGGGTATGTGTGCATACTACAGTACGAAATGTCCTTGGCACGTGAAACTGACGTTAGTTATTTTTTGTAACTGTTGTTCAAGAAATCTGATAGTGTAATTAGATTTTTCTAGTTTGCCTTCGCTATAAACTCATAACGAAGTCGCTTTCGGCGTCGTCATCAAAATACTGGAGAACTAGCTTTTAGTAACTTTTAGTTTTCCAAGATTGGTGATATTTATGCCAAGCGTCAAATAACGCTTCACACGACCATATCTCAATCGATTTCGCTCGTATTTGAATTTATTTTACTACTACTCTAGATTGTAAGATGACAACCGCAATTTTTGAAATTTATGTAGCGGAATTCCATGGGCAATTCAAACCCATGCGTCAATTTTAGTCTTATAAATCTTGTGTTATAATATACTATAAGATAAGTAAGTACTTCACGGCCAGAATCATTTAGAAAATAAACTGCTTCCGGGTTATGCCATGTGTCAAGATTTGTAAATGCTGACGTTTCGCGAATCATGTTGTTCGATTCTTCAAAGCTAATTGAATACTGAAGACCTACCAAGAAAATCTCCCTTATCTACCTAAATTTACAACCTCAGTGCGCACATCTGGAGCTACCGCTCCCATGTGCTTTTCCACCTGACCGCGTTAGGATCGATTTCCAGACCCTACTAATGTCAGTACCGTCCTCGCGATTGATGTTGTCAGGATGTTTGTAAATTTCGATGGCTTCTGTAATAAGCCTTCGATGATAATTACCCACCCTTGCCAACATCTTCACGTCAGCTGAATTCGTTGTGTGTTCTGACTCGTGGCAGTGTTGAGCAACAGCGGACTGTTGAATCCTGCGTAGCCAGGTGTCTCTGTTTTGCTTCTTGACTCGATATTCGATACAACGTCCTATCTGTCCTACAAAGCATGTTCCACACTCACAAGTTATCTTGTATACCCCTTCATTCTTCAGGAGTGGTGTGATATCCTTTGGGTTAGGCAAAAGGCAGTATTCTACCGATTCTTTTTGATACCCCCACTTACGTATGGTAAGCAAGCGAACCCATTTAACTCTTGCCGCTCCTCTGAGACTTGCGGTTTTCTGAGTGTGACACCTCGTATGTCAGAACTGGTGTATCCATTCTGATACTGGTAGGTCCCACTCAAAGTGGTTCCGTTCGTCGTCCGAGGTGCTGGAGTCGGACACCTTCTCGGCTCTGTTGAACAGAGTGTTAATAACACTTCTCCTCTGTTGGGGATGGTGGTGTGCTTTGGCGTTCAAATACCGATCGGTATGTGTCTTCTTACGATACTGTATGTCCAAGCGTACCCGTCGACCTTCTGTATACGAGCACATCCAAGAATGGCAGACTCTTTTATTTCCATCGTGAATTTGATAGAAGGACTAACATTGTTCAGGTGGCTACTATAAGATAACTTTAAAAGTAAAAAATAAACATCAATGCTAACTTGTGTTGCTCCAATCTTCGGCTGTAGTTTTTACAGGTTTTGCATTTAATCATTTTGGTTTTAGTCGACAAGCCTGTCAGAGTTGTTTCACACTTTCTCATTAGAGAGTCTCGAAACGTTTAATTTTTTACTTTGTAAAATGTTCTGTGATCTGAAACAGTTGCTGAATTTTTGCTTTCCTTTACTTATTTACTAAGAAAATAAAAGAATACAGTGAGTTTCACAAAAACTGGACTCAATTCACAAGTTTATCTTCTATCAGATTTAGCTATTTCAGTTATTTTGACATCTTCAGTAATTTGATAATATTTGTAAAACTGTTGCTTGCAAATTTATTAAAATGAATAATCATAAAATTATCCTCTTTTTAAATGCTAATTTATTAATTAAAATTAATTAAGCTTGACAGCTGGTGAAGTTAAAACTGTGCACAAGAATACTGTAAGTTTATTGTTTTCCCTTAAGGTAAGCCCTAATGTGCTCAGGTTGGTACTCATCGTATTGGTTCAGAAGACAGGTTGTCATCGATGAATTTCTTGTATATGTATTAATGCAGCAATATTTACAAATTGAAATTAACTTTAAGAAAATAATCATGCACTTAACATTCCCGAGAAAACCTCATCTCTTTATGCCTTGCCTTGAGTAACTATAGTTAAACATCCTGTGTTAGTTGACATAATAACACTTGAAGCTATAGAGCAAGCGATCAGTTATGCCGATTAAACAGTTTTACGCCGCTCATAAGCAAATATGTGTGTTTGTTGCATTAGATAAGAGGCCAGTGATTAACGCCAGTACTATTTATTCCTCTTAATTCGCATTCCTTCTTCTCCAGTCACTATGTGTATAGACACCGACACCATATTTATGCGTCGTTAACAGTTGCCTTTTTATTTCGTTCTCTTCAGCGCAACAATTATTAATTGCGTTACCCTTTGAAGTCCTCGGCTCGTTGCTATTTTAATTAGCCGTTTCCACGTTTTGCCTTGTTACGTAAATACGCGCGTATTTTTCAATCGCCCATTCATAAACAATTAGGTATGCAGGTGGGACGGTCATCTTGAGGCAGCGTGTAATAACAATGTAATTTACTCTGCGACCTAATATAGGCAGATAATATGCCCACTGGTTATGTGACCGGCAGTTTGTTGTATTACCTCTAATTAATGATATACCGTTAAATATCTACGTGGTTGTGCAGAAATAATATTCAGGCAAATAGAATAATTGCAGTAGTAAGAAAAACAACAACTGTATAATATCTAAGATGCATCTCTTAAGGAAAATAAGGAAAGCATGAATAAAATTGTTCCATATTACGTAACATAGAATAAATGATTATTATTTTCATTCAAAATAATGTCGATAACGTGTCACTATCTACATTCTTTTACTTATCCAATTTATGCTATTTTAATACGCAGCACATCGATCAAAATCAAGCCATATAAAAAATTATCTTACACTATTTTCAACATTCTCAAATTTAATGTTCTGCTGCACCCCGATACTAACAATTTTCCATTCAATTTATGCTATTTTAATACGCAGCACATCGATCAAAATCAAGCCATATAAAAAATTATCTTACACTATTTTCAACATTCTCAAATTTAATGTTCTGCTGTACCCCGATACTGACAATTTTCCATTCATTCCATAAAAACAAATTTTAAATACATATTTAAAATTACCTCAATAACTAGAACTCCAAAGATAATAGTCCAGAGTTTGCCATATGATAATTTTTTTATAGAAACTGAAAATTTGTCCCATTAATAATCTTTTAAAACTATAGTTTTAATAACTTCTGTTCAGTACGGTGGTGATCATTTAATAATAGTTCTTGCAAGTAAATGTCAAGAAAAGACAAAAATGGGCGCACGAGTTGTTTTGACACTTGTTCGACACTTGACGTCAATATCATAAATCTTGAAGAACCGAAAGGTACTAAAAGTTTGTGATCTAGTGTTTTCATAACGACACCGAAAGCGGTTTCGTTATGAGTTTATAACGAAATCAAAGTAGAAAAAATGTATACATAATATAGTATGCGCACAATAGTATGCATAAAATACAAGTAGGTGAGAGCAATGCTTTATTCAAAATTTTTGGGCCATTTTGGAAGTAAAAAAAAATCTGGAGACAAATTTTGTTTGTGGTTTAAACTGGCATTGAAAAACACTTTAAATGTGCTTTTGTTGTAAAAAAATCACAAGGTGCGTGTTTTTTTAGCCTTGTCAGTTACATGCCATAATTATGAATTAATTAATAAGAATACTGAATTGTTCAAAAATACAATAATCACAGCTAATTGTCTAATAGAAACTTCTCAGCAATCCGAAATGAAATATCAAACGTTGCCCTTTTTGTGCTGCAAACCAAAAAATAGATGCCATGATCTTGGAAGCACTATTTATATGAGCACCTACCAATTTATGCATCGGATCGTCCACATTATCAAATACCCTGATTGCGGGTGTTGCAAGTTCATAACATTTCGTTTAATTTAGAAAATAAACAGCTTCTGGGTTATGCCGTGTGTCAAGATTTGTAAATGCTGACGTTTCGCCAATCGTGTTGCTCGCTTCTTCAGAGCTAACTGAATACTGTATTCAGCATTCAGTTAGCTCTGAAGAAGCGAGTAATATGGTTCGCAAAACGTCAGCATTTACAAATCTTGACACACGACATAACCCGGAGGCAGTTTATTTTCTAAATGATTCTGGCCGTGAAAGCCTACGTATTTACTTAATTTCGTTTTATTTAGACCTGCTTAATAGGTTCTATTACTTCCACCTTGGGGTAATGTTTTGGGTATAATTCCTTTTTTGCTTTTTTTAATCCGTTTTTCTTAAAAACTGGATGTTACGTCTTCAGACTCAAGCCGCGTTCAGATTAGTGGTATTGGCACTGGAAACATACGCCATTATAGTATTTCTCGTAAGAAGTGCTAGTGCACATTTCTGAAAATTAAACAAAATGTTGCTAAGAATATTCTGTGATTTCTTAAATTGGGACATCAGTATAAAGTTACAGATTCCATATTTTGTATGTTGATTAATGAGTCTATGGAAAAACTTTTCCTGGGAATTGCCTGGCTTAAATTTCGACTGAACATCCTCATAACTAGGATACAACACGTTCTCTGAAAAAGAGTTAAGAGGATAATTAATTGTTATTTTGTTGTCGATAATAACCCCCTATAGTGACGACTAATTACGACGACAAACTGGAACATCATGTATAACTGAGTATGGTTGATCTTTTTATGGTTTCACTGATTTTGAAGAACTTCTTGGGTATATTTATAAATGGTCTCGCGAATATTGGTTGTGAGTTTTCTTCGTAGCATTGCAAAGGCCTTGGAAAAATAGTTGGTATGGCCACAATTTTCATTCTGGTTCATAGGCAATTTATTTAGTATTTGTACACTTATCAACCCATATAATTGGATTTGACATGGATGTAAATTGATTCGAACTTGTCTAGAAATAGTTCAATCATTTTCTAATGCGGATATTCTTTAGCATCTATAGATTTAATTGTAACCTTATTTAAATAACTGTTCAACAATTTAACAGCCTTTTAAATTCAACAACTATGTACAGCGAACGCTTACAATACTCCACGTACTCTTATTTGAATACAGGTGGCCCAGAAATTGGCGTTCATGCTCTCTCCGCCGATCGTTGGGTATTATAATAGATTGTATAGGTAACGAGGAGCCGAGTGCGCGATGGTTGTTGGACGGATGGGTTCGCTTGCCTACCGAAAATCAGGAGGCAAGGTGCTAGGAACACGTGCCATCCGGGCCGCTAGCCGGCAGATGTTCCCGAAAAGACAGGTGCCGCGAACGCCATACCGCCGAATCTCTACCCGAAAATCTCTCTTCTTCTTGTTCTTTTTTTGGCCCGAAGAACAACTGCCGTCTGCATGCGCGTCTCTTTTGTGTCCCGCTATATCGCCAGCTCCAATTTGTCTAATAAAGCACGACCTGGCAGCTGACGATCTTGCCCATCAATGACGACAGTTGTTTCGATCTTTCTTCTCTTTAATTGAGAATGTGCTGATCAATTTTGTTTATTTTACTAGTGAAAAACATAATGGAACTGGAAACTTGAAGAAGTTAAAACAATTATCACAAATTCTGTGATAAGAAATTGTTTTAGCTGCATTTAAAGTTACCATCATGATTTGTAAACGTTTTCCATATGTATTGTTTCCCAAATCGTTCCAAATTGTTCGTCAATATCTTAGTGGTAGTGTTTAGTAAAAAATAATGAGCTTCAATTGACTTGACAATACTCAATAAATCTCCAGAATTCCATAAAAATTTTAGTAGCACTTATACAAAAAGAATTTAAATTAAAATGTTGTTTTTATCAATTATTCCTGGGTATTAGTTTTACTATTTGCTTCACTAAAATGAGCAAAATTTTCTACAGGTCGATGCGTATCAAATTTATTCGACGACGTTAATGTCAAAGAAAGATTGTGTACCAAAACAAGCAAAGTGATACGATAACAACCTACTAAAGCAGACTAATTGCATTTCTATAATTCGGAGAGCTTTTTAAAACGCAATAATTGATAATTTTAAAAAGAGATTAGCCTATTTAAGGAACCGTAAACAATTAATGTGGATTTTTTTATCACAAAAGAAAAGTTTATAATATAGTGAACATGTAAGTAGGTATTGCTCGGACTGCAAGCAAAATGATCCCACCAATAGCAAAAAGCAAAGCTATGGTTTCAACATTATTTAATTTATAACACTATTTATTTAATTATTAATGTACAAAGAAGTTATAATGAAATTGCTGATTCTCGTATATCAGAATAGTGATTTAACATGCAGGGTAGCTGCAAAACAAGTAATTATTAAGTTTGCTCAAGACAAGTTTGTTTTTCACAATTAATGTAAATTGTCATAGGAAAAAATTGTTTTAAATTACATTTAATATCCAGATAATAGATATGTACAACAACAAACTATGACAGCTGCATTTCGGTCACAATAATAAAAATACCTAAGTGTTTTCAGTAAACACAAAAAATTAAATTCTCAGATTCTTCTACTATTTTTTCAAAACCGACAAATATATATAATTGATGAGTAAAACCCTTAGAAGTTTTGCAAATTTTCTGAATACATTTTATTTAACTTTTAAAAAGTCAATAAAAATAATAAAAAGTTAAAATCCCCTATAGATTATTCAAAATGTTTTTAGATTTTTTACATTTTGGAAGTAATATAAAAAAAAAACCTTCAAACCAAATTTTATTTTTTGATATTAGGAACTGAAATAACGCTCCGGTTTCCCATAAATTTGTTTGACTAAAAATTCTTCTGATAAGTAGCGCAAAATTACATGTTAAAATTGATGGTTCATTCTGCATACTATAGAAAGTTTCTGAAAGTTGTGTTTATTTAATGAGACCATGTTAAAAAAAAAACCGTTTGGTTTATTTGCATCTATGTATAAAAAATAATGATTGTCTTACAATCACGGATCACTTATCTAATCGAATAACTGTAGACTAAAGATGCTAACACATAATGCATATAGAAAGTTTATTCTCTCTTCTTCTGAAAAAAATGTGTGCATAATGAATTTTGCTTCAATGTGAACTAGGAAACGTAAGTACCTCTATAACCAAACGACAAAATGTGAGGCAAAATGTAGACAAAATTAATTTGTAAATAACTAAAATCTAAAACCTAAAAACTACAAATGAAAATTTTCATTGAGCAAACACGACTGTGACGGAATAAATCATTACGACTGCAAATAGGATACATAAGAAAGGATGATTTAATTAGCGGTATCAACACAATTCTCTCGGTGGTCGCCATGTCGACAGAACGCTGATCTTTGGACCTGCTCTAACCAGCATTACTGACTCACCACTGAAGCATCCCGGTGTTGTTTATTATGCAGATGCATTTATGGTTTTCTTTGAATCCGCCAATTGACCAGTGCTGGTTTTGCTATTTATAGACACTTGAGTAACTATAAGAACGCGATTAACTGAGGCCGCAATTAACGTCAGCAAGATTTCCACATCAAGCAGCGACTTCATTTCGATATGCGAGTCTAGGAACTGCATTCATTTGCCTGTTAGATGCAATCTGAGTTTTATCTGAAAGGAAATTTTGGATGGTCCAGGAGATGTTAGTTGAAAATGAAGTATTCGAAAACGAACATAATATTTACAAACATTAAGAATTTTCGAGTATTTGCTGGTATTCTGAAGCATTCCATAACTATTGGAACAAATTTGACTCAAAATAAAACCTTGTGGTAAACAATTGTTATAGTTTATCGTTAGTTAATTCAGTATGCAATTATTCAACCCATGTTCTTCATCTGTCATTGGAATTTCTTGATTTATATGTCTGAGTTCCGTTGATTATTCAGTATGGAATCATCGATTACATAACATTCTTAAATGACTAATTACTATCTTAAGATCTTGGCAATTGAACTATAAGTAAAAATTACGTAACAAGATTTGCTTCTAGCAAACGTTTGGAATGTAACTATACTTGCATAGTAGAAACAGACACTGTCAATCTAGTATTGATCCGTAAAGTTTGGTATGGTTTTGTAGACAGATGCATCATCAATATAGAGGTCGTAATGGTTTGGCCCTCTACGTCAAGTTTGTCTTACTGGGATAGCAATAATAAAATTCATATGTGGTCCTTGAATACCGGATAGGACTTTCAGGATTTTCATCCACTCTTACTTCGTTGATGCCCGTTATTATCGATTTACATGAAAAGTTCGTCAAAGGTTTGATGGCCACCCAACCATCCAACCTGTAGCGCCAAGTCGGTGGAAGGATGAGGACGAAAACGGGATAATGTGGTTAGGTGGAGAAATGAGAAGACTGAGTCCACTAAGTAGGACATTCGGAGTTTGCCTAAAATTTGAAGGTGATAATAATTAATTAATTAATTACCCTGAAGCAAACTAACTTTGAAGTTACAGATAATACCCCTAGATGGAGATGAAGTGGTGGATCATGAAATTCAAGCAGCACCAAATTCTAGCCAAATTCTAAGCCCATGCTATCTGCTGCCCGGACAGCCACTGTCCGGCAGCTACTGTCACTATCTAAACGGAGTATTGCAGTAACTGACTATTCATTCTATTACTTTTACTGGTCGCAATGACAGTGTTTACAAGACCAACTACTGTCCACTATTTGGTCATCAGCTGGCAGAATCTAAAACTAGATTTTTCTTGATGGCTTTATTCAAGTTTTCAAATGATGGATCTTTGTTCTACATATTCATTTATTGTATTATCTTTTGGTTAAATTATTAAAATCAATTCAGATTAATATTCCTGAATTAATGTATGAATTACAATTTTGCACTTGACTTTTGCGTTTTCGATTTCTATACATTATGCGAAATCAACTACATATATTCAGGAGACTATAGACAGGGCCGGCGGGAGGCGTGTGCGAAGTGTGCAGGGCACACAGGCGCCGTAATAAAAGGGCGCTAAAGGCTAGACTTTTCAATGCCAGTTTTAACCATAAACTGAGTTCAAATATACAAAATCGGCATTAAAAACCCCAGTCCAAGAGATCTTAAAAATAAGTGAGAAATATAAGTACATATTTATATTAAAAATCAATGATGATGATTAAACAATAATGATTTTCCCAAATTCAGACTTGTACTGACTTTGCCCTTTTTAGTTGCTAAGCCAGTAAGGATTTTTTATCGCCGCAGATACAAATTTGCACCACGTATATGGGCGCAGTTCTTTACAAACCGTGTGTTTCATAACGGCGGATAAAAATTTGCTGTAGGGAAAAAGACAAGTGGCACCTGAGCTAAGAGCAATAGAAACTTTTCCAAATTAAAAAATAACTTAAATGGACTCGGAAAAATAGAATAGTTATTATTTCAGGCAATTATTTCAGTTGAAAATGTGATTGGGCACTGAAATAAAAATGACCAGAATTTTTTTTTTTTAAATAAAGCTGGATGAGTCCCTTACAAATAAATATACAGTAAATATACCCCACGGATTGGCGTACACAGAGGAAACAAATTTTTATTGTGATTTTAAAAAAAATGCCTAACTCCTAGTTGTGGGTTATTCCGCTGTAACGTGTCACACCCGTCACGCCCATTTAACGACTACAAAGAAGCAATGGAGGCTTTAATTATTATTTTGATGCAATGACATAACAAAAAGATGAGTCGATCTTTTAGAATTGGTGTAGATTCTTCAAACTGATAAGTTTTATGAAAAACTTTAAATAGCCGGTAACCTAAAATCAAACATTCGCGGAATGACCCTACTGTAAAGTTTCTATTCTAGTAAAGTTAATAAATAATTCTAGTTTTTATTTGAAATTCTGGCTAGCTACTATTATATTAACAATAATGGGAGTTAAAATGAAAGTACTACTTGACAATGCCACACAAACATTTTCCTAATTATATGTACATATTGTGACATCAGAAGATGCCAACTTGTTTTTTTTTTTAATTTTAGAAAAACATCACAACCTATGAAAGGATGTTCTAAATCAGGGGTCTCAGCCATTTAGATTCCGGGTACCACATAAAAAAAATTTCTAATTTCTCCGCACCACCGAGCTTTATACACAAATGCATATTAATACGTATAATATTAAAACGTACATGAATGAAACTAGTTTATATCAGATTTGAAATATCAGATTTTAAATTATATTGTACCAAAATAATAACTTTTGAACGACAGTTTACTTGGGAAAAAAATTAAAAAATTGTAAAAATACAATAGTCTCAATAATGAATTTTGTCCTTTAAATTAATATTGATGACAACTATATTTGACATAAATTGGTGATGCAAAAAGGCATTAAAAATCTAATATCTTAATCCGCAATTTCTTCAAAATATTTCTTCCTCTGAATCTAAACATTGGTTAGTCTTAAAATTTTCTATCAGTCTGAGGAAGTTTCTATCAATTGTTGTTTCTCTTTCGCAGTGAAATTATCTGGTATACTCATAGTTTTTGCAGTTCTGATCCAATTTTCATTGTCATAGTTTACTGGAATTTTTTTCAAGAACGCCTTCTAATGCTGACAATAAACTACATTTATTTTTATTAACTTCTTTTTATTGTTGCGTTAATTTTATAATAATAAAATAATAATATAAACAATAACAATAAACGACCATTTCTCCCTGCAAAACTGCAAAACGCGTACCACCGGTTGAGAACCCCTATTCTATAACTTTGTTGCCAAAATGTTGTTAGTAGTTTTTCTAGCACATCCTTGCTTTTTTAAATCTCGTGTTTATTAAAAACAACTACTTTTATGATATTGCCTTGTAGTATTTCCAATTCTACATGCAAATTATAAAATTTTAGATTATTATTATTTTAGAGCCGATAGATACCAAGGTGAGTATTCTAATCGTGTCACAGACCCGGTGGATTGGCAACTGAATATTTTCCGAAAGGCGCCAGATAATTTTTTTTCGCACACAAAAGAAAACTATCACGCGCCGGGCCTGACTATAGAGTATAGATAAGCGAATAGCTCAACAATAACGGCCGGCGTTAGAGAAGAGCGGAAATGCGGCGCCTATAGTCCCTATTGTTGCTTATGTGTGCATTTTAAAGTGGCGAATCCTAATGAATGTGGAGTAATATAACAAAACTGACGTCTCGACTGCCGGCCGGCCTGGCCGAGTCGAACGTGCATGCCGCTCGGAGACGGTAATTATAACTCCTTCCGATAGATCGCGTTCCGCCGTTTCCGTATCGTGTATTTCAGAGTACTTTTTCGCCTCCGACACTCGCTACTGTTCGGCATTCGTTTCTTTTTTGTGGTACTGAGAGGCGTATCTTTTTTCCGGAACACTGCCGCTGATCGCAATCGTCTGATCGGAACATCATTTATGGTAATTTTAGCACGGAATCGTTCTTAGATTCTTCGGAGAAGTGACCAATTATGAAACACCCGATGCATTTTTTAGATAAGTACCTAGACAGACGTTTTAAAAGTCTTGATTTGCTTACATGCTAGCTGATAAATCTTTGCCTTATAGGTTATGAGCATGGGCGCCGTTACAAAATGATCCAGGGGGGGGCAAGAGATTTTTTAGTAATAAAAGGTGGCGTACTGTGAACGACTATACTATTAATTATTTTGTAGCGTTTTCGTTGTTTTATTTGTTGTAAATGGCATTGATAGAGACATATTCGTATTTATTGGTTAGGATTCTAGAATTGAGACACAACAAACATGAAAATAATAAAAATGTTCAATTCATAATTTAATTCTATAATCGTGTCAATCGAGCATCCGATAAAAGTCTTAATAACAAATTGGTAAACAATAAAAGGTGAAAATATTAATTTAAAATGTAACCACATAAACGGAAAACAATCACTAAATATGAAAAAAAACTTGACAAATTTTAAAATTCTGTGATAACGATCTCGACAACGAAATTAAAAATTGCTATCATTACTATTATACGTAAACACCTAAAGGGCGACAATACTCAGTCAACTAGTTAATAATAATTGTTGTTAGATATAAGCTGTATGAATGGTCTGTATGACCATAGTAGACAAATTTTTGAATAAACTCATGTCCGGAATTGTACTGTTTGAACGTTGGAGAGAGTCGGAAGATTTAAGCAATTTTGCAAACAGCATAGGAAAAATAGTGCCATGTATCATAGGGCGACACTTCTAAAGCCAAATAACATTTGTGTGACTTTTTGTATTAGTTTATTTAGTTACTCAGAACTGTTTTGTAATTTTTATACCAATTTTGGCAATTTGGGTTATCTTGAATTGTTTTTAGAGACGTTAAACAAATAAAGTTTTACATAAAAATTATTTATATATGCTATAATATATTAAGGCTCTATGCAGTTCCTAAACGGTGTCAGCTGTGTGGGCATGAGTTCGATATCAAAACTTCAGTATATTTTATCTATATTTTACTCTTACTTTTAGCACCCACTATGTTTGAGATAAACAGTTGAGCAGTACAAAAAGGTGCGTACAGTAGAGTGTCGATAATCCGAACTAATTTGGACCGAAGGTCATTCGGATTATCAAATTGTTCGGATTATCAAATATTGCAACTAAATAGCAGAAAATAAGATTCGATAGAAGTTCAATCTTAATAAAACCAACACCATTCGATTCCGCTCTTCATAAACTATAAGAATGTCAAAAAGTCAAAATCGAAGGGATATCGAAATGATATCGAAGCGATATCGAAGGGATATCGAAGCGATATGGAAGGGATATCGAAGCGATATCGAAGGGAAATCAAAGGGATTTATTTATAACTTATTTATGATTAATTATGATTTATGATTCAAGCGCCCCCCCCTTCCCATATGTACCGGCGCCCCTGTATGAGACATGTTTTCATGGCAATGATAACGTTTCTAGCTCAAGAGGTATGTCGCGTTACCTTGGCAACACAAACAGATACTCCAACATGTCTCGTTCACATAACTGACTCACGTTCGGCAAATTATTCAAGAAAATTCAAGAAAAACCCTATATTCGTGGTATAAACAATGATAGAAAATGTTTTGTAAGACCGGCCCTTAGGCTAATGGTATACTTTTACGGTAATCGATATAATTTAAATTCTGGTTGAAGTACTCGTACACGTATGCATTGTTCTTCGCTGAAAAGTTTACAAAATGCCTTAGATAACATCATTTTTCTTTCTTTCTAGGTTCCAAGGAAGTTAATCGTCGAACGAACACAAGCGGCGCATGTAGCCATAATATGGCGATAGTAGTCATTGTGTTTAATTTGAACCGTGAATAACAAGTATCGAATGTCATGGTTATCGGAACTGTGAAACTGGCCATATCAGAAGCGGTCGAATCGCCCTCGCAAATTGTGGAGATAGTGCAGGAATTCGAGCGTGGGTGTGAGAAAGTTGCGACAAATTCAGAAGTTTGGAATTCACAATTTTAGTGTGGTTGGATGTTGGAGGTCGCCCATAAATTTGGAGTTTAGGCGCATGGCGGAAGATTCTTTATTCTATTGTAAGTTGTTTTCAGAATGCTTTTTACATGAACCCTTTGGCATATTGAGACGCATAGGTATTTAAATATGCATAAATATAGACTAAAGAAGGCCGTTTTTGGATGAGTTGATTTGAGTTGAGATAATTTGTACTGGAATTTGCCTCCACCACCTGTTGAAGATCCTACTTGGTACACATAGAGTAAACAATTAAAGTTGTCATTTTCAACTATTCAAATTAGCAATTATACAATTGTCACTCAAAGGCAGGTAACCAACAAAAGAAGGATTCATATTAAAGTAGATGACATATAGACAAGTGCTATCGATCTCCAACTTAAAAGATCATAATGGATCTCTATTCTATACAAAAACAGACGTACTTATTTGGTTACGTGATACTTATCCAAAGCAAGTACCTATAGAGTTTATAAAGCAGTTTATTCACTTAATCCAAGTAAAAACTCGGTGATTTCACTTCGATATGAACCGATTTTGTTCTATTTCTAAATTTTTGTAGAAATCCATCCGTTTATGAACACCAATTAAAATCAATTGGCCCTCTCCTTAAGAGCATTGCAAATTAGAATAATTGCCTAGGTAATAGGTAGGCAGCTGTATTTATCAAGTGCTTAGTAAAAGTCCACCGACACCTACCGACACCAATTTGTACTAATCGCGCCATTATGACGTCGTAAAAACTAGCGACCAACGACTTCCTGCTCAGATACCTGAAACACTAAATCCCCTGTATGTTAGCGTAAGAAAGCGAACAGTTTTCAAAAGCTTAAATAAATGTAAAAATAATTGGCTGACATTGCCCGACAACGTTTTTTTTTTTTTTTATTCTTGCACCCTATGGTTGTTTTTTTTTCTGTTTGGTAATACACCTGCTGTCTACCAGTTACAAAATTATGTATAACAATCAACTGTTAATTATTTTAGGACAAAGCATGTACTGAAATATTAATATTTAGTGCTTTGTTTTCTCAGCAGCATACCTAGAAGAACTCCCAGAAACAATTTCGTTTTTCGTGGAGTTATTAGTTGGCAGAGTTATGCTCAAGATACATATTTGCGTCCCTCCGCTCTTTGCACTGGTACATTCTTAAGATTCTTTCAATAAACTCGTTTTCCAGTAACCACACTCCTCCACAATGGTCCATCCTGATATTCATGAATGAAAGCGTATACGAGGTATGCACTGTAAGTAACAACGCTTTGTCCTTTGCCGTCCATATACCGTCCAAATTTTCGTAACAAAATCGTCGTATGTTTGGATTGATGAAAGTGGATCATCGTGTCAATGTGAAATTCCTTACAATTAGTTAAACCTGCAATGTGTTGCGTGCAATTAGTATTATGCATTTTTGGCATGAATCCCACATAGAAAACCCACGAATTTACGCGTGTGACGTGAAAGAATGCGCTTCCCGTCCTATAATTAGACATAACATTTAATTGGCTTAATTAAGGACGAATTGGTGTTACATCTATATTTGTCCTGGGTTCTATTTATAACTTCGCATGAGATCATAAGTAGGCTGACTGACGTTACAAAATTGTCTGAGAATTCGTTTAAACCGCTGTAAAAATCGCTGGTTTAATGGCGTGTGCTACGTAACAAGTTTCAGACGATCAGCAACGGAGAGAAATGCGTAAACCTACTTGAGGAGGATTGCGATATCCTTCGGCTCTTTAAGGATGTGCAATCCCACTGGGAACGCTAAACTGACGATGGACGTCAAATTATTCCCATTCTTGTCTGGTGTGCCGCAGGACCGTCAGGATGTGTCTTTGGACCACTCTTGTTTTATTTGAAGCTATTGTGTTGCGGTTACTTGTTTTATTTACTAACTTTGTTTTTCGTGACTTATGGCATAACTATAGTTGGATATCTCCAAGGATATATATAGGACGTGTACAATATTTTTTCAATGGAACTTTCAATGAAGACTGAACCTTTGGTTTGCTGCAAATTTTGCAATCTATCTCTTTGTCAGCATCAAAGTTGTGACCCTATTGTGAAGCCATGCGCATTCCATTTTATTCTCTTCTCTTTAAACCGATGGTATAAAAAATTTAAACTGTAAAAACATTATTTTGATGGAGAATACTGGAAGGACGAACGAGGAATTCTATGATATCTTTGAGGTGCTTATGATAGACGAGGTAATAAGATTAAGAAGAAGCAATGATTGATACGTCTGGGGAGGATGGAGACAATGATGAAGTGATCACATGGAAGAAGCCGTAGAGGAAGACCAAGAGAAGAAATGGAGGGATGCTGTTATGGAGGAGAGATTATAGAAGAGGAATAGATGATTGGAAGAACAGTACAGATGACTGAAAATTTAAATGTGCAGCAGTGGCAGGGTATGTGTTCTCGGCGCGGATGGCACGTACTCTTCGTACCGAAAGAGTTAGCCGGCGGCGCACTTTTTTATTGGTAAATGTGATCGGTAGGCAATCGTTTCCTTGTATGGTGTCGACGGTATGCGTCCGCGGTTCGGTGGGCCGCAAGAAGATGTGTAACGCGGGCCCCCCGATGAAATATTTGGCGTGGCCCGCGCCTGCGTTTCAGACCGTGCGACTTTTTCACGGGCCTCTGTCCCACGGTCAGCTGTTTCCGAGCCGGCTCTCGTCTCTATCCTGCCTGGCTGGCTGCCGCTCTCTCTAGTCTCTGCTGCTGTTGCTGGTGCTGCAGCGCGCCTCCTTGCCTTGGATCCTCGTCGGTCGTCCGCCGTCCTCTCTTATTAATGCCGCCGTTCGTAGCGAATCTCCGGCATTATCTCACTTCCTAAGCGTCTGCGATAACGCCGAACCCGATTTGCTTCCGGTATGTTTGTTGTCGGCGCTCTTTTCATCAGTGTCTCGTCGGCTCTTCTCTCGATTCGCGATTACAAGTCTGAAAAAGTACGGCATTTGTTTCGCAAACAGTCTTGCCAAACGTGTTGTTCTATTATAAGCTTGAATTTCACTGTGAGGTATAGTGCTTGCTCATTTTGGCAAGCACTATACTTGTTAAGAGTAGGCAACCGATTAAGCTGACCACACAGAAATCGTGTAAGATCAAAATTTACAAGGCCTTCGCTAAAGACACTTAAATTAATATCTGAATTGGCAAGATTGTTAATGAAGTATCAAATAACCCCATAAAATGGAAACATTGGAGATAAAATAGAAATTTTAACATACATGCTCTCCTAAACTGACTGTTATACACAAACATACTAAAATATATTGTAATTAACGCATCTTGTACATTAATCACCTAACTAATGTACTGTAATCGTGCTTGTTGACACAGTTTTGGAGGGCTCTATTTGTTGTGATCTTTGTTGGTTTTTGTTTCATTACTTTGTGCTTCAAACTGGTGAAAATCGTATCAAGGTCACCGTGGTTTGAGTACCTAGTTGGTAGTACATTACCAACTTATTAAAAACGTGTTTTTTTTTCGTTTCGCACCGAGCCTTAAGTGTTGTTATGTTGTTGATTGAAGCTTGCGTCTAGCACAGGAGAATATTCGGTCAGAATGGGTAATCCCCCAGAATTATCAGAAGTTGCTTTGCTTTTCCCGGGGGGTCCCTTGCTATAGGCCAACTGATCATATGACATCTGATACGTAGGCCAGGGATTACCCTGAATGTGTCGACGTCGAATGTACTTCGCAGCAGTATATTTAAAAATCATGACATACCTAAATTATGAATGCTGAAACTATGATCAAGGACAAAAGTGATAACGACTGGCACCTACGTATTTCCGATTCCTACGCATTATTTATCGAAAACTTTAGTTTATAAATAAATAGGTTTTAGTTCCGGTGTCATGACATGTGCACATTTGCTTTTTTTTCAAAATTCACGTGTCTCCAATCGCAGCACACTCATTCTGCAATCGCCAAATGTTACAAAACAGGATGTTGCTTCAATCTAGGTTTAATATTGCACACAATGGCCTCTTGAGTGTTCACCACATTTAGGAGTACATATTATTTTATTAATAAGCACAAGATGCTTAACATATTGAAACTAATTTGAATCGGATTTCCTAAAACTAAGTACTTGACTATAATAGGCTTATATAGTCACATAACAGGTAGTATTTGTTCTGTACTGACAACTGAGAGTTTCTGCCCAAAAGTCACTAGTAGTAGTTCTCTGTATTTAGCTTTGTATCCAGTGTCTTAGCCAAATACTTTGTAGTGTTCGCATATGCTACTATGTCGTTAATCTTGACAAGACATATGACGTCGATTCTTTTGTTTGTAAAGTTAATCTGGACGGATTTCAGTTTGTTGGGCTTGTTCTTCCTTGATCCATTGGTGTATTTTATTACTTGCTTATTAATGATTTCTAGTAAATTCTCCACAACAGTTGATGGAAGGTCACTTGTATATAAGAGATAGAGCATTGGCCCCAAGACACTACCCCTGCTTTTACATCTTTAAGGTACGTACATTTCGGAGTAATGAGGCAATATTGATTTACCAAAAATTGTGTCGACACAGACAGTATGCTTTGTCATCAACTTCCATTCGTTAGTTTCGTCCGTTTCACCGTTTTGCTCCATTTTTAACTACCCCAATTTTATCTATGTCAAAATTTATTATCAAACAAAAGCGATCAGATATTATTCCTATAATCAGCACCCGCATAACATCGACGTAGACGCAACACCACGCGACGACAATTTCTAAATACACATTACGATAATCTGTGACGTCAGAGAAAAGCGGCGCCTACTTCTAGCAGCAATTTTACGAACACGTTATCAGGAATTCTAATTCGGTGCCAATTCAGCGTTTGGCGTGCACGTTCGGCGGACCACCAGCGTAAAAAACTTCACTTCTCGCAAATACACGCTCAATAATAGCACATCGCTAGCTGTGATGTCGTTCTCTTTGTTGTCAGCGTTCCAGCCGCGACTAGTGCGACTGTATAATTTAATTACGTAATTATAGTCGTGCGTCGCGTTGTTGTTTGTCGCGCCTGTTGCACTTAAAATGGTTAAAATAGAGACAGAGAGGTACGGAGGAGAACTGTATGGCGCTTGCTTTCTCACGGCGCTTGCAAGGTGCGATCAAAATATTACAGGTGTTTTAACGTGAAATTGAAATTGGATGGAGCATTTGTCACGATGGATTTAGTAGAGTACACGGGTTCGTTGGTATTATCCGTTGTTGCGGGAATCTTAAGCTTGGAAATTTTGAAGTAATTAATTATTAAACACCGTAATTGTACATATACTTTTCAGAAGTACCTATTGAAGCAGAACAATCACCTTTGACGGCCTTACAAGACAAAATCATCATATGATTATAACTGTTCTGGTTAATATAACTTGTTTGCAATAATAATTTGAAAAAGAGAGTTTTTTCGCAGAGTAGGTAATAGTTTCCACTTGATAATTTTATAGCGTATTATTAGTAGTGTACTACGTATTATTAATTTTTACGGCGCCAGCAATTGTGCCGCGTAGAACATACCCATAAAATACAGACATTAGTCAGCCATGCCGTTTTTTTTTTTTTCAAATACCATAATACTGCTTTCCACTAGCAAGGCAATAATTTTCAAAATGACGGGAGTTACACGAGAGTTATGTTCAGTTTTGTCATCACGGTCAATTTTGCCATGAATGCCTCTCACTGTTACGTTTTCGTTTAGGAATTTTCTATATTGATTCAAAGGATTCCTTGGATGCACAGTACTGTCAACACTGTATTTCTTTGTCACAGTTTGGAATAAAGGAGATTATTTGTCGATAGCTCTAAAAAGCTTATTTGGACAAAAACGTTTAATTTTAGGAAACCTGAGACATCTTTCAAAAGTTTGTAGGTTCATCAAGACAATGGTGTCTTCACATCTTGTCTAGGCTAACCCTTGATAGGGCTTAGTACGAAAACTGTTTGAATAAAATGTTTGAATAAACTGGGCAATATTCAAAACATGACATTAGGGCTGACTTGGGTTGTGGGTAAAGGAAGAGGCCAACAGATTCGGGTCAATGATAGGTTTGCCAACTCAGCTTTGTTAATCAGCCATCGTTGGTCCTAAACCTTCCTCCGGTGTTGAAAATACTGCAATCAAAACCACAAGAATAAGATGAGCAAACGAGGTCAAAAAATGGTTGACATGGTCCAGGACAAAGACAGGCAGTATGTTCTTTTTATTTATGGTTATCTTCTCCGCTGTTAAAACTGTGAACCCACCTGAAATCGTCCTGGAACTGGTGTATTTTAAATGTGTAAGCGGATTGTTTGCGTGCTTCGTGCAGTTTATAATACGTTACGTCACACGTACCGGTGTGCTGTGACCGGTCGGTATCACAAACGCCATATTACGAGATCGCAGAAGGTCAAGATGATGCACCACCGCCGCCGCACCGCGCGCGGTTCCGCCGTGGCGGAATTTAACGAAGTAGGTACCAACTCCGCGCCGCGCGTTGCGCCGCATAGCGACGACGACGACGGTCAGATGTTTACATTTTACATTCCATCGTCGTCTGACCGACTTAGTGAACTTTCTCACGAATATCGCGCACCGCCGTCGTCGTCATTCAATACCCATTCTCTCTCTATCTATCCATCTATCTATCGTCTAATGCCATTCTCACAAATCTCGAAATTTTCATCCGGGCAGCTAATGTTTCGCCTCTCCATTGTGTCTATTTATCGTGGCGACGCGCTAATGAATGAACGGCCGAGATAATTTAACTGTATTTTTACAGGTGCCCGCGGACCACCGAGATCGACGGCAGAATGTCGCAACAGGACAATGGAATTCCACAGTACTTCCTACGCCGATCGCGGACATCGCCGGTGGCTACGATAATCTGTAAACTGTAAAAACTGGACGCGAGCGCCATCTCGTGGACGATAGCGGAACCATGGAGCGCTAGCACGGCTCCAAACCTTCGCGATGTGAAGATAACTGCGGCCTGCTGCGACCCGAGTCGAAACTATCTTCGTTGTTCGTCGTGAAGCGCCATCTATTATGCGGAGGATGAAGGTTTGTTGATGATAGGAGGGTATTCCCCCTTTTCTGTAAGTTGTTGAACTAATTTGAGCTACATATTGTTATCTAGTGGGCAAAGTGCTTATACAATGTAGTTTTGAATCATTTGCTTTTGTGCTGTTCTAAATAGATTCTGAGGAATGTAGGCAAATAATTATTAACATTGGTAAATTTCCTGTTGTATGTTCAAGAATGATTTTCCTGACAGTAATGAAGACTGTTTCTAATGTTGAACTGACATTTTCAAGTTTGTGTGTGAATTGTAGCGATTTATTCAGCTGAATGATGGTGTTCCATAGTTCTATATATGGTTTGTTTTTTATTACTCACTCCTAAAAACGTAGGTACCTACTGTTTTGATGAAAAACTAATTTTGATTTAGTAGACGATGCGTTATGTTCCATCATTTTTCAAACAGTACTATCAAATTAAGGTTCATTCCACTTGCTCAACATCAAAATAGTAAAACCGTCTTCTACTCTTCTCCGTATTGAGAACGGTTCTCAGTAATCTGTAGATGTTGGACGACAGGAAATGGCCAGATAAAATTGAGATGACCCGAGCGACCCGTAGGCTTTATTTTTAAAGAAACTCGAATAGGGAGTCCGAGGTGAGGGGTCGGGCGCACACACATTACGTGCTACATTTTTCAGTAATACCAGCGCCCGGAGAAGGATATGTAGTTACCGATAAACTAATTGCGGACACAAATTAATACCCGACGCGCGCGGAGAGCGTGCACGAACAAAAAGAAAAGAGCGAAAACGTTAATTGAAATAACAGGAAGCGACGATGATCGTATATCATGTCCCGGATGATAAATCACGAATGCGATGGACGATAGCCACTGGCCAGCTAGCAGATGCGCTTTGGCATACTTAATTCTTGGGGTGTAGCACAATTCTTTGTGAATTCCTCAAAATTGTAGTAAAAGATATACTATACAGAAGAAGACAACTAAAAAATTAATACAATGAAGCAAAATAAACACGTTTCACCCTTCTCGCCGCGGGGGATAAATTGTCTTCACAACCGGCATATATTTTCAGAATCTGTGTTCTTATTCAATAAAGTAATGAGTTTGATGAACGAGTATATATTTTTTAATAATAGCATCATATTATGGAGGATGAATTTTTTTCTTGTCGCGTTTATCAGCAAAAATATTGATTTAATCTGAAACACACCAACTTAGAATTTTTTTTTTAAATTCATGTTAATTAATATGGTTGCACGCCATCCTGTCACAACGTATCTCAGACCGACAATATAAATCGATAAACTCTATAAAACAACTTGCGCGTTAAAATGGTTGAGAACAAGAAAACACAAGACAGCACAATTTAAGTAACTCGGCCCCATAGGGCTCTGCCCCATTGGGTACAACGGTCGACGCACGACCAACTTCTTTTTGAGATCGGATACCCCAGAGAGTGAATGGTTGTGTGTTTTCTTCCACCCATAAATTCTCGCGCCAAAGCTCCAGACGCTTGCGCTCTAATTTCACACGCTAATCCTCGTGGCTAGTACCAACCTCGAATCCGTCTTAAAACAAAATACACCAGCGTGCAAATCCAAATCCCCTTTTCAAACTCATGCGCGAAATCCCAACTTATTACAATATTACAAAAATCTAAGCTAACTGCCATCCTGGCCTAGAATTAATGTTTAAAAGTAAGGACCAGCCTAATGCATGCATTTACTAACTTAATAATAAAGAAAGTTTTAGGACTTTCTAGAGAATTTTCTAGAATTTTAAAGGAATAAATTCCATTCATACAGAAGGATATAGTGCACACATTCTCAGCTGAAGATCCAGGAAGGAAATTAGTTTTCTGTTACTGCTTTAGAATTTTTACATTTTGTAATGTGACGAATCTAAGCTTTATTTTTTCTACAATTTGGGCATATGTAATAAAGATTATCAGCACTATTGATAGATTCACAGAAAATCGTCTAATAGTGGAACCGGAACCGCTTTGGTTTAAACTTATGCTCACGAAACATTAGGTACGAAAATTATTGGCAATGTTTTCTATCATTTTGTTTTCTATCATCAGTGTTTGTATCTGTAGATTTTCTTTAATCGTGAAGCTGCATACATGAAAGCATTCTTGCAAATATCTTGCAATCACAAAATCATCTGAAAGTAGTCAATTGATTTTCTGTGTTTACAACTTTAATCGGTGGAATTGGCTACCATGCCAATTTAACCGACGATATATCCAGTAAGTGTGTACTAACTGTACAATGTACCTGTACATACACTAAAACATATTTCCTTTTTTAATTTGTTCAGCACGTTTTTACCTAAGTGGCGCATGCTACTTATTTTTTGTCAAGTACACATATACATAGTTCTAAATGCGTTTATTAGAAAATATGACATAACTAGTTATCGACTTCTTGATTGGTATACGTAAGTCGAACCGAAATTGCTAATTATTTTCGTTTTTGTTGCCCAATATTTTAATTACCAACTGTCAATACATAAATTGGATAGAAATAAGATCTGTGCGTAATTACAAAATTACTGCAGCGTTGTGCGTCAGTGGAATTGCAAACTTTGAGTGCGCAAACAACATTCGGGGATTCCATATCTATATGTTCAGCTACCAACGATTTTATGTAGTCAAACGAAACTTGGTGTTTATACTGACATGTTTTTTTTTATTATTCGATGGGTTAATTGTTTTTGTGATAAATTATTCCGTTTATTGCGTAATAACAGGACACATTGACCCCGGTCCCGAATTTGTTTATTTTGCTTACAATGCATTTAATATTATCATAACAAATTCTATTGTCGAGTACCTGCATTGGGGACATCGTTCACTTATCAAGCACCTACGCGCATAGCTAGTACGTAAATTTGTATTAGGTTGCGTCAATTAGAATAGATATTTGTGTGATAGTGATAGGCGTATAAAAGATAACTTTTGGGTATCAAGACCTCCAGTCGCGACGTTGGTATCTTGCCTTTTTGTTCACATTACATATTATTTGCTGAAAGAACCGTGGTGTCAAAGGTTGCGGCTATTTTCGGGCACGCTCACTTCTAAAATAGGCAAAAGATGATATCGCTGACCGACTGTATTTTCGAAATTCTGTGCGATAATCCCGGACGTGCTGTGCTGTCAACATTTTCATACACACATACATACACGTAACCCATTCATAAATGCCTGTTCATTCATCGTTTGAAAACGTGCATGCACAGTGAATAGTGAAATTTAAATGCTGCTACGGTCGTTACGTTTTATTTTTGTCGATCGAGCGTTGGCGGCATTGTTTTGTGCGCTCGGTGCCGAGAAGAATTAGTTAATAACATTTTTTCGACGATCTGTGGAATGCTGATGGTTTTTATTTTGTGATACGGTTTTCCGATTGCCGCATAGCTCCTTTGTTTGTTACTGTACAGATTGCGTTTGTTGTAGTTTTGTATAGACCGTGGGTAAGTTTTGCATTTTTCGCTTAATAAAAATATGATTCGACATTTATTGAGGTCAGAGTCCAATGTTTATGGATGTTGTTGTAGTCCGTATGATCTTGCGTGTAAAAATGACGATGTTTTTCAAAAGATTCATGCTTTTTTCTTGCTAAATTGTAGACCATTTAATTTTTTTAAACTTTAGTTGCTATGCTCATTAGTTGTTATAAATTTCCTATTAATAAGCAAATCATTAAACTTACGTTTACTTACTTTAGTTGGCACAATAATAAAAAATTTAGTATTAAGTCAATTAGATAGAGAGGATAACATTTTAGCCAACATAAATTTTATCCTAAAGGTTATGATAGATGATTTATATAGAACATATTCCATAGATTACAAATGACGTCGCACGTCGTGTAAAAATAGCTTTAAAGTTCCACACAATTTGGCCATTTCCTGTTGATAAATTGTATTTTAATGATGTAGGTAGGTACCTACACATAATATTGATATATATATAAACAAACTATGAGTGATTTAATAACGTCATTCTACATTTAAAAACTTATTTTTATCTATATTTATTTGTTCTATGACTAATTTCGCCAGTACAATGTACATACAATGTTCACATTTCAAACAACAAACTGTAACACTAAAATTTTTAATAATACACAGAGCACTTCAACAGAAAATAATCGACAATTTACTAATCTTTATTGGGGTCGAATTTTGTTGACTTTTATCTATAATCATGTACATTAATTGCTGCCTAATTGTTCTCAGGTTGAAACGGTTTTTAGTTCGCATTCCGTGAAAGACGTCATGATGTCGTTGTTCCGTGTGACATGGAGAGACCCCCATCGACGACCCGCACGACCCATTAAGTTCGTCTACGTCTGCTGAAGGATATTGGAATTTCTCTAGTCATGGTTGGCATGGTGTGGTGGTCTTATGGTATTACAGGCCGACGATATGCGTGGGGGAGTGAAGCGAGACTGGTTTTCACAGTGATTTGCCAGATATATTTATTCTGAGATCATTGTGAAAGCTGATTTTGCTCACACAGCATCAAATCGTTCGGCCTGTAGATGAGGTCGAAGACGATTTGGAATTTCCGGCATGAAGTTTTACCTATAGCTTGTAGATGTCTTTTATTATTTAATTACTGCTTAATATCTATGGAAATTGCGAACAATTTAAACTTGTATCCTATTGTTTTGTGTCAAGGGTTATTGTTTCTAATGTATCCTATTTTGCTAATCATGTTGCTAAGTTCTTTAGAAATTAATGTTACTGTTTTAGATATTAGTAATCTTGTTTGTTAAAATCATGTATATTTTATTATAAAAAAAAACACTTGAAGATAAATGTATTTATTCTTTCTCTGCGTGATAAATTCTGCTGACCGTGATAATGGTGATTTCGTGTTATAGTTTCTAGTTTATTGATATTGATACTATAGTTTCACAGCTTATTGATATTGCGTATTGTATGAAATTACAGAATATTGTATTAAAATTATTTGTTATGACTAACATTTGTATTTGAAATACATATGTGTATACTGGTATACTTGGTTTCTTAAGTTAAGGAAAAAATATAACCGACATTAGAAATGCTTGTTATGATGCTATATTAGCTAACTTGTTGGAAAATGGAAATATATGGGATAACAATAAGGTATAAAGTTAGTATATAAACATAAGGTAACCAAAGAAACTAAGTAGAAATTCAGTGTAGAGAACCTAGAGACCATTGATTTTATATTTTATTGCAGTATTTATTGAAGATCCAGTAGTTTAACGTACCTGAGATGATAGTTATTACAATATAATAATAAGGTGTGTTTTGCTATTGTTGCAAATGAAAAATAAGTGTTTTATTGGGTTCTTGGCTGATTGTGATAATTGCAAAATTAAAAAAAAATATATATATATATTGACAACTTTCACTTTGTAAATAAAACAGTATAAACCCCTAGTTAGCATATTGGCTATAATAAGGTGACCATTATTATTTTGTTTAAATGCAGAACATTAATGAAAAGGGGTCGCAAAACAAATTTCAAAACCATTTGAATATGTAATATAGTTTGTTTTCAAAACTACTTGATACAAATAAACTCGATATAAACTTATTTATCTAAGATATTCTTAAGTTGCCACTTCTTATCTACCGGAAGTTGCATTAACTATTTGTTATTTGGATTTATTATCGTCGATCTTTTTTAAATAGTTGTATAAATAATTTCATATATACACTCATTTATTTTTAATTCATTGAAATTTACAGCGGTTTGGAATATTATATTCTTGAAATAAAACAAATTAAAATAATAAGATAAGTACATCAACGCAAAAACTCAAACAAAAACACAAACACTACGTTTACAAAAAAACAAATAAAAAAATAGATAACTCTACCTTTTCTTGATGTACAAATATTAAGAACAAATAACAATATAATAATAACCAACTGGTGCCATAAAATAAAGAATATAATAACAATAAGTACAATAATATAATAATAAGTTCAAGATATGTACAATAATAAGATCTTGGCAAATCTTTATTCTAAAATAATAGATAAGGTTGACAACATGGACATGCTAGTTGGTGTAACGAGTTGATTGTGGTGGGCGGCGGCCCTAGCGCTTTTGCCGCCTAGGCAAGCGACAAAAGCGCCGCCACCAAAACTTTAAAAAATTCTTTTTCGAACCTTTTTTGCATACCCGCGAATATCTTCTTTCAGATCTAATGTATTACGCAATTCATGTTCAATGGCTAACATTTCTAACCTATTACGATGATTTTGACTAGAAATGCTTCTTAAGTAGTTTTAATATTTTTAGGTTAGAAAACTATCTATCGCCCCCGCCGCTAGCAACAGTTGTGGACAGGGTCAACAAAATTCTTAAAGCAATGCTTAAATCTAGCCCAATGTTAAGGGCGGTAGTGACTCTAAAAACGTAAATTGGGGCTTCTGGAAACAAGGTCAATAGTCATTTTAGAAGCAAAATCATTGAATATCATAATAAATTCGCCGGCCTATGATAATAATGCCAATAATGCGATAATATAATGTTTACTGAATCTTTGATGATATTATTGAAATTAATTAAAAACTATCAGTGATTAAAACATTCCTCATTAAATGGTCGTCTCCGACAGTATTAAGCTTAGCAGAACACATTATACGCCAAATTAAAGACGAAAAATATGGGTACATGATACACAAAGAATTACTTAAAAATATTGAAAGATGTAGGTTTGGGAGAAGGTTAAAAAACGGGTTTTCAGAACCGAAATATTATGACAATATCTATTCTGTCAAGTCACCTGTCATCAGCAAACTTCTGTATTTTTCCATCAAATCTTATTGATGCAAGCATTTCATGGCGCATTTTTATTCACTGATAGTTTTTAATTAATTTTACTAGTAAAAACATAAAAGATTCAGCAAATATTTTCATGTTATTTTCATAGGCAGGCGAATTATGTGTCTACTCATATCTAAAATAACGAGACAACTATTTCGTCAGCAAATTCTAAAGCATAAGATTGGCTGAATCACCATCTATTAAGAAGTTTTCCATAATAATAATAGTACTTCATTTTTACTTTTAAAATGTTCTTTAAGTTTTTGGATATCGTAAAAAACCTCAAAAGAATCGTTATGACTATTTTAAAGTTATCTTTTGATATTTGTATAGGTAAATCAACACTTTCATATGATTGTTTTTTATTTTAGATTTTTCTTTTGATATTTTTATAGGTTCGTCTACACTTTCATATGATTGTTTTTTATTTCTTTAGCTAATTTTTCAGCTTCTAACATAACGTTGTCGAAGCATTCATCCGATCTTAATTCTTTAATGTTTTACCTGGTTTTTATCGTTGTAACAGTTGAAACGGTATGTAAACTTATATTTTATCGTTCCAATACTAAGCGGTATGTGAAAAGTACTACCGCTACCCTTACAAATTTATAATTTCGAAATTTATTTTGCTTCTGTTTTGATATTTTATTTTTATACAAAATAATACCAACTTGTAACATTTCCTATGAAATAATATTCGTCTTTTTCTCTGAAACAGGTAAAAAATCAGCTTTTTTACCCTTGTTTTGTTAGAACCTGGTGTCAAATTGGCTTCATTCGCATTAGTACCTTTGAAAAAGTTTGTTGTACAGAAAAGAACATTTTCCTAAAATCTTACACATTCCAAACAATTTGCATTTAATTTTTGATGCTTTTATTATATTTTCTTTTGTGGAGGCGGATATTATTATAAAATATTGTTTAAATCATCAAAATATATAAATTCACTGCCTCGGTAGCTCAACTGGGAGAGCTTCCGACTGGAAATTGGTAGGTTCCCGATTTCAATGCAGGCCGATGTTATGTTTCCCTAAACTATCTTAATTAATTACCTGGATTAGTTATATTTCGCAAATATCTTAAAGTTACATGAAGATAAATCTTTCTAGAGGAGTCCAGCAGAGTTATAATATTCTAAAAGTTGATGGTGAATATTTTACATAACTAGAAAGAACGATCAAAATTTAATTTATGATTATATAACCATGCTGATTCCGGAGAAACTAAAATTGATTATTATTTCCCTTTTTGACGGTTCCTAATCCTTAACAGGAGGGACATGTTGCTGCCTGCTTTGACATTGGCACAACTAAAAAAAAATATTTTTTGTAATGAATAAGTTATTTGTGTATAATCGATACACATACATGTAGGCTCGCTCCTATCTGCTTGCTGACGTCTTTGTGTTACGTTGCCAAGGGAAATAGGTAACATAGTTATAGTATAGCATAGTAAAAACATAACATAGTAACGATTTCCCTCGACTACATTTCCCTGATGTGAGCCGAAAAAAATTGCTTGCTAAGTTTTACCTTAATTATCTTGGGAACTTAAGAGCAAGAGATTAAAGAATAGACAGTTTGTAGAAACGGGCCTTAAAAAATAACTTTGTTTTCTTTACATAAAGAAACTCGTTTGATCGAGTAGTTTTATCATGCAAAACTTACTTTTGTTAAACTTGAAAAAATTAGAGATCCTATCAAATACCAAACTCTAACATTATAGAAAATTTACAAATGCATCTTCTGCTTCAAAGCAAACCAGCGATATTCAACAAATCGCCATCTGGTAACTGATTGCAATTTCTTTGGAGGATTTGTTAGGAAGCTCTTGACATTTGGAGAGTTTCAAAAACCAACAACTTTAAATTTGGCGCAGAATTAATTTCTACTGGGCGCTAACTTCTTTTGTACTTACGCATCAGTTTATCATAAGAAATTATTGCGAAGTTAATACTATTAAAAAGTGATGTTCACCTTTCATATATCGCTCCATCTGACGTACGAACTGTTTCCAAGCGAAATTCTACGCCCGCCAACAATGAAAATAGGCGTAAACGAAAACGTAACCTTAGACATAAGTTTAATTGTGGGCGGTACAGAGTTTTCTCAAGGCTTCCTTGATTGATGTTCCATTGCAATTGTAACCGACATAGCCACAAGAATTATGTCACTTTCTCAGTTATATGTTGCAATGGTAATATGAATTATGTATTAGATACTATCGGGTGACATGTCCAGACGACGAACGGGCTGAATGTGGTTATTTCCTATTTTTAGTTTTTACGTTTTCGACGTATTAGGGAACGGAAACGACTAGTACGGATGTGGGCTAAAAAATACATAATACAAAAAAGAAACTAACTTTCTATGATGAAATCTGTTCTTAGAAGGAAGGATTGTAATAGACACTCCAAGTCGGTCGCCTTTGAAACCCAATCGGGGTTAAATCCTCCAGAATTAACGCTAAACAATTTGATGAACTCCACAAATTTTGGGTGATAGAAGACATGTGTCCTTAATATGCGTACTCTATTAGAACGATTAGATTATTGGTCCTACAGATAGAAATGAATTTTACACACAACGAAATGTTGTCTCAATTCAAAACAACCTTTGTTAATTCAAAGCAACGGTTGTTTCATATATACGCAAGAATATATATCGTTCATTGAACAAAACCGTTTTTTTACCAGTTGTCTTCCTTTAAGATTGTATTGTACAAGTTTTAAATATGGATACTATACTTATTGGACTTACGAATTTGTTCTTTTAAATCAAAAATTTGGGTAGTTAGATTAAACAGCTCAAAATTCTTGGATTCACCTACTTCTTTTAAATGTGAACATGTTAATATGAAAGCAATAATATTTAACATGGAATGCAATTAAAAGGATATTGTTATTTTCCAACTAGAGCCACCCGGTGTCCCCCTTTTCATCAATATTAGAGCTAGTGGACATTTCTACGTCAGGTACTTGACGGTATAGTAGCACAATCATTGAAGCTGCATGATGTATGCGGTTATATACCCTCTAGGAGACCTCTCTTACGACGAGAAACTAAAGCGCCATCTATAGGCATCCTTTATATTGTTTTCGAAAAGACTTTGTTAAATTAAAACACTCGGTTTCTTAGAGCCAATATTTGGTTGTTTTATATTAAAGAAGTATTCTTATTATAAGTATGTGTTGTCTTAAAACAAACAAATCATGTTAAGAATGTTATTTTCGTAACATTAGACAACCATTTCTCTGTGTGTACTTACCTAATAAGTATGACTAAAGTATGTCATTCGCAATTCAATGAATTCATAATTCATAAAATTATAATCGTCAATTATGTTCCCACTCATGCGAAATATGTAGATATTGTATTTTTAAACGTGAGTATTAATTAGGATTTCTTTTTAATATTAATGTAATATTTATGTAAAGTAAGTACTTTTAGTTTTAGTTTTAGTTTTTTGCTTTATAGTAGTACCTAATATAGTGTTTACAGTAACATAATTACTAATCCGAAATCGATTGATTTTTTTAAATTCCCCATTAGTTATATGTATGAGAGAAAATTATGCAACCATTTTTGTAAAAGTTATAAACATGTTGGTTAACTAGCACACGAAATGTATTCCGTGCCCTATCAAATGCATAAAATATTACTAGAACATCGTTATTTAGGGCTTGTTCGCCTGGGAGCAAAATTATTTGAATTAATATTCGACTAGCCCCAAATTCGTTACCTATAATTAGACGTATAAAGGAAAGTTACGCAATAGTTTATAAAAACTTTTAAATTTAAAAATCAGCACTCGGTGCTTTACATAATATCGTTATCGTTTGGTCTTTTACCATGGAGCAGCTAACCTTTTTAAGGAAGATGGGAAGATTGTGCCTCTGTTAATGAAGATATTTTAAAACTGATTTCAGTCGTATATAGAGAACTCCGAGACGCAGATTTTGAAATTATTGTTTTAATATTATAATTTTTTTTAATTCTACACATTGTTCTGCACAAAAAAGTACTAGTACACACTAGGGCTAAAATAAACCATTGCAGAGGTAACTAGTCTTCTTCATAAAAAATAGATTTTTATCAATAAGTGCTTCTTATTGTCTTCGTCTTCTTCATAAAAAATAAGAAGCACTTATTGATAAAAATCTATTTTTTATGAAGAAGACTAGTTACCTCTGCAATGGTTTATTTTAGCACTAGTGTGTACTAGTACTTTTTTGTGCAGAACAATGTGTAGAATTCAAAAAAATTAAATATTAAAACAATAATTTCAAAATCAGCGTCATTTCTGCAATTGCTTATTTTAGCACTGGTGTGTACAAGTAAATTTTTGTGCAGAACGATGGGTAGAATCAAAAAAATTAATTAGATACAGGCTGTTCCATTTAAAAAAATTAACTCACTTAGGAAAAACTGTTTGCTATATTTTGTTGCAGAATATGACCAGTCTGTACAGAATTTGGATATGGTAGGTAATCACGCTAATAGAACGCTTCTTACTTAATCATAATCAAAGCGTGCGCCATAAAATTAAAAAGCGGTATTCAGATATACCTACATTTTGATTAAAATTTAGCGAGAAATTCAAAATTGTGCTGAATTATAGGTAGTCCCATTTAAAAAAAATCTGATGTGGCCAGGCACATGACTTTATCATACAATAAATTAATAGTTTAGCTGCATGAGAATCTATTTTATTGAGATAAATCGTAGGTATTGTCAAAGCATCAACATTTGACTCTACCTACACTACGTCATTAGAATGATAGTTATTTATGTCACAAGTGCCGAAAGTACGGAATAGCGCGACGTGCGGTGATGCGGCGCGTCACCGAAGGCGGAGTGTCGCCGTCGCATGTGAGTGAGTCGCGCTATCTAGTTTTTGGCAGGAGTGACATCAACGTTTATTGTGTAGCTTTTTGAGAAATACGAATAAATAGAAAATGGTTATATTTCTGTATACGAAATGTTAGGTTGGTACCACTTTGACGAAACGTCAAGCTTAAAGGTGTGTTCCGATTGGTGGTAATGGTAGGTAATGGCGGTGGTAGAATACGAAATTATAGTATTTCTTACATATCGTGATAGTGACACATATTAGTTTGCATGTACATAAACATGAGTCACTAGCAATTTCTATTAGAAATACTAAAATGGCGTCTGCTACCACTGCCATTACTACTAATGAAAACGCACCTTAAAAAGCTAATTCAAATTCTGACAGATTTATATTTGTTCATGACACATCCGTACCAACATACTAAAATAAAACTACACTCATCGCTATACTTTATTTACAATTTTTTGAATTTATCATTTTTACAATTAGATATAAAGACAGGTTGATATTTCCTATCAACAAACAATCAAATTGGTGATCTTATTTTCTTTGAAATGTGTATTTTGTAATTTGCCGCACTAGAGCGGCAACGTTCCATAGCGGTTCTCCAACCCACTCCAACCTCTGATGAAATCAGCTGTATTTGAGTGTGACACCACAAAAAAATATTTGTCAAAATCCTGGCTACTATGTAATCTCGTATCAATGCAGATGCGACCGATCTCGATCAAATAGAATTTGCTCTTGCAGCTAAACTATGAATTTTACCAAAAAATCTCATAAGCATAATTTATTCAAAATTTCCTCTACTTTAATTTATTATTTAACTATTTTGACGAAATTACAGAAATGGCGGCTCATTTGTACTCGATCAAATAGAATTTGCTCTTGAAGCTAAACTATTAATTTTACCAAACAATGTCATAGGCATAAATTATTCAAAATTTCCTCTACTTTAATTTATTAATTAACTATTTTGTCGAAATTACAGAAATGGCGGCTCATTACCAAAATCCTTCAAAAAGGTTTAGAATAAACTACCAGTTCCTTTGGACCCTTTTCAACCAAAAGCTTTTCAGCTCTAAGTTAGGTCATGAAACTTCTAAATATGAACTTTCGTCCCGATACCTTTAGTAGTTTCTCCGGAATCGTCGCCACAAAAATCGTTTACACACATACACACACACACACACACACACAGACATTTTTTTGTACCTTGGTCAAAAATGTTCAGGGGACCCATAAAGACCTATTTCCGCTAAAATCTCAATTTTTTTTTTCGGCGTGATTACAATACTTTAGCATACTGCGTATGATAAAGTAAAAAATCTGATGTGGCCAGGCACATGACTTTATCATACAATATATAAAATTAATAGTTTAGCTGTATGAGAATCTATTTGACTGAGATAAATTGTGTCTGCATTTTGATAGTCAATAGTATTAATCGAAGGTATTGTCAAAGCACGCTACCTACTGCCATCAGAATAATAGTTGCTTAACTCACAAGTGCCGAAAGTACGGAATAGCACAACGAGAGGTGATATGGAGGTGATGCGGCGCGTCACCGATGACGAAGCGTCGTCGTCGCATGTGAGCGAGTCGCGCTAGGTAGTTTTCGACAGCAGTGACATCAACGTTATTTGTGTTGCTTTTTGAGAAATACGTATTTTTAAAAAAATTAAAAAATGGTTATATTTCGGTATAGAAAATGTTAGGTTGATACCACTTCTACGAAATGTCAAGTTTAAAAAGCTAATTCAAATTCTGACAGATTTATATTCGTTCATGACACTGTAGATGACGTTCCATAGCGGGTCTCCGAGTGTGACAGCGTGGTGACAGCCATAGACATTTCTGTGGTGACAGCACAAAAAAATATTTGTCAAAATCCTGGCTACTATGTAGTTTAATATCCATGCAGATGCGACCGATCTCTATCAAATAGAATTTGCTCTTGCAGCTAAACTATTAATTTTACCAAAAAATGTCATAGGCATAAATTATTCAAAATTTCCTCTGCTTTAATTTATTATTTAACTATTTTGACGAAATTACAGAAATGGCGGCTCATCTGCAAAATCCTTGAAAAAGGCTTAGAATAAACTACCAGTTCCTTTGGACCCTTTTGAACCAAAAGCTTTTCAGCTCTAAGTTTGGTCATAAAACTTCTAAATATAAACTTTCGTCCCGATACCTTTAGTAGTTTTTCCGGAATCGTCGTCACAAAAATCGTTTACACACGCACACACACACACACACACACACACACACACACACACACACACACACACAGACATTTTTTTGTACCTTGGTCAAAAATGTTCAGGGGACCCAAAAAGACCTATTTCCGCTAAAATCTCAATTTTTTTTTTCGGCATGATTACAATACTTTATCTTACTGCGTATGATAAAGTAAAAATATAAGTTTGGGTTGGTGGAACCTTATGGAACATCCTGTATAAGTTTTAAAATATCTTCATTAACGGAGGTACAATCTTCCGTGATCACACTGTTGAGACACCCTGACCTTCTATATATTGTACGTTAAAATGTAGATAGTTAGTAATAATTTGTATAGGCTAACTACACAGGCATTGAAATACATAACCGGAAACCGGTACGGAACTATATGTGGTGTCTAAATTATTTCATTAAAAATTCTATATTTTTATGCTTTTATATTTAAGACGTATCTGAAACGTACTTTCATAAACCGAAACATTAAAAAGCATTATCATACTTAACAGAATTAAAAACTTTCCGGAAAATCATCATCTTTTCAGTATTTTCAAACTACACTAAAAATAAAAATAAACCGTGTACGTAGTAATCGTGAGTAAACTCTGACATAAGAAGATGATTAGTTCATACATTCCTTCCTAGATGGTACCACTTGAATCGTCACGCAATAATGTTTATAAACTTCACAATACCTAGCAAATTCGACGATCGGCTAGTGTTAATAATGTATCGCAATTTGACCTATAAACTTGCGCCTTATTCTTTTGATGAAGTTATGGACCTAATTTTCCATAGGTATGATCCACTTTTGACATATTATTGATGAAAAATTCTTTGCCAACACGTAAACGCTCAATTCCAATTCAATTAATAGATCCAATCCAATTCATCTAATAGATAATCTCTTACTATACTTTCTAATGTTTACAACAATAAGTGTGGGAAATTACATCCTAAACACTAAGATAAGTTTCCTTAAAATACCTAAAATTCATCGAAACCGTAAGGACTTTTTCAAAATGAATACATAATTTCTGTCTTTTACATTTCTTTTACATATCAAATTTTAAAGCATTGCAGCATTGTGCAATACGTATGTCATTGCCTGCCAAAGAAGAATTCCAATTGGCCGCAATAGCTACACGAACCAATCAAAGACCAAATCTAATTGATTATGTTTTAATGAAATGTGACACCTTTCGGGACGTTTATGTCGGCACGCTGCGTGTATGTATGTGCCCGTGCCGCCTAATAATCATAATAATGTGATCGGGCTCGACCACCTTGCCCACTTTCAATTAAATGACTTGCACTATGATAGCACGTACCGTCAAAATATCCGAACAATTAAAAACGTTCGATTGCATTCGCGCCAGCAGGTTGCTATCCTCGACGTCTATTTTTTTAAATTTGCATAACGTTGCTCAATTTTATCTCGGGTACCTTGCAAAACTTCATGAGAAATGTGTCTAATACGGTGACAGGAAGTAAGAATTATATGACTATCCAGCATGACTATCCAGCTATGTCAGCAATGCATAGAGTATAGACGTTATGACAAAGATGATCGATTTTGTGATTTCAAATGTTTCGGAACCTCTAAGCCTCCCTATTTTCAAAACAAGTGGTCTCTGATCTTAAGATTGTGATTGAAAAAAAAAAGTTAATAAGAATTCACTCTTGTGTAAAAACAATCAAATCTCAATTCAATATGAGTATTTTGTTTTTCATACAATACGAATATAACAACCTACCAGACTAGAAAAAATGTCAGAAAAATCGAGCGGTAATTGATATTTGTATACACTTTGATAACATCAAAAAAATTACGTTAACTTTAAAATTATATGGTGAAATACATTGCATCTTTTTGAACAGGTGTAGCATCGGGTTTTCTTAAATTCGACGCTTGATAATACCTCAAACCCGCGGACAAAATTTACACGCGCACGGATTTTTATTACAAGTTTTATTACAAAAACCGAGTTTAAACTTTTTCGGGTGTTCTTTCTGTGTAAAAAGAAAGAAAGTCGTTCAAATGAATAAAACTGCTTGTACCTAAGTACCTAGGTACGCCAGTTGCATGTTATTTTATATTTTTATATTCTTGGGGTTAGTTAGTATGATTTTGGTAATATTTACAAACAGGATGATATTTTGAATACAAAAACATATCGAACGCAAATGTTTATCACCAAAGCAACGAAATAGTAACTTTAAAGTTTATTAATGTTGGTGAAAATTATCGAACATAGTAAAACAAACACTAATCCGACTTTGGCCGATATTGTATTTGTGATATAATTTAGGTTCAAGATTTCATTTTTTCACGGGGTACACACCGATTATTCTTTTTATTTAGACAGAAAACATTTTTTCGATTACGATAATACCAAATACTTCGTGACGGGGAAATGTCGTTTAAAGCAGGAAAATAGAAAATAAAGTCGTGAATTATGAATGAATTATGTGTTTGATAGTTTCTTATTATTTGATTATTGGTTATTGCTAGGTATTTTTTCTTATTAATATTATTATTGTTATTCGGTCATTAATAGGTTATTAATTGTTCTTCGTTATTAATTGCTCATAGTTGATTCTTATTTAATTTGTTGTTTGAACAACAACGTTAAAAATGCTTTTTCCTAATTCATACTCAAGGAATGAGAAAGTAAGTAAAAACCTTATACCTATGAACATATGTACTTGTAACACATACCTCTTGGCTAAAAATCAATTAAATCACGCAAAAAGGCACGTGATACAATTTCGGCCAAAATCTATTTTGTTATGGTTTCTTAAACAAATTTTGATTATTTTCACCAATTCATGGCCACCTAGATTAATAAACATAAAAGGGATTTTTCGCTACTTTGGTGATAAATATTGACGATTGATGTTTTTGTGTTCAGAATGTCATGCCGATATCAGTGTTCAGAATGTTATGCTGATATCACAAAAACTTATCGATTTAATCCATTTAGAATTTCAGAAATAACGACGTTCAAGAAACCCCGAAAGTGCTACTCTCCTCAACAAAATAAAACAATGCATTTTGCCTATTAGCATTCTTCCAATTTGTTCCGGTATACAGTCTGCTCCCAGATTGATCTAACTAAACCTATAGTGAACATAATTTTAATTTCTTTAGATAGTTTCTTAAAAATTCTCTAGAATGTCAAAGCGGAATGGTGTTCCTATCTAAAATCTCAGATATTAGGCCCATTCAGCGAGTGCTCGGTAAAGTGAGGCGACACCTCGGTAAGTAAAAATAATTGAGATTAGAAATTTTGTATTCAGGATGGAACCAAATGATCATTTTGCCGTTTCTTTGACATAGGGTTTAGTCGCTATAAATTCGCAAACGTATAAAATAATAAAACAAAAGGCGTTTTGAAATTTTTGTTTTGTATCCAATTTATTCGGTTTTGTTGTCATATCAACCATCTGGGTTATTCCAAATGTTTAACACTGCATTTTTTCTAAAATTTGTGGTAGTGTATTTTTTAAATTTAACTATATTGCAATTTTATATGTGATAAAAAGGCAATTAACATCATTTGGTAATATTTTCAAATTAACAGCGGCTGGACCCTACGCCCCGAGAATTCTACCTGAAAATCTGAAAGTTTTCTCACAAGTGTTGTTAAAGCACTGACATCGTTTCCTTTCTTTATGTGAGCAAGCATCCAAAAACAAAACATATAAATTGCTATTGCTGAGTAACAAAGGCCGCACAGACATATGTACCTAAATATAAATTTATTTTTCCTAAAATGACTCCTTCTGGAGGAGGTTGCCATTTGGCACACATGTCATTGATCACCCTTTATATATTTTTCTCGTCAAAACGTAGAAATAGAGCGACAAATTTAAATATTTATGTGCAAATACTTAAATACATATCAGAGGCTAAACTCCAAAATCTTGTATCTGCATTTTTAAATGAATACGAGATTTTATAATAAATCGTCGAAAGAACGTTTATTTTAGTTGTTCTTTCTGCGTGTAATTTCTATTTCTGTAATTTGAGACCCTCTATCACTTGTGTCAAAAGAAAACTAAATAAAATTAACACTAAAATAATCGTAATGTCGTGGTACGTAAAAAAAAATAATCGGGATAGGTACATGCAAAAAGTAAGAACAATTTACTGAGTAGGTACTTCTTAAACCAGTTACATCTAAGTTATACATATCTGTATAAAAATCTTTGATAATACCTACATAAAATAACAACTACTTAAATACAGTTAATGCATTAATGCTTGTAGCTAGCGCTATACATTTAATATCAAAATACACGTTTACGCTCAATGATATTTTTCACAAGAATAAGAATATCAGGTAGGTATAGTTCTTGAAGAAAATTTCTTCATTTTCTGCTCAATCGTTGTTGTCACAATAAGGCCAAAATGCGTTTGTTGTTCAATCTACATATTAAAATAATGTGGTAAACATCATGTTGTTGTGAATGAGCAACATGTGCATTTATTTCCGGCACACTGAAAAAGACGATAGGAAGTACCGATAATAAGTCAAACAATGGCGCTTTTATTCAGCACAGGTTAATTACGATAGTTGGCGTGTGTCTGCAATAACACTAAATTTCATGGAAAGCGGCCCTTAGCGCACGCGGGCCTGTGTCAACCGTTGACACGAGCACACGCGCTCACTGCCTACAACTTTGATTGAGTATTCAAAAGTTGCGGCCATCTTTTCGAGCCGTCTCAAAATCCTCGTGGATTGTTCAGTTGATGAAGTGACATGAGCGTAGGGTCAAGAGTTTACGATTCCTAGATTGTTTACACTGCGGTCCGTTTTGTTTTTTTACGAATGGTCCGGGCAACAACAAAAGGCGTTGAGATGACACCACAGAACATGCTCATTTACATTTCTTTTGTATGTTACATTCAAATATTACACACTTTGAGAAGTGAATTTACATTTCAGGATTGTTTATCACAAACAAAAATTCTATTGGCCGGTTCTTCGTTAATCATGAAGATGTTAAAAGGAAACATCATCGTTAAGCTAAAATAGCAGAGAGATTAGCTTTTGGAAGCTCTGTGAGGCTTGCGGATTAGCCAACTCGAATTTATTTTTTTTTTATTTGTATAATTATCTTGGTTTTCTATCGTTTATATCAACTTTATGACATCATATTTGATTTGACAAAAAAATACAATTTGATAACTTAAGTTATAATAATAACTAAAGTTTTTAAATTTTCATTTTCAAAAAAAAAAAAACATTAACTAAGGCATTTTTATTTAGCTTTACAATAATTCATGTGAATTTTAACCCTTTTCCTTACCATAATGTCCATAATTACCCAAATTTGTACGAATTATAATAGGTTTGTTCGAGCAGCCCCAAAATAAGTGCATAAAGCACTTATTCTTTCTCCTGCGCATGCCAAATGGCGGTTTTGCCCTGCAAAAGCCTGCATTGCGTATGCGTACAAGAATCCCCAATTGTTTTGACTGGTTTTGGCGACTGCTCGAACGAACCTAATGTTAGTATAAAAATTGTAAACAGTATTCCTGAAATATAGTGTAGTATGTGTATCATTACAGTTTTGTTTAGTTATTATTGCTAATTTGGCTTTGTTTAAATTAAAACCAAGTTGCTACGCCTGGCTTTACATCGAAATCATCTTCACGTACAAATAGAACGTGAACTTTATATTCATTCAGGCGACAGTATTGATATTGACTAACTAATTATTATTATTAGTATTAACTTATTAATATAATTAATGACTAATTTAAGATTTTCTTTGGGAAATATTTTAACTAGATCAATAAAAATACTGTCACTGCTACTATCATCGAACGCTTTGAAACATAAAGTTTGGACAAAAAAAAAAGAAATATGTAATAATAGACAATGTCTAACGTAACTACAAAAATTGTAAAATCTTCCTAAAAATCCATTTTTAATACATCGCGGAGCGCGGGTCAAAAAGTGAAAAAGCGGGACGTCTGGTCACCTTCTGGTCCTTCTGTATGGGGGAAGGGGAGGCAGCTGCCGCCCCCCCCCTCTCTTGCCCTAAGCAAATGCAACATCGTTCGTGAATGAAAAACTGAATAAGGATAAGAATAAAGTACATATACCTAGATATTTTAAGATTTTAATACCTTAGTTGTATTTTGACTGCGTATTAAATTATTGTATTGATTCCCACTTTATTATTAATGCTACGCGCCTTGTACTTGCACACGATTCGTATTTAATACAAACAAGATATTTAGAATTCAACTTTTTCAAATTGATATTATGTTTTGATGAAAAATGGTGAACACGCAAAGTATGGAAACATGACAAAATCTCGGAAATGGTTTGCTATTTCTAAAATCCTCGGACAAGTCGATTCTTAAGAATCAATCATGCACATGATAGTTAATTTTTGGCATTAACTTATTTTGACCTATTTTTTCTTAATGGCAATTTCATATTTTCATGATTTGCGCACAACTTCTATTAAAGAATTGCTGTAAATGATTCAAAAGCATTATTCAACAAAATTCCAGGATTTCAGGCCAAAGTACAAAAGTTAAGATTGGCTTTTGACGTTTCTAGGACAATGTTCAGTTGGTAAAAATGGCAATAAAATACATAAATTGCGTTTTTGTCATTTTTACACACACGAAAACTATAAAATGTATCTGATAGACAAACAAATATCTACCAACATTACTTAAAAAAAGTAACTGCAATTTTATAAAAATGAGTATTTTGATATTTGTCCAAATATATGAATCTGTATAATCCGTAATCTAACAATAATACAAGTACACAAATAAGTGCATATCCTTGCACTTTAACTATCGCAAATTTCTTTAGATAAAATCACATCTGAATGCTTGACATTGAAATCAGTCGATTTGCCATGGGAACCAAAATTTTGGCAATCATTTCGGAGATAACAACACATTGAACGCGATCTTGAAATATTCAAATATTGATTGTAATCGTGCTTTCGAAAACGCAAATAGTTACACATTACACACACTAGTTTAGAGTATTAGGCAATTTACCAATCCAGACAGTTTGGTGAAATTCAGGTATACGTTTTAGTGCGAATATAAGTCCGTCAATATTTGTCTATAGTTTCATAAAATACGTGTTGACACATTTATTGCCTAAAAATTAAAAATTTCTGATGTAAACCGTTATAACATTACAAGCCATATCGGATCTGGCGCTTTGCGCCCCAGCCCCGAGACCCCTACACCATATGCCCGATCATGTGTGGATTCAAACCCCCCTCAACCCCCAGTCACTCCCCTCACCCCCTTAACATACGAAAAGAAAAGATGTGAATAAGCCAAAGTAACGGTAAAGGTACAAGATGACGTAAACACGTTGTCGAAAATAACGTGTTCAAAAAATCGAAATAACATACACTGTGTTTCTGCCAACTCTGTGTTTTAAGATATTTCAGTGGACAGGTCAAATGCCACATTGTTATGTTTCGAAGTATGACCAACGATGCTGTATAAACATGCAAAGTTGCAATATGTCCGATTTATCATTTTCATTAAAATCTTGCATAATAAATTCGTTAAAGGCGATCGTCCTTTTACATCGTCCTGTTGTGTCAATGTTGACGGGCATTCACAGGTGCCAATGTCATTCATTAGCTTCATTGTTGCGTCCAATCAGAGCTCTCCCCATCTCTGTAGTACGGCGACCATTCGAGTGGTGTCCTGTCCAGACATCCACACCGACGAAGCGGCAAATTTCCCTTAATTTGATTGATGAGCCCGTTCTCTTCCTTCAATGACTTGATAACATTCCAAATAATCGGCCCCTTTTTTCCTTAACGTTTCGGTGACGGTCTCAAAATGGAACTGTAACGAATCACTTGTTGGGACCGGCGACAATAACCAGAATAAAGAATTTTGAACGCGCGAACCAAGCCTTATGCTGATTGAGTATTTATGAATATTTGGGTCTGGAGGTGAAGTGGCCGTTGTTGGTTGATGGACGGAGATGTTCATTTTTGTTGACATTTTATTCTTTCTGTGTGGCTGTTTCTGTTCTTAGGATGTAAAGTATACAATATATAGAAATAGATAAGTAGAGAGTAGACAATAGACAAAAAATGCATACAGATAGCGGTCATTATAAAAATAAATTGTATCGGTTAACTCAGGAATTACGAAGGACGATTAAAGATATTAAGCAGGAGTTATAATATATAAATGGCGATCGAAACGAACTGATGAAATCAATTACATCCCAAGACCACCCAAGTCTACAAAAAGACTGGATGGAACCTGGGCTAGAAATGACAAAGAAAAATCAAAGACTTTGCAGAGTAGTTGGAACAATTCTTCACTCCAAATGAGGACAAATCTTTGGAGGAAATTATAAATTATGCAGAAATCTAAGGAAATCGTATTCCGTCCGTTACACCGATAGAGGTAATAAATGAAATAAGAAATATCAAAACAAAAAAGTCACCTGGTTCCAATCTGATAACGGGTGAGGTCCTCGCTCACAAATCTTTGAGCAGGCCCACAATAGAAAGGTTATTATTTCAAGTGTAAACTTTTTCAAGGAAATTTTGTATCCTTGACACTGTTTTTCCTTCCCTAACGGTTTTATGTTGTTTGTCAGTTCTTTCGTTGCACAAGACTCTCTTGAGTTGTCTTTTTGTGACATCGCTATCACTCACTTAAATCTGTATTAGCAAAGCTTTGAGGTTTTCATTGCGGTATGATATTATATGTCATATTTTTGGCACTCCCAAAGACACAATTACCTATGAATGTGGATTAGTTATTGTCTAGAAACAACAATTCCTAGGACAAGAATCTAATTGAAAGAGAAATCATTTAAATAGTTATTTAGCGCCTGTAACACTTTGTTATAGTCGGAATAGATGTATCACTCGTATTTCCCATAATTTTCTGCAACTATTTCGTGAATGTTGCTAAATTCTGGTTTTATTCCTTCATATTCTTATCTTCAGATTCTTATATATATATTAGGTCTATTGTTAGACATCACTTGGTTCAGCTCTATCAAAATAGTTGGTAGTGCTAAATACTGCACATATATCTTCGGCCCCGCAATGAACACTTCGAAACAGGCATTACTAGTAGAGATTTAAATGTTAAATGTCTTAAATGAGTATTAAGTGATACTAATGCCGATATCAGAGGAAACCCCACACACTTCAAGAGCTTCGAAATGTGTCAGAATGAAGGTGATTGAATCAGTTTTTGTACCTTTGTAGATTGTCTGTACTGATGATGGTGGTGTCCAGCAAACATGTGGACAGCTAATTAAATGAATTTGCAAGGATCAAGGAAGCTTTTATTTAAAATCCAAATTGCTTTATTTCATTGCACTATTGACATTTATCTAAATTTTCGTTCCGTTTGAAGGAACCTTCCAAAAAAATATGACCAATGCAAATTTAGACCAAAACAATAAGATATAAGATATATTGAATCACCGGTAGATAGAAATAGATTTGATACTCCTGTGTTTCTCTACATTCCCAATAAAGTGCATATTCATATTGAACAAATAATATAAAGAAAAAAATCTGATGTGGCCAGGTACTACATGATGTTATCGTACAATATATAAAAATAATAGTTTAGCTGCATGAGGAAACATCCAGTTCCCTTGGACCCTTTTGAACAAAAAGCTTTTCAGCTCTAAGTTTGGTCATGAAACTTAATATAAACTAAATATAAACTTTCGTCCCGATACCTTTAGTAGATTCTCCGAAATCGTCGCCACAAAAATCGGATACACACATACACATATACACACACAGAATTTTTTTTGTACCTTTGTCAATAATGATCAGGGGACCCAAGAAGACCTATTTCCGCTAAAATTTAATTGTTCTTTCGGCACGATTACAATACGTTATCATACTGCGTATGATAAAGTAAAAATCTGATGTGGCCAGGCACATGACTTTATCATACAATAGATAAAATAAATTTTTTACCATATCATACTGCGTATGAGAAAGCAAAAATTATGCATAAAATTGCAAAACATTTTATGTCTAAACCTCTACTTTACTTATTTTCAAATAAATCGCTTCACCGTCATGTCAAATATTTCTCCTGGCAACACAAAAATATCAAAATTTGCATTTTCCAAATGAGCTGTCCATCATCAAGTAGGTGCGAAGAGCGCTTTGCACCTTACCGTAAACTTATTACGGTTATTAGGCCCATCATCAAAAACGTTGCTGCTCGCGTCAATTTCCACATTCCTCATCGACCAAAAAGAATGTTTATTGGGCAGGCCCGAGAAAAATGCGTCCATTTTTATGCAAATTGGTTTCGTAACACTCACTAAACGGCCGAGATATGTACAAACAGCGGGCCAAAGCGTACGCGGGCCGCCACCGTTCATTACTTTGAAGTCGTTAATTGTTTTACTTTACTTTAATTAGTGGACGCGTAATGTGAAGGGAATACTGGTGACTGACTGGGCGGCGGTGTTTGCCATATATTTCGTCAATTAGAGGTGGCTGTGGGTGCCATTTAAACGGTGACACATCGGAAGTGGCACGAAAAATACATAGACACACACACCAGCAAGCACTCTTAAGCGTTTCTCGAACCAGGTGCGGTTAGTAATCTGTTTACCGGAGGAATTTGAACGGCAATAGGGAAATATTTCGATGGTGCGTTTGTATGTATATGTGTCTGTTGATGTTACCGTGAAGATAGAAAGTACGATGGGGGGCACTATCAGAAATATTGAATTTGAGTCAGTGCTATCTACATACATGATAAAATGTACGAGTGTTGACATATTGTTGGAATTATATATTGGGAAGAATACATGTGAATAAAGACCTACTTTTAATTTGGCAAATTAAAGTACAAAAAGTGAGTTGAGTGTTCAACCGTAAAGAATTTCAAAGAAAATTTCAACCAAAAGCTTTTTTGGTTTTTTTGGTTTTAAACAAGCTATCGTCGAAATATATTTTTTCTACTTTGCGTTCGTTATGAACTCATAACGAAACCGGTTTCGGTGTCGTTATGAAAACACTAGGTCACAAACATTTGGTAACTTTTAGTTTTCCAAGATTGATGATATTGACGTCAAGTGTCAAATGAGGCTGACATCTCAATCACTATTGGCTCGCGTCAGTCGTATTTGTGAATTTTACTACAACTACCAACTGTTGAAGAAAAATATTACTCTAGATTGTAAGATGACAACCGCAATTTTTGACATTTATGTAAAATTTATGTCGCAAAGTAGAAAAAATAGTATATAACACTCGTTTTATAAGACGCATTGGCGCACTCGTTCCATTTGGGCACTCCTCGCTACGCTCGTCGTGCCCAAAACTACTCGTGCGCCAATTTTTGTCTTATAAAACTTGTATTATAATATACTATTTTTTTCTAGTTTGCGTTCGTTATAAACTCATAACGAAACCGCTTTCGGTGTCGTTATGAAAAACTAGATCACAAACTTTTAGTAACTTTTAGTTTTCCAAGATTGATAAAATTGACGTCAAGTGTCAAATAAGGCTGACATCTCAATCGCTATTGGCTCGCTTCAATCGTATTTGTGAATTTTACTACAACTACCAACTGTTGAAGAAAAATATTACTCTAGATTGTAAGGTGACAACCGCAATTTTTGACACTTATGTAAAATTAATGTCGCAAAGTAGAAAAAATAGTATATAACACTCGTTTTATAAGACGCGTTGGCGCACTCGTTCCACTCCTCGCTACGCTCGTCGTGCCCAAAACAACTCGTGCGCCAATTTTTGTCTTATAAAACTTGTATTATAATATACTATAGTATACTTTAAGTTAATTTTATTATGGAAATTTGGTAACCTTTTCATTTTCTAATAGCACGCCCTGTACATTTGACATTTTTTATTTCTAAGATTAATTCTAACAGTTTGTTCTAGGAATAAATTGTTTTTTAAAATGCATCATCTTTGAGTCATAATATAAGCTATGAAATAGATTTAAATTAAATATTCAAGCTACCAAATTAAAAGAAATGTGTATGTGTACATATGTGGGAAAATATTCTTAATTTGAAGTGTAGGAGTTTTGATTAATTAATTATAACTAAAAAATGATTTTGACCAAAGAATTAATCCTAGAATTAAAAAGTCTATAAATATATAGGGGGTGCTATCAGGAAAAAGGAAAAGTTACCGAATTTCCAAAATTAACGATAATTTGTTTAAACCCAGAAAAAAAAATATTGTTTGAAGCGTTTTTTGATTTTTTTTAGTTCGAAAATTAATTTGGTATTTCGGTAATTGTGTCTATTTTTGATTAACTGCTCATAACTCTAGCTCATAACTCTAACTCTATAAATATATATATATATATATATACAAAAGATTCTTAGAATTAATCGTAGAATTCAAGAAAGTAAATTTGTACAGGATGTTCTATTTGACAAGCCTGACAATAAATTTTCAAACAGTGTACTTGTATCAGCTGGAAATATCAGCCATGTTCATAAAATGAATTCACCACGTTGTGAGTGGTTTCAGGCGTTCTTAACTGGCACTCATGTCGAATTATTTCCCTAAGGTCATCAAAATTATTAGGTCGATTTGTGGACAGCTTGGTTTTTAAGTGCCCTCACAGAAAAATGTCTAATGGCGTCAGATCAGGGGACAAAGCCGGCCATTCCATTGGGTCTCTTCTGCCTATCGATCTCCTGGAAACACTTCATCCAAATAACGTCGCTCATTAGCAGCGTAGTGTGGCGGAGCACCATGGTGTTGCAACCAAATATTATTGTTTGGTAAGTAGGGTTGTTTTCATTCGGAAATAATAATACAGGTGGTAGTTCAGACATTAGAAAATGTAGGTATCTTCTAGCTTAATATCGCCATTTATGCCTATTGACAGTCCCATGTAAAAAAAAGTTGCACCATCAGAAAATATTATACGCCGAGAGAGCAATGGATCGCGAATACAAATTTCCACAATTCGTTCATATAATTCTTGACTATGATCAAAGTCAGATTCTGCTAATTCATGTACCAAATACACCTTAGTTAGAGGGATGACATTTTAAAGTTTCTTAAATTTTCAGTTTTTTCACAGTGCTTAATCTATGCTCTAAACTCTAAAGCGTTGTTTCGAAGAGTTGAATGCGGTTTATCTTAAATTTCCAGTAAGATATCAAGCTGCAAAACTTAATTTTGTGTTGAGGCCGCCAGTTTTTAGAAGATTTTTCATAAGACTAGTGTTCTAGAAATTTATTTTCCTTCCCGCTGGCCGTGAATTGGGTTATTTGCCGATCAGGATACTTTTCAGTGAAAAGCTGACAGGCACCTTTTGATGACTTTTTTCTCCATACGAAATCATCATTATAACTGCAATTATTTTGTTAGTCCGACAGCTCGATAATTATTAACCACAAACTTTGGCAATGAACAACGTTATAGCAACGTGAAACAAAATAAATCCAAAAAAATTAAAAGTAAACCAAATCAAAACTAAAACAAAATCCGAATCAAAACTAAAAAAAATCCGAACTAAATCTCAAAGGAGATGAAGATTCTCAGAGGTCAAATGATCCCATATTAAATTATAAGCAAACTTAGAAGTGAAAAGAGTAAAATAACAAATCACTAGCAAGCACGTGTTGAACCTCGCTGCCAAAATAGAAATTGAGAGAAAAAACTACTATAGCTATTTCTTTTCTTGTATATAACCTATTGAACATTTTGTACTGTTGAATACAGATTATAAAATATAACCAAAATAAAAAATATAGGTTGCCATTAGAAAAAAAAAGTGATTGACGTGAAATTCTAGCAAATTTATAGAAAAATAACTAATAATATAGAATAATTGTAGACAAAAATAGTATGAGGAAACATTTAATAACGAATGTAGGAGGTAATATTTCTGCCAAATAGAGGCTACAAGCCTCAGAAATAAAAATCACTGATGCTTATGTTATTCAATATATGCACATATGTAAACCATTGATACATTTTGTGATTATTAATGTTATATTAAAATGGCTTATCCAGTATATTATTGTATTTATTTTTTAAGTTTTTGGGACGTAAATTTATTGTTAGTGTTGTTAAACTATCATCAATAAACTCAATAACATTCAGAGAATTCTAAGTAAGCCTGAGAAATATTAGAAATATGTGTAAAATGTTTCCTGATGGTTGTGTTGCCAGCTTCTATGAAAAATTAACAAATACATAAGTTCCATCTACAGCAAATGAGTTGTGACTTTAGATGTTTACTATTTGACATTGTTAATTGAAGATTGAGAATTAAAGCCGATTAATAGTTTGTAGTTCTTAAACTGATACGATGGCCGTTTTAAGAAAATATAGTGTTTGATATGATGGTCACCAGTTATTTTCATATGTAATCGATCATTCAACAAGTCATCATTAATCCAGTTGGGCACTAACTCGATCTTAAAGCGTACCACGGTTAATTTGTTTACATTAATCTTGTAGGTGCTTAAAATACAAAATAGCAACGGAGCCATTAAACAAATATCAAATATTTATCGCCACTGGAGTGCCATAAGCGTATCACGATATCCTACTACCAGTACTAATATCGCTACTCGACCACTCCAGAAAAAAAGTTATAAGGGGGCAATCTAATCGTAATTACACCGTATAAAGTAAACATTGTCGAGGTGTTCATTAACCGATTATACTACAATCCGGTAGTGACGGCAATAAGTGAGTACAGCGTACGAGATTCGTTCCCATATGAAGCATTTTAAGTAGGACAAGGGAAAAAACGCGAAGGGTAAAGTTCGTGTGGTTTTCGTGTGGTGCCTATACGGTTTTATGGGCTAGGGACTAATTGTGGAGGACAATAAAACGCGTTTACGACGTATAACCTATTTCTGGAGCGATTCTTGAAATGTCAACATCGGCTGTAAAATCGGGGAGGAATGGCATAAATATCCAACGGCTCTTGTAAATATTTGTTATTGTTTTGTGTAAAATATTGGGGAAAAGTGGACTCGAATTGACATTTACGGGGCCCGCTATTACAAACAACGTGCGGTAGGTTCGGAAACGTCATGTGTGCTGACTGCTGACGTAGTCATATTACTAATACCTGACTAGCTCAGTTTTGGGGTGTATAATAAAAGTTATTGCCTTCGAAGTTATCGTATTACATGTTCTCCAAGCAAAAGAACTATGCTTCAACTTTCGGGGTATGTAATGGTCATAAATTGAGACGTAAATGGTGATCAATTATCTGAAAATAAACCTACTTAATTATTTTGCATTTGTAAATACAAAAAAAACTGAAATGTTAATTAACCAAGTTAATTGTTGTTTTTTACTCAAATACCAATGCAATTAGATATTTTGCACCGTTCGTGCAACACTAATACTTATAACAACTGAAAAGAATAAAAAGTGTATTTTGTTTGAAGAAAAATACTACCAGTTCACTTTTGGTACATATTTCAGATTTGGTTTTACAGTACAAGTTTCAAATAAAGAACATCTATACGAGGATGCGTAACATCAACATTACTTTGCAACTATATCTGTAGCGTTAACAACATTACCCTCAGCTATCTGAAGAGGGTTTAGCTCATAGTTATGCCAAAAATCATAAAATTGAATTAAAAAACAAAGTAAATTTTAACCAAATATATAGGTACTTGCTTTCCAAACGTTTTAGTTTTGAAGGTTTGAAAACTGTTTCGCTTACTATGTAACTTTATTATGTTTGATAATTGATGAGAAGCAGAACTGCAACATACTTTATGAAAAATACAGGTTGAAAAATTTTAGGTTATTGAAAGAGATCGCCCAAAATTGCCTACGGTTTTTGTTTTCGAGTTATTAGTAAAAGTAATATTTGTTAAATATGTGATACTTCACAATCTTTTGGTTTCTTGAGAAAGTTATTTGCTCGTTCTTGAGGGACAGTATACAATAAAGATCTTGAGGGACATTTCTGAATATTAAATGAAAATGTTTTAACTGATTGTGCATCTAATGATTTCGATGTTATAACATAAATTTTTGTTTTTAGCATTCTGCTCTTGCCCCTAATTATCTACGAACTTGGGATGGTGTTCTTGGTAAAGAAGGGCTCGCTCTATTTAAACTTCACACTTTTATGTTGACATTTATATTTATGTTCAATATTATGCAACTAGTTGCCTGCGTCTTCAGGAACTGCAGAACAATCCGTAATGAGAAACAATTGTAAACAGACATAGAACTACGCTTACCTAAATACAGTCAAAAGTGTGGGAGACAACGTTATTAGTTTTATAGGTCAAACTCATCCGCATAAATTACAGGTTGCGGCAACAACACAACGGAAAAACCGCAACCAATGTCCGAGTAGCAAAGCTCTTGTAAATACAGCACAAACACGCAAAACAGAGCTAGAAACAAAACGAAACCAATCAGGCAAATAAAAGTGGGGTTATGACTGCAACTCAAAAAGTGCAATCGTTATAACAAGTACCTGATTATTTGTTAATCCACCAAATGAACACAACAAGCAGCCACACAACGACAATCAACAGCAGCAAAAGACACGATTAAACGATCAGTGACAGGATAATTGTTGTAGTACACTTTCAGTCAATTTACTAACACGCACCAATTGACATAACCAAACTAACGTGAACCAGCGGTTGGTCCCAACACACGCGCACCAAATGAAAACAATTCCCGTTCAACATACAGTGTGGACGATATAAAGCTGCATAGTACTTAATTGTTAGTTTGATAAAATGCCAATTCACTCAAGTTACCTAAATTAGATATTGATTCATCCATAATTCGACTGTGATCGTAGTTTAGATCCAGTGAGTACGTGTAGGGATGGCAAATATAAATCGATGTTTTGGAAATCGATGATTCCAAAACATCCATGTATTTCACAAAAATGTCGATGATTTTACATCGATATCAGTGTTACGATATATCGTCGAAAAAATCGATATTTTTATTTCGTTATATCAAAGAAGTTATATTTGTACTATATTGCAAATAAATAGGTATCAGCAATAATATAATTTTCTGGTGACATCTAGTGGAGAAAAATTATACTATTGTGAAAAGTAGAAAACTAGCCATAACTTAGTTATTATTATTATTAGTTAGTTTATCAGTGATTATTTATGTATTAATATATTTTATAGTATTTCTGACTAAAAGTAATAGAGACTCTCAAGAGTCATGAAAATTACTACAGTGGTGGGTATTAACAGCACCACTACCACTACTATTATTGTGAAAAGGTAGAGAACTGTAGCAAAAACTTGTTAGTTGCTATGAGTGATTATTAATTTATTAATAAAATTTATAGTATGTCTCACTAAAAGTAAAAGTGGTGGTCTTTTTAACGAATAATTAAAATTATAATTTATTTTCTACGTTGTTTATAAGCATTGATAAAAACATCGATTGTTTTCAAACATCGATGTGTTTTGTACGATACATCGTATATATCAATGTGTGCTTACGATGTAGCATATGATATAAAACATCGATGTATTCGTAATATTTGCCATCCCTATACGTGTAGATGGCGCTCATGTCCTCGGTGTCTGATTTTAAGTAGATAGGATTAGCCGCTCTTTTTATGCCGATCATCTCAAAGCTAATCTTTCACGGAGGTTCCGTTTCTTATAAATTATTTTGGACCCCTTCAAAGTTGACGTTGTGTCCAATGTTCATCGCATGTTGAGCCAAGGCACTCGTCTTTCCTCTTCTAATATCATCCCTATCTTGGCACATTCTCGTTTTCATCCAGTCTGTCCATATACTGGGAGCTACAACCCCCACACGGCACCTAATACACAACTCCCGAACTGTATTCTTTAGGAGTTTTCTGTTTGGTGATGGTAAAAACTAATAAGTTTTCCTATTCGTTGTAGGTTGTAGTAGGCAATCTCTAAATTCTCTATGACAAAAACCCTGCTTATCGATTGGGACAGACCTGGAATGGAATGATAACTTTCTATAAACGATGGGAGTCCGTTGAGTAGGGGCAGTCATATCGGTTAAACGTCTCCTCTGTGCCTGGTTGTAAATCAACATTTTCAGAAGATATCTAGGAAAGCCGTTGTTTAAAAAGATGTTGCACAGCTTAGCATTGTTTTCTCAGTGGAAGATGATGACAGAGTCTGAACACTCTAGTCTTCATTCCGTCACCATGTTGATCTTCTGACATATAAGGTGATTACTATGGAAGTTCATGTATCTACCGGAATTTGTCTTTTTTGGTACCAATTCGTTATCACAATGCCATTAGAGTCTCTCATGAGCAGCAAATCAAGGAAAGGGATGGAACCGTTGACCTCCCTCTCAACTGTGAACTGGATGTTATGATGAAAATCGTTGAACGCTTATAGGGCTTCTTCTATCATATTCTCAGGTATAGACAAGATAAAATCATCAACATATTTACCAAGTAATCCCGGTTGGTATGGTAAGGTGGGTAGAATCTTCATCAACAGGAAATCCAACACAATGGTGGCAGCAATGTGGGATATCGGAGATCCCATCACCGTTCCAAAAATGCAATTTTGTCCCCATACATAGTAGCTGTTATCGAACACAAACTTCAGTAAGACCATGAACGTTGTTTTATCTATGGGTGTAGCATCACTCATCGTTCCCTAGTCTTCATCTAGAATTTCAAGAACCAATGACAAAGGAACATTAGTGAACAATGACGTCACATCAAACGAAACGAGACTGAGGTTCAGTGGAAGTTGTTAGCTCTGGTATCGTTCCACGATACCAGAATATTTCCACCAACAACCTGCGAGATATTGAACAAAAATAAAAATGTCAACATAAGAGTGTGAAGTTTATAGAGCGAGCCCTTTTTTTCCCAAGAACATAAATTGTCATAAATTTTTGTCCTAAACGGAAACGCTTTTGTTCGACTAAATTATTGAATGAAATGATTAAAGTTAAACCGTTTATTATTATTAAAGAATTATGAGATTCGTCCTTTTTGTTGATAAAAATACATATTTTTATATTAAATTCGATCTGTAACCTTGGTTGAAATTCTCGAAACTTTTTATCTCAGTTTTTTGTTTTAAACCCGATGTCATTCAAAACCAGTTAAAAATCGAAAAGTGAATTTCATACAAAAATGTGTATTATGAATATGATAATCTTAAATAGATTTGTCACATGACATTTTTAATAATAAGCAGTTTAAATTTTAATTATGTATTTTTAATTATACATTCCATGTTTAGACAAGTACTGTAGGTTAACGTCATTCATACGAGTAGCGATTTATTGTTAGTAATAATCATATCAATATACTTAAATCCAATTCTTACATATAAACTTGATTATTAATCAACATCACAATTTGCATATACAATTTACATATTTTGTGTAAACAAATCACACACAATTTCTAATGGACATATTTTTCAAAATTCAACAACAAATATGTGTTTTTCTACGTAGCACAATCCACGGACACACTGTATTGCGTTCATCTCTTGCAAAGTGTTTTTTATTTAATCAATTTCTTAGCCGATTCAGGTATTAAAATTTACCTACTTGATGCAGATTTACTACGTGCGCTAGTCCAAAATCCAATTATGTGCAAAAACTGTTGATTTATTTATGGCCATATACATACTCGGTTAGATGGTACAGCTATATCCAGCGCAAAACCCGCATAGGAAGTCCTAACCATCAACACGTACTTTGCATACGTAATTTATTCCGGTCATTGTTGTACCATAACACAGCGAAATTTTCTAAAAGTCTTCCACGTCTTCCACCTTCAAGAGGCGTTAATCCAAAGTAAGCACCATCATTTGATACGTCGTATTGACTCGATGGGCCTCAGAGCGGCACTTGAGATGCGTAGGAGATTCCTTGAGGACCGCTGACATACCCGGCCCAGGTCACTCGATCCCCGCTCTCGGGAAGAAAAAAGGCTAAGTTCCAATCTTGTTATTTTTTTACAACGAGCACCCACTCCAGACGGGATGTGCCTATGGTAAGAATTATACGCCACGAAAGACAGATAAGGACGAATAAGAGGGATAATTTTATTAAAACAATTTAATTTCAGTTGATCCTATGCTGATATGATGTTCTATCATGTTTTCAATGAATTGGGTAGCGAAATGGTGTATCCAACACATATGTCCAGCCAAAGGTGTACAGATTTGGAGCGCACTGCACAATGGTTATTATACAGTGTGATTTGTTTTGTTGTGATGAAACTATTATGTAGTTGCATTTGTTATTATTATAAAATACTAAAATATAAACGAAATATATCAGCACTACTTCAAAGTTGAGATTTCCTTGCGATTTGTAAAAACTATTTTAAAATATATTTTTATCTATCTTTATTCTGACTTCTTAACGATATATTTCACTTTAATTATTGTTTGCCATATTTTGACTTAGAATGCCAAAAATTAATTTTTCAGTCATACTTTGGCTTCGGCCAAAATTATGCCAAAGGTTTAGCCGAAGCCGATGGTTCGCGCATAGCGTATGCATAGCGAGGAATTGTGAAAGTAAAATGAAGCATTTGATTGTTGGTTTACTTTGTTACTTGGCGAAAATATGCATGAACTTCTTTTTGTGGCGTATAATAATAGATGAAATACCGTTAACAACAAACTACATAAGCCAAATTCTGAGGTACAGTAGCTTTGACGGGGAAAACAAATTTATAAAATCAGTTACTTTGTTGTTATTGTGTTATTTTTGTAAATTTTAAACACGAACTGTTTCAAGTTTGGCCTGATTTCTTAAAAAACGCAAATGTTTGCAATATTTTTTGTTCGATTATCCCTTTTTACTTTATCATACGCAGTATGCTAAAGTATTGTAATCATGCCGAAAAAAAAAATTGAGATTTTAGCGGAAATAGGTCTTTTTGGGTCCCCTGAACATTTTTGACCAAGGTACAAAAAAATGTCTGTGTGTGTGTGTGTGTGTGTGCGTGCGTGCGTGTGTGTGTAAACGATTTTTGTGGCGATGATTCCGGAAAAACTACTAAAGGTATCGGGACGAAAGTTCATAATTAGAAGTTTCATGACCTAACTTAGAGCTGAAAAGCTTTTGGTTAAAAAAGGTCCAAAGGAACTGGTAGTTTATTCTAAGCCTTTTTCAAGGATTTTGCAAATGAGCCGCTATTTCTCTAATTTCGTCAAAATAGTTAAATAATAAATTAAAGTAGAGGAAATTCTGAATAATTTATGCCTATGTAATATTTTGGTAAAATTAATAGTTTAGCTTTCTAGGTTATTCTAAGCCTTTTTGAAGGATTTTGGAAATGAGCCGCCATTTCTGTAATTTCGACAAAATAGTTCATTAATAAATTAAAGTAGAGGAAATTTCGAATAATTTATGCCTATGAAATTGTTTGGTAAAATTAATAGTTTAGCTTCAAGAGCAAATTCTATTTGATCGAGATCGGTCGCATCTGCATTGATATGAAATTACATAGTAGCCAGGATTTTGACAAATATTTTTTTGTGTTGTCACATTCGATTACAGCTGATCTCATCAGAGGTTGGAGAACCACTATGGAACGTTGCCGCTGTAGTGCGGCAAATTTTAAAATACAAATTTCAAATAAAGTAAGTAATAAAGTAATCACCAATTTGATTATTTGTTGATAAGAAATATCAACCCGTCTTTATATCTAATTCCAAAAACGATACATTGAGAAAATTATAAATAAAGTATAGCGATGAGTGTAGTTTTATTTTAGTATTTTGGTAGGGATGTGTCATGAACAAATATAAATCTGTCAGAATTTGAATTACCTTTTTAAGGTGCGTTTTCATTAGTGATAATGGCAGTGGTAGCAGACGCCGTTATAGTATTTCCAATTGAAAAATGCTAGTGACTCATGTTTATGTACATGCAAACTAATATGTGTCATTATCACGATATGTAAGAAATACACTAATTTCGTATTCTACCACCGCCATTAGCTACCATTACCTACCAAGTAGTATGTTTGTACGGATGGTAGATTCTCATGCAGCTAAACTATTAATTTTATATATTGTATGATAAAGTCATGTGCCTGGCCACATCAGATTTTTACTTTATCATACGCAGTATTATAAAGTATTGTAATCGTGCCGAAAAAAAAATTTGAAATTTTAGCGGAAATAGGTCTTTTTGGGTCCCCTGAACATTTTTGACCAAGGTACAAAAAAATGTCTGTGTGTGTGTGTGTGCGTGCGTGCGTGTGTGTGTAAACGATTTTTGTGGCGACGATTCCGGAGAAACTACTAAAGGTGTCGGGATGAAAGTTCATATTTAGAAGTTTCATGACCTAACTTAGAGCTGAAAAGCTTTTGGTTCAAAAGGGTACAAAGGAACAGGTAGTTTATTCTAAGCCTTTTTCAAGGATTTTGCAAATGAGCCGCCATTTCTGTAATTTCGTCAAAATAGTTAAATAATAAATTAAAGTACAGGAAATTTTGAATAATTTATGCCTATGACATTTTTTGGTAAAATTAATAGTTTGGCTTTTTAGTTTATTCTAAGCCATTTTCAAGGATTTTGGAAATGAGCAGCCATTTCTGTAATTTCGACAAAATAGTTAATTAATAAATTAAAGTAGAGGAAATTTTGAATAATTTATGCCTATAACATTTTTTGGTAAAATTAATAGTTTACCTTCAAGAGCAAATTCTATTTGATCGAGATCGGTCGCATCTGCATTGATATGAAATTACATAGTAGCCAGGATTTTGACAAATATTTTTTTGTGTTGTCACATTCGAAAACAGCTGATCTCATCAGAGGTTGGAGAACCACTATGGAACGTGCCGCTGTAGTGCGTAAAATTATAAAATACAAATTTCAAATAAAATAAGATCACCAATTTGATTGTTTGTTGATAAGAAATATCAACCCGTCTTTATATCTAATTCTAAAAATGATACATTGAGAAAATTATAAATAAAGTATAGCGATGAGTGTAGTTTTATTTTAGTATGTTGGTAGGGATGTGTCATGAACAAATATAAATCTGTCAGAATTTGAATTACCTTTTTAAGGTGCGTTTTCATTAGTGATAATGGCAGTGGTAGCAGACGCCGTTATAGTATTTCCAATAGAAAATTGCTAGTGACTCATGTTTATGTACATGCAAACTAATATGTGTCATTATCACGATATGTAAGAAATACTATAATTTCGTATTCTACCACCGCCATTAGCTACCATTACCTACCAATCGGAACGGACCTTTCGTCAAACTGGTACCAACATAGCATTTACTATACAGAAATCATTTATTTTTTTTAAATACGTATTTCTTAAAAAGCAACACAATAAACGTTGATGTCGCTCCTGCCAAAAACTAGATAGCGCGACTCGCTCATATGCGACGGCAACACTCCGCCTTCGGTAACGCGCCGTATCACCGCTCGTCGCGCTATTCCGTACTTTCGGCATTTGTGACATAAATAACTATTATTCTAAGGACGTAGTGTAGGTAGTGTCAAATGCTGATGCTTTGACAATACCTACGATTTATCTTTATAGAATAGATTCTCATGCAGCTAAACTATTAATTTTATATATTGTATGATAAAGTCATGTGCCTGGCCACATAAGATTTTTTATACATATTATCTGTTGAAGAACCAATAGAATTATACAAAAATTACCATAGACGGAGAATAATATAGTCTTTACTCTTTATACATAGTTTGAAGTATTGTTCTCCTATAAATAAATAGCAGAGAAGCACCTACATGTTTGCAAGTTGAAAAAAGACGGCAGATACTAATTCCTGTTCACCATTTTAATACTGAGTATTGATTCATATTTTTCAGTTTTTAAATTAATTACTTATAAGGAGTTTTGGAGTGTTCTAAAAAGTCATAGTCATAGCTAAAATTTTGATTGAACAAAAACGACCATAAATAACTTGTTAGATTTGCTACAAAATAAACTATGAATTAAGTTACATTTAAATTAAAAATGTCTTAAGGAGTAATCAATATGAAAAATGAGGTTTTGTCCATTATAGATAAAGTTCGGTCCATATGATACACTGTATAGATAAATTTACATTCTATTACTTTGCGTATTAAATTTTGTCTCTTCATTAGCATTATGAATAGGAAGGAGTATGAGGAGACCGCACTCTAGTTTGTAGACATACGCAGTACGCACATACGGCTCACTGGCTCACATTAATAAATTGAGCGACGAATTGGCTTGTCAAAGTGTATGGTTTGGTTGTGAGGTCACGGTAGGTATGTCGTCTAGTCACTACTGAATGGTGACGATTATTTGATTATATATTAACATTATAGGTAGTAACTGTAGTACTGACAATAATAGCCTATTATTTGACGAGCATATAACTAAGGATATAAATCGCGAGCATAAAGTTCACACGCGAGCCGTAGGCGATTGCATCGATTCTATAGATCGTACTTGTTTTATTTCAATTCGTGTAACCCCAATTCGTAGAAGGTAAACCTATTTTGTAAAGTTTTCGTTAGGAAATAAGTGAAACAAATTCTGCATAACTTTTTGCAATTTTAAAATTCTTTGATAATTTTTAATAACATAACCACCACACAGTAACTAGGTCAATTTATGAATTAAAGAAAAGAAATAACAATATGTGCACTATGTGCATACCGCGCATGTCTATAATGTTGTCGTTTTCGGCCGGTAGTTCTGACTGCGTATCATGAAGTCATTTGGGTCAGATTTCAAAGCGTATGTACAGTATCTCTAAACTCCTCCCTTCCGACTCCGTGATTAGGAATTTCCTTCGGCTTCAGCTTCGGTCCGCTATCCAACCAATTTCCGTTTCGAGAATTATGATTTTCTGATCAAAATACTCCGTCTATAGTAACAGTTGAGGAATATAGATAATAAAGTAGAAACATTACGAGCGTACTATCGTGCAAATATTTTTTATATTTTTATTTTTCTTGTATCTACGGCAATTCGGATATTAACTTGGAGTACCTAAAATAGTTTAATTTCAAAACAGGTAAAAGGTCTATCTAAATAGTCGAACTATCGAAAATAGTCAAAAACGGCTGTTTTAGTGACAGCATTTTACAGGCCAAAATACTAGAATAGTTTATTATTTAAAGTAGGTATATCTTCAGGCACGTCGATTTATTAACTATTAAAATACACAGATCGATATAAATTTAAAGTACAACCATAATCTTCTTCTTACATGTTTTACATTTTTAACGCACATTTCTTATGACGTCGTCAACATTCCTTATTATGCTGACAATGTCCTTAATAGTCTTATTGATTTGGGTGTACCTCAGTATCACAATATCTCAAGTATCTCAATAATAGCACGCACATTTTATGATGGTACTTAAGAACACTTTAGAGAATAGGACAGAAATTTGGAAACATATTGAAAACTGTTAAATAAGTACGGCTTTCTTTGCCAGAATCATTTTGAAAATAAATTGTTTCCGAGTTACGCCGTGCTTCAAACCTCGTAATTGATAATGTTTAGCGAACCATGTTCTTTGCTTCTTCAGAGCTAACTGAAAACTGCATAACCCCGACAGAATTTATTATAAAAATGTTGCATAATAACACAGATTTTTCGTTATTTTATGGCCAGCCACAACCCAGTTGTTACAGGTTACCCTAAAAAGTTTCAGATATACTATAAGGGGTCGTTTTGGGATTTCCTTTTGGGCCAAGAAACCGTAGAATTTGACCAAAATTGGCCAAAAATTGGCTATCGTAAAATATGCATTAAGCATGTTGTCAAATGGTTTTTATGGTCGCTGATTCCAAATCTGAACTTTTTTTAATTCAACGTTTCGGCTTTGTTATGGCTGCCAAACAGATAAAAAAATGTTGAATTCGCACGAAACTCATTTTCAGTTCCAGCTCAGATTTTCAACATTCAAAATGGCGGACTAAATGTGATATAAAAATGTGTATTTCGATAACTAACAACGTATGTGTTCGAGAATTGTTCAAACCGTCGAAGAGAGTTTGCATGTTTTCACGCATTATAAAATAAAATTACTGTAAAAAAGTCCTTAAAATTGTATTAAAATAGTTATTCTAACTTTCTTCTCTCTAAACTTGTTCTTCAAGAAATGTAAATAGTTTCTGTTTGTTCAAATGAATTATCGCTATCTCGATATTCTAGTAGACTAGTAGTGGGCACTGTAAGTAAATTGAAACGATATTAAACGTGCCGCTCTTATAAATGAACCAGGATTTTATCACATCAAGAAAACAAACACCTTAAATAGCACTTCCTCAAAGCTGAGCAAAGCGTATCAATATTTTTCTTCGCCGATGATAATTCTGTTTGTTCTTTTGCACGTGCGCGCCCACCTGCCTTCTCCGACTTCTCCCTTCTTGTTTCATCCACGGATTCCCTTCCCAGTCCCCTCGAGTCTTCTCTCTTGCTCTGGCAAGCGAATATGGTGTCGCTTTACTACCGGGGCTGCTGCGTGGGTCTCCAAAACTCTTTACCGATGATTTAGTGGTCGTACTGTTTGAATGCAACGCGCAAATGACCCCAAGGGTGGTGGAGTTTGTAAATTTCGGTTTTACGATCAAGTGGACGATAAAATTTATTGCTCGCCGTGGTCGATTCACCGTCAATTGGTATTTTCAGTGTTTAGCGATGCCTAATGGACCGCAACACGATTCTGTTAATTTTTTAAAAGTTCACAGATATTTTAATTACAAAGTGGACAGATGGTGGCTGCAGTTAAAATTAATATACATAAGTAAAGGCATACTTGTAAAAACAACAAATATATTATATTGAAGGAAACACATGCATACTGTTTTATCTTTCTCAGTTAGCCTTAGTGCCTCTGTAGCTCTACTGGGGGAGTTTCTGAGTTGGAAGTATTTTTACCACAAATTATCAGCATTCTGGATTAATTATCGTTTGCTTCTTAATTAGTTTCTATATTGCTGACGAATTTATACGTAAGAACCATTTGAGTTTACTTGACTTAAAACTTAAGTTAATTAATTGACAGGGTGTCCCGAAACACCACGTCAAGCTGTGGAGGGCGGATAAGCCAACTCATGACCAGAATTTCTAAATATGCGCTTAGTAAAATGACGTTCGGTTTTGAGACATTGGCGCTTTTGTGAATATTGTCAAAATTATCCCCTTAGACCAATTATTCGATTGCTACAGCTACAAAATTCCATATTGTAAGATTCTAAAAAATCTGACACTTCTATACATTTGGAGAAAAATCGTTTCTTTGATTATTTATTATTTTTTTGCTAACTTTGAGTCATGTCTAAACGAGAATTACCAGTAGAACCTGCCAAGTTAATCGAAAAGTTTGTTCATTTAGTGTGGTTTTTTAAATGTTTTAAGAGTTGCCAGCAAAGCTGGGCATAGTTAATCAGAAAGTTAACTTCGTTAATCGATAATCCGTTAACGAAAAGTTAACTTCTATAAATGTAACGGAAGTTAACGTTAACCGTTAATCGTTAACTTTTTATAAAAAATAGGTTATGTTGACTATAACCTAATAACAACAGATCTTTCGCTTGCATAAGTTAAAATTGCCTTAGGAATTTTTCAAACTATCCACAGTGGTTACTAAAGTACCTACATTGCGAGATGTAATATTTATAAAAGACATTGAAAAGACCAACTAGCATTTTCAGAAAGTTTCTCTGTAAGTTTAAATTTATATTTTGAAACAATTGGTATTTATTAAAAAGCAACAATATTAAAAAATAGTTAAATACTTGCTATTACATAATAAATGGGTATACTCGCGGAAAATAGTACGTATAGATCATAAAATTTCTGGATGAAAGGCGGATCAAATTTCGTTTGGTAGTTACTGAGTTGCATGAAAACAAGTAATTTAGGATGTGAACATATTTTTTTTCCGCGAATGTATATAGAAAAAGTAACTAAAAACTAAACAATTCACGCACATGCTTTATGTACGGACGCCGTGTCGCACAAAGTAGTACGTCATACAAAACCAAGTCCGAACATGCACAGAATGTCAATAGCAGTTTGAAATGTTTAATTATGATAGTATCGATTTAGCGGACTTGAATTAACGGATAACAAATGTAGCGGAAGTTAATGAGTCCGTTAATGGTTTTGAAAGTTAACTTAAAAGCTAATTCGTTAGCAAAAAATTTAATTTCGTAAATTAACGATTAACGGATTAACGCTTTTGTGCCCAGCTTTGGTTTGCCAGGTTTTACTAAAGAAAAATAGATATTGCTTTTTTACTGGAAAATGGAGTCTTATACTTCCTGCGACATTATTTGCTCTCAATTCATTTATCTATATCGTATCTATATGTTGTACATCAACTTTCACCTGTAGCCAACCCTAGTAGGAGAAAACCTAGAAGCCTTAAACCAGGAAACCAGGAATGCCATAACAATGGATGTGTGGATAGGCTTGGTACAAATAATTTCTTACAATAAATGTATAAGTGTAATATCCTGGACAGCCATCTTAAACGACCAAATAAAAGGCTCCTGCGAATTATCTCATAATCTAAGCGGGAAAATTTATCGCGATCTTTGAGCAAATGAAGTGGCAAATCTTTTAGATGTGCTATTGCACACAAGCATGTCAATCTGGCTACAAAATGTACCTTTAAAATGGTATTCAATCATATTTCTAATTATTGAAATCATTTCACAACATGCTCATTTTGCAGTAAAATAGCAATATATTTTTTTCTATAGTAGAACATAGCAAGCAATTTACCATTCTAAAAACTACACTAGATGGGAAATCTGCTAAAATAACCTGCCAAGTTATCCAGGTATTTTTCGTTTAGATATGACGACTCAAACTTAACTAAAAAGAAAAAAATAAATCATGAATGGGACAATAATATTTTTTCTTTCCATTATAGCAGTATTAGATTTATTTTGGACTGTGGTCATTTCCCTAGCCTTCAGCCTTCTCGCACTGATACATCTGCTCCATGGTAACCAACTGTTTACAAACGGTCATTTTTGTTACCACAAACCAAACTATTATTATTTGTCAAATAATAATTCATTTTGTCAAATACTAAGAGATTATTTTCGTTTTGTGACTCTAAAGTCAGAAGAACATCAGAAAACGAGTTTGAGAAATTAAGTGCAGTTCTGATATAACAACTAACAACAAATGAAAATCCATGTTTATGCTTGGATTTTTTATGTTAAAACTAAAAATAAGAAAACAAAAACTAATTTATAAGATTTGAGAAAGAAATGCCTCCTTATTGCAATAATTGTTCTTTTATTATTTACTTCGTACCGGTTTTGCATCGTTGGCGAAATCTAATTGGGAGAGTAAACGTAATGAGTGAAATACACATTAAAATTAAAACAAAGTAAAAACTCACAGTCATAATCCTAAGACATACGCATAGAGCAATCGGAAGGGTTCATCGGTGAGAACAGACGACACAAAATGGTGTAAGTCAAGACTAAAAGCTAAAAAGAATATCGAGTTTCAATCAGCAATGCAAGGCAAAAACTAGTTTCTATATCTAACGTCCCAATTCTTTTTTTTTTCTATAAAACCAATATTAAAAAAAATAAATAATTGTTATTCACAGGAATTAAGAATAACCGAGAACGGAGACATACAATTTTAGAATCAGCAATTAGAATTCAAAGCTGCAGAGTATGTCATAAATAAAATGTCAATATTTTTTAAAATAAATAAGTATTCTAAGTCTCAAATGGAATTCTAAAACATGGTACAGTATAAATTATGCTTTCAAACATTTTATATTTTGTATGTCGGTCTTTTAGTTGAAAATCGTGACAAATGTATTTTGGCAAAATAACTGTGTATTTATCTTTATTATTTTTATATTAAACTTTATGTTTTACAGATACATCTTAATGAAATTCGTGCCAAAACTTTTGAGACATACGTTGTTACACCCCTGACAAGGCATTTCATCTATTTCAGCGCGCAAAATTCAAAACTAAACCATCCATAGCGAGCACATGCGTCCTCCTAGACCTAGGCAATTTGTCGTCGTCTCTGCATTCCAAACGTACTAATAATACTAATACACCAGCGCACTCGCACTGTTCGTTATTATTTACCCCGTGCTGTCTAGCGAGCAAGCCGCCCGCGCCGCGTCGCAATGCTGTCCGCTGGACGCTGCCGCTCATCCCGACGACTGTCCGCGTTTAGGACGGGCACGCTCAGCAGAACAGTAGCCGCCCTGTTCGTAGCCAATGCCCCGTGCAAATTGCACTCCTTTGATGATAACTAAAAAGTTAATTGCTCCATGTTGATTTGTAAACTGTCTTTTTATTATTAACCGGAGCAGACTTAACGCTCCGACAGTCATTTATTACAGCGGCCGAGATGGACGTTTACGTGAAACGTCGTCGCGCGAGAGGAAATAATTAATTTTAATTGTTATTGGTAATTAAGTGGGTGGAGATTTGGGGAATTGCCTTGATTGTGGGTTCTGAGAAGTGATTGGAACGAAAAGAAAATGGGTGATATGTAAATACATAGGTAGTAAGAATCGTATTTTTTATTAAATAATATTCCAATTATCATAGATTTACCTGAAAACTATGCCACAAAGCCATATTACGTCATTGTCTAAAACAGAAGGTCTTTTTATTAATTGTGGTTAGTGTTGTTACTTTTATTTTCTTTTTCTCAGTAATTGAACTGTGAAAAGCAACTTTCATCACCAACTAAAAACAGATAGGATCAAGTTTGATCCAAAGCTGAGTTTTGCTTCATAAAGGTGACAATACTTTTTTCGAAAATACGTTTCATAGTGCTGCTATCAGTGTGACCATGTTATCAATAGGCCAATAGAGCTGGACGCACTATACCGTGTGATTCAATTTCGATCCTCACCATGGGGATCTCGCTTGTTAGTGGAGATAGAGCCTATGTTTAAATTTGGCAAAATTTCGTATTTTTGTGTTGATCAATTATCTGAAAAGAAATTTAAGCTATCATTTTTCATTTTCAAGATATCCGCAAAAACTGAAATGTTAAGATATCGTATTTAATTTTTTATTCAAAACGAACAGTAGCTTGACATTTGAAACAAAAACATTCTAGAGCTACTTTTTAACAAGCAATGCAGTGTTATTTTTTAATTTGAAATAACATCAAAGATGGCGACGTAACCATGGCCAACTTTTGTTTTTCTTATGGGCGCCATGTTGAATTTTGGCATTTTCCAATAGTAGTGTTTTTTCTCAAAAAAAGCAGACTCTGATGCCTTCTTAGAGCAATTAGAACTTTCCCAACTGAAGCGAAGACGATCATCAAATTTACAATAGGGAATTTTAATAAGAGATTTTAAGTGGTTAATGAGATTGAGAAACTGCAGTGTTTACCTAAGTTGATTGTAGCAATATCCATGTATCCCGCGATTAGCGATTCTCCGTTATCACAACAATTTCACTGTTGACGGACCAGGTAATCAACAATTTAGTAGAAAACGTGTTAGAACAAAAAAATAGAATTTGTTTTATGCGAGTGTTAAAATAGGGGATGGCCGAGTTTAAAGTGACCATGATTATTCGCATGATAACACGCTCGCCTACGGCTCGCGTGTAAACTTCATGCTCGAGATTTATATCCTTAGAAATATACAATTTTGTTCTTCTTCCGGTGTTGCCGGAAATGACGACATGTTTTACATAGTAAACTGCAGACTATACTTTGTCAGCGGTATTTTCAATCGTGATCATTTTTTAACCCAAAATGTTATGATTAGTAATGAGTACCTCGATTAGACCGACAGGCGCCAGATCAATAATTCCACAAATAATAAATTGTACTTGCGAGCTGATTGGCTGGTGTTCGATCTGCGATATTTATTCGTAACTTTTGGTGATTTAAAGAGCCCATACATTGTCTGGCTCCATAAATAACAAATAGTAAACAGTAGTTGACGGAGTGAGTCATGTTTTATTAGTAAATGAAAGTATGTGTGAAACTCAAAAGCAAATGACAAATAAAATTTATAATGCAAACCAGCTTCGGTAAACTGAGCAGTGACTAGGGGTCTAATAGGAGGGGGGGGCTAATTTAGTAAACTGAACAGAACTTTACTATAAATTTATTAAAAACTGGAAATAATACAAATAATGCTGTTAAAAGTAAACAAACTCTCATAAAGTCAACAACAAATACAAGATCATGCTAAAGAAGTTATAATATGTTTTCACCTATATTTGTAAAAAATTATTCATTCCGGAAAAAAGACAAAGACATACTAACATCAAGCATACCTATCCTAATAATTTAAATTTTTAGTCTATTATAGCTATTGAAATTTCATTCGTATGGTTCCACAAATAACAGCGTGGATCACCCGGTATAATAGTACATTTCAATACCATTAATTGATATCAGTTTGGCCTAGTCCATACCAGTTTGACCTAAAGTATCCGCTTACAAACCAGGTTAAAGTAGTTTAGCCTAGGTTAAACTAGTTAGGTTAAACTAGTTCTACCTGAAAACGGGTTTTGCCGGCAACATACATACATAGTATTGGCCTGTACGTTATTTGACAGTCTTCGAGTCTTATGATATTCTTCTCCGTCTTACGTTCATCCATCTCAATGAAAATTTGTATAATTTTCACATATTCAAAGTTGATTTGATTTTGCACCGCTGATTCGATGTTTAGGATTTTGTTGTCTTTTGTAGACTAATACCTCAGTAGCGATTCTGTGAGAGAACCTTTACTCATTCTTTATAGTTTGTGGCTTATGTACCTGATGCTATTTAAGATAACCTTTCTGGTCAAAGTTTACAGATTTTATTTTGTAGCGCATCAGCACAGAAACCACGTCAGTGATATCTACTAGATTCCAACAAGGCGCCAATCGTTTGGGATTTTTTCCTTTTGTTACACGTCTCTATCTCTGTTATCAAAGATGAAAAACAATCATAACAAGACAAACGGTATACAAAGATTTGCAAAACCCATCATGTTAAAATGCGTATGCAAAATAATATTATGCTTACAACGCCTAATAAACTGTTAATATACATTGGAATACTTTATACTGCAACGAAAATACGCGCCAATTCAGCCGGTGGATTTCCTGGAATATTGGTGAGTATATTTCCTCTACTTGTGACCCTTTCTTTCCTGGAAATCCATTACCTAGACATGATAGAATTGAGCCAACAAATTGAGAGTAGGCTGGTCTAAAATATAGTTTGAATAAAAAAACGACTATGGTATTTTCATTTTTATTCAATCTCCTTTAATTTCTTTATTTGGCGTTCCATTGAAATACTTTATTACACTAAACACTATTTAAAAACAACACCGACGGAGTATTGCGTTTTAATTTTTATATGATTGCTCTTGCTGTAATGTCCTTTGCTTACAGAGATAATAAAATCAGAAATATAAAAAAATCAGAAATGACCAGGCTGCTAAGCAAATAAATAAAATGATTGTTTGACGTATTTATATTTTTTTAAGTAAATGCCAACAAATTTGTCTTAAACAATATAAACAGAATTGTTTGGAGTTTTTATATGAGCCAATATTTTTTAATAAACAGCCTCAACCTGGATTTGAACCTCGATCTCCGTAATCTCCAGTTGATGGCTCTCGGCGTTCCCCTACCCAAGGAAACGGCAACAGGCTTGGGTGATAACAATGTTGACAAAGATAATTAATTTAATAAATCATAAAAATTTATAACTATCTCATATCACTATCTGCCACCCGTTCGCGATAACAAATTCTGGAAACCGTATACATAATATGTATGCAGAAATAACGAAGTAGAAGCGGGTCAAGCAATCTTCTTGGGCACGGATAAGGTTCAAATGTGAAACGAATTGAATCCGCATGCAAGGCCGGTGCGACGTCGAGATGCAAAAGCGAAGCGACTTCTGAGAACTGGTCGTTGGTTGGACTTATCTTGTAACGCACTTCCGGTCAGAAATAGAACGAATGTGCTGACCACCGCTCGCTGCAGACGACGGGTCGGGTTACATGTTGCCACGATCCAAGCTCAATTAGCTCAAAGTGTATTTCATGAGGAGATCCGCATCAACAACAATAAAAAAGCACACTGAGAGCTGAAGGTTGATATTTATATTATGTTATTGTGGCACTCAATATGTTGTGCAGATCAGCCCGCCACTTTTCGCAATTTAAATTTTATGTGAATTTAGTACACAATTGCACTATTTTACCTCGACAACGGCGTTTCTAACTCTTAGCGTCAGGTCAGCCCGTCGGTTTGGAGGAAAACCATGTAGGGGTGTAATGTTCAGATCGATAATATTAAGTAAAATTTAAATATTACATATTTAGTACCCAGTATGTACTATTTTGTACCACCAAGCTCGAAATTTGTAACTCAAAGCTTCACCCTTGTATCGACGTTTCAATTTGTTAGCGTCAGTTCAGCCGCCAACTTTAATTAGGAAAGCCATGTAGGTGTTATTTTGAACTCGATGATATATTTAGTACCAAATCTGTGCTATTTTGTACCACCAAGCTTCAAATTCGTACATCAAAAGTTCACTCTATATTTTTTAAGTTTCCATGGTTTTCCTAATAAAAATAAAATATGGTGGCTGAGCTGATGTACAAACATGGAAACGTTGATATAAGGGTAGTCGTTTCAGGTACGAATTTGGAGCTTGATGGTACAAAATAGTATGCATTTGGTACTAGATATTAGGATAACCAGCGATTTGTAAATTACACTTATACATGGTTTTCTTCGAAAGTGGTGGTTGGGCTGACTCTTAAGGCGGGGATTTCTCGGATATCGCCCCTATAATATAACGGACATAATGTTACCAACGTAAGAACTATTACTGTTCAAAGTAATACAAATGACGGTTGTTAAACAGATAACAACCGTTCAAAACATTACGGTGCCGCTCTATCAAAAAGAGAGGCCGTATTGTTTTGAACGGACGTTACGTTGGTAACATTACGTCCGTCATATTACGGTTCAGCTTTCCGAGGAAAAGCCGCGCCGGCGCCGCCGAGTGAGAAACTTCGATATCCATGTGCTCATTTGAGGTACAAATTCAGCTATTAGTAGTGTTTCAAAATAGTACAAATTAGATACTAAATTCTTAAAAAATTTCAGATTGTTTTCGGGGAGGTGGTAGGCCGATCTGACGGACGCATTTTTTTATAAAATAGAATAGGCTGAACAAAAACCATAATTACGTTTGCAACTTATGATAAACAAATATATTTATTGTCTTCGTCGTCGGAACTTGGATAAATTATATATAATATAAAATAATAATAATAATCAAGCATATTGTTCTTGAACACCTGTCTTAAAATATCAATCTAAAATCCCAAATTTATGCCGCAGTTTTTATACCAGTTCGGCAACACTCTTTGTGAGAAAAATAGTTATAACAAACAACAAGGGAAAAACTCTCGGTTTTTGTCTCCCTTCCGCTTCGCGTCCGGAGACAACATAACCTCGACCTAACAGCTAATAATTTTCACGTGTATAATACACTATTTGTCTGCAGTTTTTTTTTTTGGAAGCAAATATATTTATTTATCATAACGAGATACAGTACACATGCAAAATACAATACTATAAATTGAAGGTGCAGGGCATCACGTTGTTTGGTCTCTCCCTCGTTCCTCGCCTAGGGATATGGACCGGGTCCTTTCTCGGGCTATCGGTATGGAGGGTCTGTGTTGTTTCTCTAAATCAGCTCAGTGAAATTGGTTAGCTTTGGGTTATCACGTTTTTTGTTTTAAAATACATTTTACTCTGGTCTTGAATGCGTCGTATGATAGTAACTTTATGTTGTTCGGTAGTGAGTTATATATATATCTATCTCGGTGCCTTTTAATATTGGGGCACATCGGTTAGTCCGGTATTTTTGCGTTCTTATGTGTGTCATTGTTCTTGTTCGGTGGTTATGTATTTCTTCTGATTTAGTCAGTTGTATTTTTGTTTTTATACTTTTGTTTTGCAATTTGTACATTAGTAGTATTTTGTTTAGTGTTATTCTTTGAAGTAGTGTCAGTTCGTTTGTCAGTTTGTGGACTTCTGTTGTTGGGATGTTTCTATTAATATTGTATAAAATCTTCAGCATTTTGTTTTGTTGTCGTTGGAGTTTATTTATGTTGGTGTTCGTTGTGTTGCTCCATATGTTTATTAGATAGTTAATGTTGGATGTATAAAGACTATTGTATATGGATACTTTTAGATAGTTTGGAATAATGGCTCTTATTTTCTGGAAGGCGGCTATACTTCTTGCGTTCTTCTTCACTAATGTGTTTACGTGTGAGTTCCAGGATAGAGTTTCTTGTATGGTTATTCCTAAGTATTTAGTTTCTTTCTTTTGTTTTATAGTTGTTCCGTTCATTTTTATGCTTATGTGAAATTTTTCTTTTTTGTTTGAAAATAGAACATACTCGGTTTTCTCCTCATTTAAAGTCAGAAGGTTGCTGCTAAACCATTCTTCTATTTTTGGTAGGTCTTCGTTGATATCTTGTTGTAGTTTTTCTTTCGTCTTTGCCGAGTACAAAATGCAGGTGTCGTCGGCATACATGTATACTGATCCTGTCAAATCTAGGCCAAGTAGGCTGTTCGTGTAAATGACGAACATAGTGGGTGGTAATATCCCTCCCTGGGGGATGCCATAATCGGACTACTTTATGTCACTGTGTTGTTGTTGCAGTCTCGTTATTTGTGTTCGTTCCTGGAGATAAGATTGAAGGAGACCGTGGAATCTGCCTCTTATACCTACTGCTTGGAGTTTATCCATAAGTAGTTTTTTTGATATTGTATCAAACGCCTTCTTTAGGTCAATAAATTTAATTTCAACACAAGAAAATTTGACTGTTGTACCGAATAGTTCAAGGAACATGTCGTTCACATTTAATGCACATTTAATAATTGTACTTTTTATATAAAAGAAATATAACTTTTGTATAATAAAATATTGTTAAGTTAAATATCTACCTTTAGTTATGTGTATATATATCCGGGAAAAAGGAGTGCACGTTTTTCCCGGGCAAAAAAGTAATTTCATAAAAAGTGATCTTTTACCTGTCAACAGAGATAAAATGTCCAACATTTTGTCCGTCACAAAAGATTATATTTTGTTCAATAAAGTATGGTACCCAACTAGTGATAAAAAATCAAATATGTCAAAACCCATAACAAATAAAATACTTTCAGCTGTTTTTCTGTTGAAACACGATGAACTACCATTGAGGAACTATTGTGTTGTGAAAGTTATCTAGCAACGTTTCTCGTGCTTAAAAAATACATTAAAAAGAATTTTACAACATAGTTTGAATTATATTGATTCTTATTCCTGATTTCAAACTTTCAGAGCTCTATAAATATAAATTTTTGCGATAATTAAGGGTTTCGGTTCACATTCGTAACCTGTAGATATTTTTCAAAAGCGCAGTAATTGATTGTTTTACTAAAAATATTCAGGGCTTAATGCCAATGAAAGTAATACATTGTACTACAATGTAACAATGTACAAAAAGAAAATAAAGAAAAAAATACTTTAGTGAAAATTTAGAGGCGCAGTCAAACGTTGTATATCTTCGTCCGGCAGGCTCGTTGCGGTAACACACTAGTCGATATGAAGGAGTTAGGTGGATTTGTTTTTAAACTATACATTCAGGAAACAATACATATTAAAAGTACAAATCTTAATATAGGTGTCTAACAAGGGCACAATTAAATTTTATTTTAATACTAGTTCCTGTACGACCAAATGACCTTCTTCAATAAACCAATTAAGGTCTTGGAATATAGGCGGATTAAGGAAAAAGATAGACGGCTTGAAGACAGAGCACACCTCATTGTAGCATAAAACTAGATACATTATTTGATTTACATTTTGTATTTTTTACATTCTATTTTTTTGCCTTTTATACTGCATAGAAGTTCAGATACATCTTTCGTTATCTATTAAAGAGATCGAGAAAAGAAAATGTATAATATACACAAAGGAAATGAACAACAGGATAAATCAATCGGCAACCAGTTACATATTGACGACCGAGGAATAAACCGTGTGTTTGGATTAGAATGCGACAGGCGGTCGTAGGGCTACTTAAAAATTTAATGGCGGATTGTCCCTGCAGCAGAACCCGCGACCGTAAGGTCATTACTTGTCACACTTGTTAAAGAATGCAATATAAACACACTTAAAAGTCACAGGAAACGATTTCTGGCGACAGTCTACCAAATACTCCATCGTTACAAGCTTGTTACAGTAGTTTTAACGATTTTAGTAACGCACAAACTTGATTATTTCTGTTTATAATATGTTTTATTGTCTTTATGTATCGTTCAGTAGAATGGAATACAATATACATCATACATAAACTTTTTACAACATGTTCAAAAAGTCGGCTGCAAATGGAAGAGTATGTTATTCTTATTACTTATTTGTCAAAGAAATATAAAGAAAGTTTTGTAAATTTCATCAGATTTCGAAAATATCCAGTAATACATCTATTTTGATTTCCGGAAAAATCGGGAAACTTATACATTACTTATATAAACAAACTTATATAATATTGAAATCAAATTGATCCCACTTTTATAAATATATATTCCATTTGTAGCCAAACTTTTTGTTTTTAAATTTCAACAAGCCACAAAAACGGACTAGTGTCCTAATTCTGGTATGCTTTTTTCCATAGAATCTTAATCTCATGGCAGAGCTTTTTGTGTCCAGTTTTTAAGAAAAAACATAATTTTCACAAAATGGCATCAAAAGCTAGTCAAAAAGCATTCTTATACTTCAAAAATATAATCGTGGACGGTAACGGGTAGCCGTTGACAGTTGTTCTCATTAAATGGGTTGTTCCATAATATCAAGTTCACTCCACGTCATTTTTACATTATAATTATTTTGTTTTAATAAATGAACACGTATTTTGTATTTATTGCGGGTTTTCTCGAAATTTTAATGTACTTGTTTGCTTTTTTGTACTCTGGTACGCTATAACATAGCCAATGTATTACAATTAGAAAATAGATTTCAAATTTGAGTTTTTACAAATTTCGTTCTACGATGGCCCCAACGCAGGCGGTACCTATATATCACGATTTTCCTAATGGTTTAAGCGCGAGGTTGCCAAAGCTTCCAATTTTTAACTTTTATATTCTTATGCAGGACCCTCTCTGTCTTTCTACATATCCTATACAGTATACACTATACAGGATATCTCACGGAACATGATCTACATGGGGATCTCGGTGTCGAACATGATCTACATGGTGTTACGGTGTTGGTTAAATGGGAGAAAAATTGCGTAAATGTTGTGCCGGTTCAGAACCGTTTTTACTTTTAAAAATTTTTGCATGGATTACCAGATATTACGGAAAAAGTAAAAACTGTTAACTTCTTTTTTCTTGAATAACTTTGTCATTACTATAAATAGAAAGTCTAAATTTTGTATTTTTACTTAAGAGCATATACTCTAACGCAATTTTTGTTATCTAAAAATGTTTTTGTCCTTCAACTTTGGCTGGCCGATATTCAACTTTTTATTTCTTGTGGACACCATATTGAATTATTACATTCTTAATATACATTCACAATATGCATTAGAGTTTTTTCTTATTATTGTAAATAAACTACACTTTTACACAATATCTAGGTACTTTTTCTTTTGCTCCCATATATCTTTCAAATAACACAAACCTAAAAATAAACCTATTAAAAATATTAATATACCTATCACTAAGCTCAGTTATTATTGAAATCTAGGCTCTATTTCTTTGTGATGAGTCAAAGTAATGAATAATCTTAACCAATCGCAACATTGTATATCAGTTACGTGAAATAAAATTGTCTGCTTTTGGTAATTAATTATCTGGACCCTGATTTGACCACATGGTCAGTGTACGTGGTTATGTCTACTATGGACATAGCATTAAAAAATAAGGCTATAAAAATTGACAGTATACACACTTTGCGACATTTTTGCTTCCCACATAACTCGAGTGCATAACCAGAAAAATGTTTGAAATGGCAAACACTCACCAATGGACGGTAGGATTCCCATACGATATTCTCATTCCCATGCACATTGCTTATGCAGTGGTGCACAGAGCAAATAGAGGGGATTGTATGTTCATGTGTGAATTATAATAGGGACCTGATCTATATGTACATACTTTTACTGATATGTGATATAGAATTAAAAATACCCCGTATCACTATTTATAGATAGCAGTTAGTTGAAAAATTTACACGGCGCTTGGGTTTAAGATAAATAACCATCATATTAATTATAATCATTATGGAAGTGAAAACAGTCGGAAATACTTAAACCTATCGTGCACAGCTGCAACGCGGCGAAGAAACCTGAAAACGTGGCCAAAACTCATAATAAGCTTTAGAAACACAGGCGCACAACTTCCTATGAATATATAAGGATTTCTGATTATCAGCTATTAAAAATTAATGAAAAAGCGAGACCAATATGGCGACCGGAAATTTAAAAAAGTATTCGTATAAAACTTACTTTCTCTAATATGCAGGGTTGGTCAAATTTACCGGAACACCTAAATATTTCTCCAACAGTAAAATATTTAAAAAATTTGTTCAAACAAAAGTTCTTTGGTTTAAAACAAGCTATGGTTCAAAAGTTGTTTTAATATACCGTGGTTCATTTTATTCTGGAACGTTGGTAATCTTTCCCTTTTCAAATGCAACACCTGTACGGTTTTACATTTTTTAATTCCAAGATTAATTCCAAGAATGTTTTGTAGGAATAATTTTTTTTATAATGAATCATTTTTGGTTAAAACCAATTAATCATAATTATTCCAAACTACCGGCACACTAAAATAATTCTATAACCGTACATAATAAAAAAACTCAATCAAAAACTTTTGGCTTTAAATAAGCTAACCTCTAAATCTAACATCTACATATTTTTAATATACAGAGGGTGTTTATAATTCTATGATTAATTCTAAGAATTCTTATTAGAAATAATTGTGTTATAAAATGCATCATTTTTGAGCTATAAACAATTAATCAAATCTCATGAACTGTTATTTAACCAAACAGATAAATAAAATGAGAAAGAAAGACAAACCAATTAAGGGCCATTTTTACAAGTGTGGTTTAATGATTGGAATAGCTATTCCCGGAATAAATACTTCTGCACCGCCTTCCATTGGTTCAGCCATCTGCGTTTCCATAGTAATACCAAGTAATTCCAAGTACTAGGTATTCCAAGTAAATACCAAAATTGCAAAAACAGCCCTAAATAGAATAAAATTAAATGTCCAAACTGCCAAATTAAAGTAAATGTGTAGGTATGTATCTGGGAAAAAAATCTTAATTTGAAGTTTAGAGGTTTTGTTCAAGCTTGTAACTCAACAATAGTCCATTTTATAAACAAATAATTCCTAAAAAGCATTCTTAGAATTTATTTTAAAATTAAATTTTTTTAAATATACAGTGTGTTATTAAAAAAGGTTACAAAATGTGGATAATGCAATGATACAATGTATACTAAAAATATATTTAAATGATAAGTTGTTTGAAACCAAAAACTTTTGTTAGCAATGTTTTTGTTTACTCTTTGAGAATTACTTAGGTGTTCGGGAAATTTTGAATAATTTTGATTTATAGCTGATAACAATGATCAATTTTATAAAAAAATGATTCCTGCGGAATTAAAAAGTGTAAAAATATACAAGGTGTTAACTGAACCCCTATATTAATAATATTATTACTATATTAGTATCATATTCAAAATATATGTAACGATAGCTTGCTTAAAGCCAAAAAACTTTAAGAAATTGTTTACGGTTGGAGAATAATTTAGGTAATTCCGGTAATTTTCGTTAACCCTGTACAAAGATTTTTTATTGCTCATCTTATATTAGATATTTAAAATTCATAATGGCGGATCCAATATGGAGACTAAAACTGTGGTAAATATATGAAGATTTCTGATTGCGAATCTGATATCAAATATTCAAATTCTGATCTATCTGAATATGGTACCAATATTCAAATGGCAGAAATAAATGATAAAACATGTTTTAAACGATATATTATATTATTTCGCGCTCCTCATCGAGTAGTTTGCACCATTCGAGTTCGGCAGGATTGAGTGGAATTAAATTAATCAGAAAGAAAAACGATTATGGTATGCAGTATTTTCTATAATTGGACCGAAACCAAAACAACCAAATCAAACCAATTGTTTGTACCAAATAATATCCAGACTGATCATACTACACTATAGAAACTGTTAAATTGTGATACGATAACATCAAATTTATTCTTCCTAGTGTTAAAATTTTGTATTTTTGTTTGTCAATCACTTCTGGTAAATTTTTTCATTCGATTTTTGAGTTTTTATTTAAACCGTTTTTTCTTCTTTCAAACCGGTAGCCCGCAAACCATAGAAGCAATAAAACTATGCCAAAAAAGGATTTTTTTATGAATTGTAATGTTTTTTAATAAATTAATGAAAAGAAAAGGTAACGCAAGTAAGTCCGCTTGCTTATTCAACCTCATCTGTATTCAATCAGTAAATTATATATACGGTGGGGCAAATATTATATGGCGTTTCCCTCCTAGATTCGGTTGGACAGTGTGTATGTATTTACATACCGTCCAACGAACTTACTTTATATGTATGATAAATGTATTTACATTTACGATACATATAAACTCGTGTTCCTTATTTTATTTTCTTAAATGAGTATTATTCTACTGCTATATTAATTATCGAACTATCTACCGAAGATCAAACTACCCCTAGAGTGGAAACAGGATCACGTTACGGATACAGTAACGTCAAATCACAAGTCTGTTCAATATTCGAAATATCCAAAACATGTCAACCGGTCTAACATTCCTATAATTAAAACTGTCGGGTCGGGTGAGAATTTTAATACCGACAGACGTCACTACGTGATTGACACTTTACCTGAAAGTCCTGAAAACGGCTAGATGACGAAGACTGGCTACCGCCTTCGTGGCCTCAGTCAAGTCAAGCCGTGACGTCTCCTTCCTGGGTGGTTAAGCAACTGGGCCATGTGTTCCAGATAACATAAAATTAAGTAGCTTTATTGGTTTTTTATTAGGCCCTAAACGATTTACACGGAAATTCAAGACAACCAGCTTATGGTTTCTATCAGCTGTCCATCTGCTCGATATTTACGTACACTGTAACCTGTAGATTTGATGTAATATAACCTACTATTTGCAATATTGTTTTTCATTAAAAATGTACTGTTTATTATCAATTTGCATTTTTGGGAAGGAATGATCATAATCATATTGATAGTGGACTTCTCAATTTTATTTGAAACGCAAATAAGTTATAGGTTCACCAAAACTGACAACGGTGAGGGGCGGGGGGCGGGGGGGTGATTTATCAGGACTTTGGCATTAGAAGCATATGTAAACATTACAGGAATGCTGCTATCGTTTTGAAAAAATAACCGCGCTTTAGAATTATGATTTAAATATCTATATATACTTTTCGTACAATGTAATTAGGTAATAAATAAATTGCCAAGAAAACTGCATTTTAAAACATTATGAATGACTTGGTAATACTGAAACTTGACTGCAGCGTTTTGACCCAACAACAATGTGCTTGCACTTGAAGACGACAGTAATTTTCGAAACCGGTAGCCCAAAGTGTCAAATGAACTACATAAGAAAAGACGAGATCTTTTATTTTATTCCAATTTACAATACAATATCTTCGACCAGATGTATCAACACTACTTTTCATCATTGACTTGTCTATCGTAACATAACTGGTTCATCACAAAACACGATCCCTGAATGGTGTTTTAATAGCTAGTCGACAACAAAGAATACAATCGATATCTATATATTGTAGACTTCCGCGGTCTGAGTCAATGATATACCGATTTCCGGGTGGAAACCAGCATCAAACCAAACTATCTTCTTAGCACTTTGTTTGTACTTAGTCCTGAAGATGCCTCTTACAACAGAGTATAAAACGTCGACTGATTCAAAGCCACAACACGGTTTCCACCCGGAAATCAATATATCAATACAATGGATACAATGGATAGTGAGGAGATGATCCATAGCATATGAACTTACGGTTGCCAAAATATCGATAAAATATTTGTCCAAATATTTGATTCCTTTTTATTTACCTGCACTGCTTTTAGATTTATCAGTTTATCACAAATTGATTGATTATTCTAGCGGAAATACGTATAAGATATGACATTTTGTTAGTTATGTATTTGTTCAATCGATATACTAAAAATGCTTTAACTTTAATTACCTTTAAGAGATTTCCTGTTTCAATGTACACATATTTGATATCAGGCATTACAAACAAACACCTCCATTCGTTACTCACCTATATAAGTACCTAAGCATCACATTTACTGCAGTATGCAATTTAGTAGCGAAATACTATCCAATTTGCCAAGATCATCAAGTTAAAATGCTGAAAGCAGTACTGATTATCGCTTTGTTTGTGCAAGTTTTGAACTTTTCTCCAAACAACATGACAAAGAATTTCCCGAATGGAACCCAGCACAACATAACAACTCCATCTATTAACGGAACTACAATTACTGCCACAAAATCATCGTCAACGTTGATCATTGGTAATTTGTATTTGATAGTTGGTCTTATGGCTTTTCTTCTAATCTGCGTTCATACTTTGTAACATAACTCATGCAAAAATTATTTATATTGTGTCACGTTGTTTTCTTATAATCGGTTTTTATTATATCTTTCGCATGCGCTGTAAGAGTGGAGTGCAGATAAGTATGTAACATTGTAAATGTAACAGCGAATATTATTGACAAAAAAATTGGTATAGATGTGTAGACGCAAAAACAGGTGATAATATACTTAGCGAGAATTAGTTAACAAATTTACCAATTAGTTAACAGTTTATCAATAAACTACCTGAACAGTGAAGAACTTTTGATTTCCATCTAAGTATAATTATTTGGGTTGCAGTTACAAACTCAGCATTTCGGTCGTCGAAAAAGGTCCTCCAAACGATATTTTTTATCTGGATCGCTCATTTACAAAAATGTTAATGTTTCAATGCTAATTGCATTTCAGTATATTGGCTAACTACACCAAACAACCGCGGAGAAGTTAGCCATAAAAGATATCCATAACTTTTTTTTATCGAATTTTTTAATGAAACATATACCAAACGATAGAGCTGTTCAAGTAGTATATCCCATAGTTTTGCACCAAAAACTTATCGAAGGGTTTTGCCTAAAATTTGATTTAATTAAGAGAGCGGTACCTAATAAGAGCGTCCGACGCTTATATACACAATTGCAAATTACTCCGTCCACCGACATCACAGAGAATCGATGTCAGCCAATTCGTAAAGCACATGAAATAGTGCATCCGACGACGGTATTAGCAGGATACTACCCTTAAGACATACCCTAATGCGTCTGTAAAATGAGAAATTGCTGCGCAATTCGCCAGGTGAATGCTATAAATATTTATAACTTTTACAATTGTTATTGCATAATTTTCTTGCATACATCAAATTGTAGGTAATTACAAGGGCTACCCACCCACGAACGCTCGGAGTTTTGCACCGTTGCTAACAACCCCTAAATGGCGATAGTACGTATCCACCCATATAGTAAAAATTCGCCGGCAGCCAGAGATAATTGGTTATAACTTTTACAAATATTATTGCATAACTTTCCTTCATACATCAAATTGTAGGTAATTACAAGGGCTACCCACCCACGAACGCTCGGAGTTTTGCACCGTTGCTAACAACCCCTAAATGGCGATAGTACGTAACCACCCATATAGTAAAAATTCGCCGACAGCCAGAGATAATTGTTTATAACTTTTACAAATATTATTGCATAAGTTTCTTTCATACATCAAATTGTAGGTAAGTACAAGGGCTAGCCACCCACGAACCCTCGGAGTTTTGCACCGTTGCCAACAACGTTTTAGGTTATCTGTTTTGAAGTAAAAGATAATTTAAGTAATTCTGTCACTGAACCAGTAACCCGCCACTTGTTGCTATTTTCCGAGGAACACGCGATAACTATCTCGCGGAATTCCGGTATGTTCTACTTATAATATCCTAAAAATCCCATAGCCATAGTTTAGCCATTTAATGTTAATTTAAAATACAGCGTAGTGCAAAACAAGAAATCGTTACATGTAAAAAAAGTTGGGATTGTTTAATCATGTCTTGTTTATTCTTGGATCCTTTTGTTTAATTGCAATGTCGAAATAATAATATACAGTGTGGTCTATGATATAGGGGAGGTTACTTTTTTTATTTTTGGAGCCACTCAAATGAATTTGGAGGATTGTTAGATACACAAGAGATAAATGTTCTTACATTTCCATAGTTTATCATTTTGAGGTTTGTGTCACTATTTCTTCAAAAGTTCCCTTTTTTGATAATATTCGTAATACAAAAACCTGTTATAATCAGTCTTAATCCCATAAACAACAACAAGAATTATTTATAATTTTGCTATAAAAATAATGGAAAATAAGTGTGATTACACCAATTCTGACCTATATCTTTCTGAGAACTGATTTTTTTACTATAGAGTGTGTCCGTTTTACTCGAGTATGGTTAGAGATTTTGTTTATTAGAAAATATGTCAAATTCGTTTAAATAAGTAAGTACTGATCAGCTTAATGAAATAGAAAATTATTGAAGAAATCAATAAAGAACTGACATTTACAATTTTTGTTTCTAATTTTTAATTTTAAACGTAATGTAATTAGACATTTGTAAACCAAACATTCTTCAAGATACGTTTCTACAAAGATATTGAATGCGCAATCATATGAGTGAAATTAACATTTTTTTTAAATTTTGAGGAGTATATGTCAGATTGGATATATAGATATCATTACATTCTAGAAACGGATATGATTATAAAGCTCTTTCAATTTAATTTAAATTCTGTTTAAATGTGTAATAATTTAATAATAAGAAATAAAAAAGTTGAATATCGCCCTGCTAAAGCTGACAGACAAAGACAGTTTTTAACAAAAATGGTTTCACAGTCTACTTTTACGCAAGAATACTAAATTTTGAATTTCTATTTATCGTAATAGTGAAGTTACTCAAGAAAAAAGAAATTGGCAGTTTTTACTTTTTCCGTAATATCTAGTGATCCATGAAAAATCTTGAAAACCTGTTCTGAAAATTGTCCACATTTACGCAGCTTTTGCCCAGTTTAGCTTTTGTCCCATTTTCATGTTCCGTGAGAGAGTATGTAGGCCAATTTTAACATTAATTTGTTATCTCCCTGTATTTTCATATCAATTAATTTTTGCGATAAGGTTTTTTCTTCTAGTTATAAATAAAATTATAACTATACATACACAAACAGTAACTTACGTAAGTAAGTCGTTTTCTCATAACTATGATTTTGAGAATATAAATTTAAAAATTAGAGTAATCCCACCCTGCCGATTTAATGGGTGTCTAGGGACTTCTAATCAAAACAAAATACATTTTCAACCTCAATATCTCCCTCAATTCCCCCCTTCTACTTTAACAGATTTTTAACTGTCTAAATTATGAACTTTACGAATTCATCATATCGCAACAAAAATAAATTCTACCGTAAATGTGTTACCTATATACATATTGTTAATCTTAACTGTATACATAAGTGCTTTAAACTCAACGGGAAGCGTTTGTTTGCAACGCCAAATATTCAATATTTAAACAACGAAACAGGAAAACATTAAAAGGTATTCATGTGTTGCAATAAACGTATCAGTATTTTTATTATACTCTGTGATTGATATCGCATTATTTTCTTATGTATCTACACACATATTGCGTAAAATTGACAATCAACAAACATCCACATAACTGACGAAATATCACATCTGATACGATTTTCCGCTAGAATAATGCATTCGTATGTGTATTCAGATAAGTTGGTATACATTATTTATTATATGTATTACTTAATATGCAACTTCAATATCATATATACAGTATACACATAAAAAATATATTATTTTAAATATGTATAATTTATACACCTGATTGGAAATATTAGGATTTTTTTCTGGTTAAAATAAGTACCAACATGTCAGTGTTGCTTCTAGTTTTTTACTTTTATAACGGTTAACGATAAAAACCGCTTAAGAATGGATTCAGGAACACAAGCGACGTTAGTCCCTATGTGACTGTCAAGTACAGGTCAACATTTTTTGTTTCTCTTAATCGAGGCAGTTTTAAGCACGTCAAGGTTTCAAAATATAAATTAGGGGGTAATGCCACTCTAGAGTTTTTGAAAAATCGAAATTTATTTTTTTTCGTTAAATGATTTCTTTTGTGGAAATATCTTTGGTACGTTCGTTGAACTGACGCTGACAAAACTATGTTATAGCTGTCTGATGTAACGTGTGTTGTTCTTGATTAGTTGGTAAAAAATAGCAGAAATAATTAGTGACATTTCTAGAGTATATCGAGATCGAAAGGAGTCGAAAGGAAGCAGCAGATTTTCAAATATAATTAATATGACAAGCATTGAATCGTTTGGAACTAGAGTCGCCTCTGCCTGATCGAATCCACAGTCCACACCTGCAAACAAGTAATGTCGGTTGAAGATTTTTACAACGTTGAAGTGGATGACGTTTAATTATCATCTTTTGACCTTTGTTACTGTGTTTTCTGCTAGTTCACAGGTTGTAGTGTGTGAAGAAAATAGATCTGGGCGACACTGCTCAATACAGTCTGACCGATGAAATGTCGCAGCACGAGAATTGTCCACCTGGTGATTTCATTTTTATTTTCTCTTTCAAGTGGCAAAGTAATTCTGCATATTGCAGCAAGTATAGCCATATGTGGTGTCAGTCATGCATTATCCAGCCTTATGAAGATTATCGAGGTATTATGTATGAGCATCGGGCCAAACTGCAATAATTTCTGCGCGAAGGCTGACGCACGGCGTATCATGTTGTCAGAGCCATCGCTGACTGATGCTACAAAACAGGCCCGCCTGTCGTCAAAATCAAACAGAAAGAAAGAAGAGGAGGAAAATATTAATTTGAAAAGATAATTTTATTGTCAAGGCATCGTCGACTATAGTAAAATATATCAATTCTATACATCAAAGTTACACAATACTTCAAACCGTGTTTCCTCAAAACCGCATTTTTCAAACTGGCCGGAAAGATAACTTCAACTGATCTCGGTCAATTCACTTGAAATTTTATATGCAGCTTCAGGTTTGAGGTTGAGGCTTCAGGTTTGAGGTTGAGTTTCAGGCTTGAGGTTTCTTTTGATGTCCTCTAACGCTTCAATTTTGTATTTATTTTTTTTTATTGTGAATTATCCCCAAAATATGAACAGTACAGGCGTTTAAAGAGATTTGCAATTCATTAACTATATTGTAAAAAATATACCTACAAAAGCAACTATTTTTTCTCGCGCTGATTGGCTGATTTTTCCAACCGATTACATGAGAACCTCCCCTTAAGTTGTCAATTATTTGAGTGTTTTTTCATACTTTGCGTTCGTTATAAACTCATAACGAAATAGTTATGTTATATCGTTATAAAAACACTATAGCACTAGCTTTTAGTAACTTTTAGTTTTCGAAGATTGGCGATATTGATGCCAAGTGTCAAATAATGCGAACATGTCAATCTCAGCACATTTATTGATCAGCAATATTGTTTAATTTAACAATTCAACAAGAAAACTGTATAAGCTTTACCATTATACAGTAATATTATTGCTTTGGCAGTATAATGCCAATTTTTATGCTATTTTAAACCTCGATTGTAGATACTTGTGAGTTGTGAGCTAACCAGCTCTGATTATTTGTAGATTATTTTTTCGGAAACTAAAGAAGTTAAAAAAAACGATTTTAAATTTATTATGGATTTATTTTATATGACCATTTAAACATCCATAAATCCAACTATATGAAAAGCACCAAGAGGGTAATTAAGCATTCCAAATATCCTAAAAAGGGCATCGTTACAGTTGAAGTGCCATTGTTGTCAGTTGCCGGATTTGTACACAAATGACGATATTTGGAGTCTCTTCTCTTACAATCCTGGCCACCTTTTCCAAGCGTATAAACTGGTCGCCGTTGACAATTACCAGCACTGCCATAATTACAGAATACATGACACGATATCCCCCTAGGTCCTTTAAATTCTACAACGCTGCAACCAACGTGAGTGGTGTTGGCCCAAACCATTTGTGTGTAATGACTAACACCGTGCGAGCATCGCGAGAAATTTAGTATGCAAGCGACGTCGACGACGGCAACTTCATTATACCAGTAATATGCACTCCTTTCAAGAATTGACCAATCGCATTTTTTGGTGTACCAACCATAGAAGTTTTGGCCAACTGACCTATTAAACTTTTCTGTGAGACGACATTTGTCGTGGCCATCTTTGCACTGTCTGTTATGGCATTCAGCAACATATTCAAGATCAGTGTCGTAATTGATAAGCATCATATCAGTAGCACCGATGTTTCCGCCTAGTTTTTCCTGCCCTGAAGCAACCTTCTCCCTGTATTTATTGTGGATATCAACGATACGTTTCCGTATAGATGGATTAGGCGTGAAAAGTTTTGGAATACCATTGCATCTTCTTTCATCATCGACACAATTGCAAGCTGAATTCCGGGCGCCGTATTTGCACGTAAGGGAACAGTAGTCTACTTCTGCGTTCAAAACTCGTAGTGAAAACACAACAACTAGTACTTCTTTCAACATTCTCACGTGTGTCATTTAATAATTGCATATAAGTACTAAATAAAACTCCACCACATATGTGGTATTACTTTATCTGATGTTTATACGTGCTGAACGGAAAGCGTTTGTTTGTAATGAGTAATGACAAATATCAAATTCACACATACAGCATGTTTATTACGATTAGTGGTTGATATCACACTATTTCGATTTACAGCTTGTGTCATGACCAAGAATTCCATTTTTAGTATTGGTACGAAGTAATATTGTAATCAGGTGATTATTAGTTCGAATAAATTGCATAAAAGTCGACGGCCCGTATTGCTCACTGGTTACAGTTGCCAAAAAGTGTCCACACGTGACGCACCGCAGTACAAGTCTTGGAGGGTATGTGTACACAGCTAAAGCCGTCTCTAGTGATTAGCTAGATGATCACAGCAATCCTAGAAGAAGAAGGATGGGAGGATCCAAGAACCAAGCCAGACGGAAAAGAATGGGACAAGACAATGAAAATTGGATGGTCATCTACAACAAGCTCCCAATACGTGAAGCACTGCAGTACACGCTTAGCAGTCTGGGTAGGTACGCGGTCAAAGCCGTCTGTAACGTTGTCCCTAACGTAGATGAACATCGCAATTGTAGAAGACGAAAGATGGTGGCAAACCTAAGAAGGCGATTGGATTTTGATTTTTTTAATGTGTATTTGTTTTGTGTACAATAAAAATTATTTTGTTTCATCTTGTTTAAATTTTGCAATTGCTTTGGGCGAGGAGGGCAAATGGAATTTTTTCGTTAATGTTTTCTAAGATGTTGCGAAACGAAATTTATTTAGGTTATTTAAACCATACATTCGGCATAACAAAATAAAGCGTATTTATTAAGTAATTTTTAACTAACCTAAAAAATGCATTTTGCATTAACTTTAAGGACGATGCGATGTTAACTGATCTTATTTGTTATGGTGTTTTTCTTCTTATTAGAATAGGCAGACAGGTCGACTTTTCAGCACTAAAGCGTTCCGAAAAAGAATTATTTATTTTTTCGAGCCATTCTAACAGACAATCCAGTTGCCATTATGTCCTGTTAAACTCAAATTCTATCACTTTGGAAAATCTACATAGCTTATGATCGTATTTTTTTACATATCCTTCCATAGACTAGCCACGGTCCTGACCTTGGATGATTTTTCAGTGATTTTTGCAATGCTTTTTCCCTGTTTTTTTTATATACACCATCGTTTATTAGTAGGTAGTTTATTAATAATAATATTTATTCATCCCAAAGAAATTACAAAATAATACGACAGGTCAAAATTAACAGTATTAGAAGTAAGTATATCTATGAAATTCTATGATTGTCAATAACACAATTTCAAGTACCAAAAGAAAAACTAAAGAATTCATTTAGATCATAAAACATACAATTCAAAAGGAGACTCTTAACTTTACGTTTAAATTGAATAAAGTTTTTATACTTTATTTCGTCAGGAAGTTCATTAAATATTTTTATTCCGACTTTCCGAGTATACTCGGGGATTTATCGGAGACGCTGAAGTTTGTTGTTTCTCTGAGTAAATCTCTACATCTTGTGTCATACTGAGCGCTTGTCTATGTGCAGCTGATTTTTATAAACGTATTTACAGATGTCATAGATATAAAGACAGTACAGAGGCATAACTTGACGTTGTTCAAAGATAGGCCGACATGACTGACGCGGTGAGGCACCCACAAAAAGTCGAATCAAGCGCTTTTGAGCTACAAAAGCTTGATTTGTGAATGAGGGAGCTCCCCAAAAAGCACTGGCATATGTTAGACTGGACTGAACATCCGCAAAGTATAAACTCCTCAACACACCACACTGCGCAAAGTACGTAGCTGATAGACTACTGACGTCAGCTTGCCGACGAGAGACCCAAGGTGCATCTCCAACGATAATGAATCCGAGAGCTTGATCCCAAGGAAAGACAGATCATTGTGAATCGAAAGCGGGCGACCGCCCAGATCAACGGAACAACTTGGGGCAACAGTCCAACGCCCCGTGTGGAAAATCAGTGCACATGTCTTCTCGATATTTAAGTGAAGCCCGTTCGACCGAAACCACTACATCAAGACATCAGCAAGCAACTGACAAGACTGCTCCGTTAATTGTAGGGTTGGAGTTGATACTGCAACCGATATGTCATCAGCATCAAATGACCATAAATTAGTCTGTCAGAAAGCTGATTATATCATTGGCAAATAATGAAAATTGCACAGGGCCCAAAATTGAGCCCTGGGGCACCCCAAGCATGACCAGAAGCACAGAGGATCTTGCAGTCCGCACCCCATCACGCCCAAACGCAACCTGCGTATATTGACTGCGACTTGTGAGATATGAAGAAATCCAGTCAGCAGCAGGTCCCCTTATCCCCTTCTTTTTAATCATAGTCATAGTGTGGTATACAGTCAAAGGCCTTTGACAGGTCGCAAAATACACCGACTGGATATTGCCTGGCCTTCAGACTGGAGAGGATGTTGTTATAGAATTGAAGAATTGCTGTTGTTGTGGATTTATTAGGGCGAAAGCCATGTTGGTTCTCATGCAGGATTTGGTAACGATTTAAAAAAGGATTCCAACCTGTTTAAATATGCATATTCGAATAACTTAGAGACAGATTTGGTAAGGATTATCGGCCTTTATCGGCCTTAATACACATCTGTTGTTGCGTTCTTATTATATGCTAGGAGTAACGCTTGTCGTTGTAGTATCTCCTTTCACTGCTAATACTGGTAACAGAACGTATATTCAAACCCATTGTAACAAATAAAACCTCCATGATAGATGTAAACAAGCATTTTGGTCGCCATATTGGATCTGCCAATTTCAATTTTGAAACTGCCAGATTTGGAATGTGACACCCTTTACAAGCATGATTATAGATTACTTCGGTGCTGCTCGAACAAACCTAATATACAAATATAAATTGTTTGACAGAAATAAACGTGTTTTCTAACAAACAAACAAAATTTATTTGAACTAAACGAAATTTACTGTGTACTATGCACCTCGACCTTAAGAGCGTCTCAGTCTTGACGAAATTATTTCTACACCATTGTTTGAATAAAACGCTCCTTAGACAAAGAAAAAAATCTTAATTTACAACAATAAAACCAAAAGTCTGTTCTTGAAATTCAAGATTTAAATTCACCCCATGTACTTACTATTCTAATACTAATTCAAATCCGACCAAAAATGGTTAATCCGTTAGTTCGGATAGGAAAACAACAGAAACTTACCTTAGTGCTGCCACAAATTTGTTTCTCAAAGTAGTAAATAGCATCAAAACCTTTAGCAAGAACAATCAGGCCACTACGGATCATAAAATTATTTAGCGCAGGTCATTTTAGTGCAAAGAAACCAGTTTTCTATTTGCTTGGTTATCTAATAGAGATGAATAGCACCATTTCAAAATGTCAATGATATATTTTGCAATGGTATGTTTTTTCGGTGTTGTTCTCAACAGCAATATTAATTAGGTACCTTTCATATTGTTGGGTTCTGAGGTCAGCGTATAAGGTCAAACAAATCGATTCAATTTTTAAATTAAAATGTGTTTTGCGAATGACGACCATGTTATGAAAAATGTAATTTTCGGTAGTTTCCTGATTATTTTTTATTGTTAATGTTCAAGATAAAATAAAACTCCCCATTAATATAATATAATCTTTAATTAATATAAGTAATATAATAATAAGAAAAAACTCTACAAAATAAAATATACAAAACTTTAATAAAATATTAACTAAAACTTATGCTCTTGCGTTAAATACGACACGTAGAAATTGTTCATTACATGGCTCCATAGTGCCACTGGTCCAACACTGGGGCAGCTTCCCCTGTATAATTAGTAGCGTTCGTGAACACAGGCGGCCGCTGAGGCACGTATTGGTACGAGGTCAAATACTGGTTACTGTTGTAATACGTAGTGGTTGTCGGTGGAGTATGGTTCTGGTACGGAAACATCGTCGGACTGGTGGTTGGCGAACTAAACCTTTCCGTCTTTACCACAGAAGAAGAAGAAGAAGGCTGCAACTCGTGGTATCTCGAAAACGGATTCTCATAACAATCAGCTTGATGAGCTTCAAACCCTCTCTTGGTCTTCAGATTATTATTACTCTCATCGTCTTCCTTGATATAGTGATGATATGCTTGGTATGGATTCTCTGAGGGCAAATACTGATCTAGGTCGCTGCTGTCTATGCAGTCTTCAGCTATGTAGGTGTTATCGATTTCTGGAAGGCGATTGAAGTCGATATTGTGTTGTTCTAAGCAATTGTTTCTCATGTGAACGTTGGGACTGTGAGGTTGCGATGGACATGATACTGGAGACGTGGAACTCTGACTTCTTGGACTGCATGGGGAGTCTTCTTGCTTCATGCTTCTACCGTAGGAGTTATGGACGTCGCTGTTCGGCTTGTTCTGTTTCCTCCTCCTTGGTTGGTATTTATAATCAGGATGTTCTCGTTTGTGGATTAATCTCAAATTTTCAGCGGCGTCGATAAACGGTTTCTTCTCGTGATCTTTCAACACCCTGCAACAAAGAACATTCTATTACAAAAAATGCTAGACGATTTATTCAGGTGTTACTAACGCAATGGGAGAAAATATGTTTACATTGGAATGTAACGAATATTAAATATTGCGCAAATAACTAGGGCAAGTTGTGTACATTGAAAAGTGTAACGCGACGCGATACGGAACCCTTTATTTTCCTTCTTTGGTAGGGTAGATAACGGAGGATATCCTGTGGTGTAAATTCCTATAGGCAAATTAATGTTTGCCGGTAAACTGATAATTTTTTGATTTACTTTATTCGTTGCGATTAAAAAATGGGTGCAGATTGGTTTATTGAAATAATTCGGTAGATATGGTGTGTACTTGCCCAAAATGTAAATAAAGCGTGCCGGAAAAACCACCAATCACCAACTGTCAAGGAAGATAACCTAGAAGGTACAGGTTTAGGGGCAATAATTCTAGATTGATTGAAGTTTTAATAATAATATAATTTTATATTATACAATAAATGAATAATATTATAGTTGTGTAATATATATATATATATATATATATATATGCCACAACAAAAGTTGGTAAAGGGATTTATTTCTTAATACATTTTGTGAACCAAGAGAACATTTGCGGTAAGTAACCTATTGGTTAAACAGTTGTTCCTTAGGCTTAGATCATAAAAAAATATGGAGGTTAAAATAGGGCAATGTGGGCATTCTTTCGATAAGAAAATCTACATATGTCACCAATGATACCTCTGTATCTGTAACTGTAACTCTCTAGTTACACGTTCGAAATGTATTATCACCGAGTTTAACCAGGATAAATTGGGACAAAGTGCATATTTATGCTGATCTGTCATCAATTACTAATTATTATACAGGATGTAACCAATAGAACACAAAAGACAAGTTTTGAGGGGCTTGTCTCCATACAAAAATATGAAAGAAAGTGTGTATATAAATATTTCTACCAACTTTAGAAATACCTTAAGGTAGTGATCACACAAGCTTCGAAAAGTCTTAATATTACTGTTATATGTTAATGAAGAAATTGTGTGATACTGATACCAATTTTAGGTAAGCAGGTTATCTTTCATTCTCTTCAAAAGAATTATAGTTATGACATATGTTGGTATAAAACTGTACTATAATTATCGAGCGTTACTTTATCTTTCGTTTTTAGCCATACCTTAGGAACATGCCACACTCTCATCAGGAGTAGATGGGACCAAACCACTAAGTGTGTTTTTGCAAGAGAAACCCTAAGAGCCCCTTGCACAAAGACCACAATGTACTACCTTCAACTCACCAGAAGCAACCTCAGACTGCTAACTGATATCTATACAGGGCACTGCAGACTTAAAAACCATCAAACCCGCATTCGAATCTTAGAGGACCTAATGTGCAGAGGATGCGAAAGCGAGAAAGAGACGGCAGAACACTTTCTATGCGAATGTCCGGCACTTTCGACATTACGTGAACGTTTCCTGGGTGAAAGATGGCTGGATTTATCCACCATCAGAGGGGTTCCGCCGAGCGACGTTCTCGCCTTCACGAAGGCCGCAGGATGGCTCGAGGCAGACACAGCCTAGGCCATAAGAACCCCTCGGAGGTTAGCAAAAGGGGCCTAATGAGGCTTAGGTGCTGTGGGAATTGTCCCACCCTCCAAGATATCCATAGTCCATAGTCATATTGCAACAAATTTCGACATTATGATAACTACTAATGTTAGCAAAATTTAGAGCACTTCAGCCCATAGTAAAATCCTAACAGAATTAAAAAAAAACAAAATAAAGGATACTATCTTGAAGAATGTGTTGTTTTGTTTGAATTGAGAGTAGGGATGAGGTGTTCTGGTATAAGTTGTCGTGGTATGAGATGTCCTGGTATGAGCTCTCCCATGATATGAGATGTCCCTTAGTATGACCTGTCTTGGTATGAGTTGTCGTGGTATGAGTTCTCCGCGCATGAGGTGTCAGAATCATAATTTTCAAGCCGTTACATATGCATGTTCAAGTTTGTGCGATAAAAATATATGTTAGCATGAACTATGAACCAGTGACAATATTGATGAATACCGGTGTATTTTATTTGATCGCAAGAACACTACGACATCAAAAACAAGCCAAGAATATTCATAAAACCCGTCACCTTGACTCGAAAGAATTGAGCCGGATATATTTTGTATTATCTGATTATTTGAATGGAAATACCTGAGCAATCCGGCGTAAATCTTATTAAAAGTCATGAAGTATATTTGTTTGCCTATCTCCATTTTTAGGGCCACATAATAAATAAATTAAAAGTGGCCTGTAATCAGACAAGACCGCTTTAATGCCTTATCCCCAATAAATTTATTTGCAAATTCTTTTTTACTAGAGATATTTTTATTATATATGAATCGTTATAAACTGCTATTATTTATATGAAAGAATTCTTGTCTATAAAATAATAGTACAAAGTAAAAAAAAATTTAATTGGTGCCTACAATTTCTTTTTTATTAATTTATTGTACTTTGTGGGTGAGGGCGGGGTCCTCAAAGATATTTTGCCTAGGGCTCCGACTACCTGCCACTGATTCCACGTCAGAGAAGTTCACTATACTTTCTTTCATTTCCCTGCAGCTTTTATATACATAATGCGAAATGAATGTTAAAAATATCTAAAAAATCTCTGTTTAGTAGGTCCTTGTTCCAGTAAAGGTCGGGAATATATTTCCATGTTGATTTATTTTCTATAGTCGTTAATGCATCATTTCACCCTCTTTTTATACTTTTGTTTACTATTTTGATACCATGCAAAATAAATACTTGATAGTTACTTTTATTCGAGAAGATTTTGATATGCAACTAATAATACCTGTATATATCGCATCTGCATCCATAGCACACGATAAACCGATATAAAACGCATACCCGAAGCTAAAACAAATCGAACCCGATGCAGGTTTTAGATAAAGTGGCCAATACGCGAACTTATCTCGACCAATAATGACTAGTTTCGCGTTTAATCCGTTCGCGTGTAATTCGTTTTACGATGTGGTGTGTCGACGGTAAGGAATTAAAATTAATTACAAACACCAACGCACGAAAACCGACCGCGGGTAAATAAACATAGTCTCGGGTAGGTATAAACAAATGCCGGCGGTAAGGCCGGGTAACCAGCACGAGCGCCGCCCGGCACGCTGAAGTTTGCTGCCCAACGACGCACGACGCAACGAGATCCGTAATCTGTGATTATTTATCTTTCGCCGCGAATGTCGTTTTCGCTTACGGATGCGGCCGGAGTCTTGAAAATAATTTTCGCCCACATACGCGATATTTATTGAGGGACGGCAGGCGGCGACGTTGCCATTTTATACATATACCGCATATAAAAATAAATATGTTGTTGTTGTTGCTGATGATGATATCGCGTTACAAATTATAAACGTTTAGCAGTTTAGTCTCTTTAGATTACATTTTAAGTCCGGGATGTCGCATCGTTAGAAAACAGATACAAATTTGCCACAAGTCAAAATTTTTAGAATAACCGTAACTAGTTAACGACACTACAATTGTATGAATACAATTCCGAACTAAAAATTTGCATATAATGTTAGGTGTTTGAGTATTTGTTTTTTTTTGTCATCTCTTAAGCAAACGCTATCAGTTCTTTAACATCACGTGTGAACGACCCTTTCTGTATTTAAGACAAAAGAACGAAGCTTAAGGTTGATTGAGACCCTTTCTTTTGAAAAGTTTATAAAACTTTTGAGTAAAAAATATCTTACTATCAGACAATCCATGCTGTCCACAGTTATCAATATTTCATCTTTTTCAATTGCTCTTTTACCGACAATTTTTGTATATAGTAAGAGCTGTTTTACACTACCGAGAATTATAACGAAAATAATAGCGAAAGTAATAGCCAAAAGTTTTGTCGATGAAAATCGGACGTGTAAAACCACTATTTTATAACGAAAATAATAACGAAACTTTTTGTGAGAAAAATACCACACTTAGAGCTGTTTTAGAGCTGTTTTACACGACCGAGAATTATAACGAAAATAATAGCCAAAATTATCGCTATAATTTTGGTGAGAAATATTGGCAAATTAATTTCGAACGATAGTTAAAAGTTGTTTGACACACGGCAATTGATTTCGCTATTAAAGTAGTCATGCGCGTGCGTACTATAGTAAATATTTAGATATACGCGGTTGTAAATAAAACTTGGATAAAATAAACATTACCTATACAATCGGTGGTTGTATTTCTAATAAGGAAAGGGAAGAAAAGCATGATACAAGATAATAAGGTTATGTATTTGCATTTTTGATAGGTGTTTACATAATCATAATCTCATCCAATGCCGTTTTTCTGAGGTGGCAATTTTTATTGTTGACGGACTAGATTAGGCCACTTTCTGTATTCTTCAACTAAAACCACCACTTCGGCACGGGTCCACGCCGTCATAATGCAGCTGTAATAAATCCTCACAGAACAACTATTCTTTCTCGGCAATATGCGCAATACGAGCGTGCCGCCCCGCCCGCCCCCGCCGCCCATCATACGCCGCCCCCGCCGCACGGCTTACGCCGCCACCGCCCTGCTTACGCCGCCACCGCCGTCCCCGCCGCCCGGCTTACGCCGCCACCACCGCCCGGCTTACGCCGCCACCGCCGCGCGGTTTACGCCGCCACCGCCTTGCTTACGCCGCCCCCGCCGCCCGGTTTACGCGGCCACCGCCCTGCTTACGCCGCCCAGCTTACGCCGCCACCGCCGCGCGGTTTCCGCCGCCGCCGCCCTGCTTACGCCGCCCCCGCCACCCGGCTTACGCCGCCACCGCCGCCCGGCTTACGCCGCCACCGCCCTGCTTACGCCGCCCCCGCAACCCGGCTTACGCCGCCACCGCCGCCCGGCTTACGCCGCCACCGCCGCCCGGCTTACGCCGCCACCGCCGCCAGGCTTACGCCGCCCCCGCCGCCCGGCTTACGCTGCCCCCGCCGCTCGGCTTACGCCGCCCCCGCCGCCTAGCTATCACTGTTTTGAGCGTTTTGAGGTTAACTGCGCGGGCCGATCAATATAATCGTAAATTGTACGAAATGCGCAAATTATCGCGCATAATCTCGCGGTGAATAGAGCAAGTGTGGTATTTTTCTCACAAAAAATTTCGTTATTATTTTCGTTATAAAATAGTGGTTTTACACGTCCGATTTTCATCGACAAAACTTTTGGCTATTATTTTCGCTATTATTTTCGTTATAATTCTCGGTAGTGTAAAACAGCTCTTACACGACCGAGAATTATAACGAAAATAATAGCCAAAATTATCGCTATAATTTTGGTGAGAAATATTGGCAAATTAATTTCGAACGATAGTTAAAAGTTGTTTGACACACGGCAATTGATTTCGCTATTAATGTAGTCATGCGCGTGCGTACTATAGTAGATATTTAGATATACGCGGTTGTAAATAAAACTTGGATAAAATAAACATTACCTATGCAATCATTGGTTGTATTTCTAATAAGGAAAGGAAAGAAAAGCATGATAGAAGATAATAAGGTTATGTATTTGCATTTTTCAGAGGTGTTTACATAATCATAATCGCATCCAATGCCGTTTTTCTGAGGTGGCGATGTTTATTGTTTACGGACTTCGAATTGTATAGATTAGGCTACTTCCTGTATTCTTCAACTAAAACCACCACTTCGGCACGGGTCCACGCCGTCATAATGCAGCTGTAATAAATCCTCCAGAACAACGATTCTTTCTCGGCAATATGCATAATACGAGCGTGCCGCCCCGCCCGACCCCGCCGCCCATCTTCCGCCGGCCCCGCCGCCCGGTTTACGCCGCCACCGCCCTGCTTACGCCGCCCCCGCCGCCACCGCCGCCCGGCTTACGCCGCCTCGACTGCCGCCCGGCTTACGCCTCCGCCACCGCCCTGCTTACGCCGCCCCCGCCGCCAGGCTTACGCCGCCCCCGCCGCCCGGCTGACGCCGCCACCGCCGCCCGGCTTACGCCGCCACCGCCGCCAGGCTTACGCCGCCCCCGCCGCCCGGCATACGCCGCCCACGACGCCCCGCCGCTCAGCTATCACTGTTTTGAGCGTTTTGAGGTTAACTGCGCGGGCAGATCAATATAATCGTAAATTGTACGAAATGCGCAAATTATCGCGCACAATCTCGCGGTGAATAGAGCAAGTGTGGTATTTTTCTCACAAAAAGTATCGCTATTATTTTCGTTATAAAATAGTGGTTTTACACGTCCGATTTTTATCGACAAAACTTTTGGCTATTATTTTCGCTATTATTTTCGTTATAATTCTCGGTAGTGTAAAACAGCTCTTACTCTATTCACCGCGAGATTGTGCGCGATAATTTGCGCATTTCATACAATTTACGATTATATTGATCGGCCCGCGCAGTTAACCTCAAAACGCTCAAAACAGTGATAGCTGGGCGGCGGGGGCGGCGTAAGCCTGGCAGCGGGGGTGGCGTAAGCCTGGCGGCGGTGGCGGCGTAAGCCGCGCGGCGGTGGCGGCGTAAGCAGGGCGGTGGCGGCGTAAGCCGGGCGGCGGTGGCGGCGTAAGCAGGGGGCGGTGGCGGCATAAGCCGGGCGGCGGGGGCGGCGTAAACCGCGCGGCGGTGGCGGCGTAAGCCGGGCGGCGGTGGCGGCGTAAGCCGGGCGGCGGTGGCGGCGTAAGCCGGGCGGCGGTGGCGGCGTAAGCCGGGCGGCGGGGACGGCGGTGGCGGCGTAAGCCGGGCGGCGGGGGCGGCGTAAGATGGGCGGCGGGGGCGAGCGGGGCGGCACGCTCGTATTGCGCATATTGCCGAGAAAGAATAGTTGTTCTGTGAGGATTTATTACAGCTGCATTATGACGGCGTGGACCCGTGCCGAAGTGGTGGTTTTAGTTGAATAACACAGAAAGTTGCCTAATCTATACAATCGAAGTCCGTAAACAATAAAAATCGCCACCTCAGAAAAACGGCATTGGATGCGATTATGATTATGTAAACACCTATCAAAAATGCAAATACATAACGTTATTATCTTCTATCATGCTTTTCTTCCCTTTCCGTATTAGAAATACAACCACCGATTGTATAGGTAATGTTTATTTTATCCAAGTATTATTTACAACCGCGTATATCTAAATATCTACTATAGTACGCACGCGCATGACTACATTAATAGCGAAATCAATTGCCGTGTGTCAAACAACTTTTAACCATCGTTCGAAATTAATTTGCCAATATTTCTCACCAAAATTATAGCGATAATTTTGGCTATTATTTTCGTTATAATTCTCGGTCGTGTAAAACAGCTCTAAGACCATAAAAAAAAAATTCTGTCTGTATTTGATCTTCTGTTGATAGTGCCAAATACAGAAATTTTTGCATTCAGTGTCTTCGACATATTACTTTACAGATTCTCAAAATACCCTATGAATTAATGTTTCTATTACTTTTGATTTCTCATGAGAATTTCTCTGATATTTATAGCTTTTTATCAATATCGATATCGCTGGTTTACTATAATAAAAGTGCGAGCAACTCTAAAAAGTAAGTAAATTTGACAGGAAAACCATTTGAAAAATATCTCCTATCTGGCAAGAATCTAATAGAAGTATAGATGTAATTTGTTTTATATTTAAAAAAATATAAACATTGTGCTGCTTTTACTTGCATTCTATTGTAATCGTGTCGAAAAAAAAAATGAGATTTTAGAGGGAAATAGGTCTTTTTGGGTCCCCTGAACATTTTTGACCAAAGTACAAAAAATGTCACTGTGTGTGTACCCGATTTTTGTGGCGACCATTCCGGAGAAACTACTAAATGTATCGGGACGAAACTTTTGATGACCAAACTTAGAGCTGAAAAGCGTTTGGTTTAAAGGGGTCCAAAGAAACTGGATGTTTACTCTAAACATTTTTTTACGATTTTGCAAATGAGCCGCCATTTCTGTAATTTCGTCAAAAAAGTTAAATAATAAATTAAAGTAGAGAAAATTCGGAATAATTTAAGTCTTAAAAATTTTTTGGTAAAATTAATAGTTTACCTGCATGACAAATTCTATTTGATCGAGATCGGTCGTGTCTGCATTAATAAAAACTATGTAGTTAGCCAAGATTTTACAAATAGTGTCATTCTAATGACAAAGGTAGTGTCAAACATAGATGTTTAGTATTTTAATGAATCACACAGTGAACTCTAATCAAACTGAAGGGACGCCCGCTTTAGATGGCAAAAATTGAGGCAGGAGCAAGCAAAGTAGAACGCTGATAGCAGAACGTTGTAGTGTTTTTTTCTTTAATTGAAGACCATCTCCGGCAATGGCACCGTATGAGATTGAAAGAGATGGCTACCCCCACATAACTGCGAGTTCCATACCGCTTACCAAATGGGTTTTTCTCAGTTATTCACCATCTCGCGTCCTTTTCAGTTGTACGTATTATACGATCGAATAAATACAGAAAAATTATTATTTGGAACGAGAAAACATAATTTCTTGAATTTATTTACTAGATTCAAATGCATATTTACTTGGATGTAGAAAGTTAGGCCAGATACTCAATCGAAGTGAAATAATTTCTCAGATAAATGCTGTCGACAAATAAATTCTTTCTTTATTAGAACCAATATTGTATTGTATTGGAATTTTGCGTCCCAAAAATTTCAATTTCTCCAACGAAGTAATAGTAAATCCATCCAAGTGCGTAGTTATTTGATCCAAGAAAATACAAGACATTTAATATAAGTGAGTTTGTTTACTGAATAAAAACCCACCAATTCTTTAACTGAAGTGATTCTCACTTCTTTCAAGTAATCCTTTTCTCTGGAATAAATATGCGCATCGTGATTTTGTCAAGGCTTTTGTCGAGATCTAGTACGAAAACAACAACGAAGTACCCGTAGGAGATGTGCCTTGTGATTAGTGTACAATAAACGTTTCAACATGGAATAGTTTGATGTAAGTGTAAGGGGTGACCTCTCACTTGTTATGTATGGCTCTACCTGAACCATACTGAAGGCGCTTTCCCGCCTTTTTTGATATACAAACTTTACTTACTTTAATTCTTATGGTAGCGTGAATTAAATATCTCTCTTCCGGAGGCTGTAAATCTAGGTTCTTTCTCTGAGACTTTGTCAGAGAAAGATGAACCACAAATTACTTAACACTTTTTATAGAAGCCAAAATGCTTCTCCACAAAATGGACTGATTTATATTATTCTATCTAATAAACGCAAATCCAAAACACATTAATTATCTATTAACAAATAACATGAACAAATGCAGAACTGCTTACAAAAAGCGATGAACGTTAACCCTAAACAATGATAATAATCTTTTGGTAGAGATGGTCACAATATAAACAGTATAAACCACTTACACGTTAAAATAGCTGGGAACGGGAAAAACACAAGACAGCACAATTTCTATAAAACGGCCCTCATAATGAGGCCATGGGCGGACGGTCGACACACGTCCGCCTCGTTCAAAACCCGACACCAAAGAGAATGAATCGTTGTGTGTCTTTTCCAGCCCTTAAAATCTTCTGACGCCAAACAAGACGACCGCAGACGCTTGGCAAATACCAACCTCGATTCCGTCTTAAAACAAAATACACCAGTGTGCATATTCAAATCTCCCACTTACTACATAAGGCACGCAACAGTGTAGAACGAATAAGTAAATATAACATACCTTACTTGTTAATTAGCAATAGAAAACGTATTAGTGCCCAATCTTTAAAATTATTACATTAAGTAGCTAAAAATATTAACCGGGAATAAAAATATGCACTTCATTGAAGACTGTTTACTTACTTCACCAGAGTAACAACCTTCGTAATCTAGTAATTATCCCAAGAAATAAAATTTCTTGGTTGAAGTCAATAATCTCTCGCGTATATACGAACCTACCAACTACTTCATCCAAGTAATTCTCTCTTCGTTCGGGAGATCACTTTTCTGTGTGTGTAGAATCCCATGCAGCTAAACTATTAATTTTTATATAGAAAGATAAAGTCATGTGCCTGGCCACATCAGATTTTTTATATCTATACCTTTGTCAACAGAGAGAAAAGCTGTTATAATCTACAATTGTGAAAACTGCGCAAGAAGTTCAATTATAATTCCTTAAAACGTTACAGCAGTTTGACATATTAACAAAGCAGTATTTTGCCTTTTGGTCAGTTATGAGACTGGTTTATATTTATTCGTATTTTTGGGTATATGATTACAAACTACAACCTTTCGTGATATATTCTAGGAAGTCTCGTATTAATAAATATTTTAATTGTTATTTTAAAGTGAGATTTTAAACGTTACTGAGAATGTATCATAACTTGCTTTTACTTGCTCCAGAAGATATTTATTCTGTAATACAGGCTCATTTAATGCAGAAAAACATATGGACATGTTTAATTAGTTAAAAAATGACCGCTTAATAATGGATGAATGCTTTATTATTTATTGTTCAGCACAGCAACAACGCACAATTATACACAATTATACAATTATAAATATTGTAGAATATGTTTTCAATGCAATGTATAATGTATTTTCAATATAGAAGAAAAATGGTATTATTTTTTATATTGATTTAATTTTAATTCATGGTCGTTTATCTAAAAACGCGTTCAATTTACATTTTTTTGTCGTCTTGTAGATTGCACTATGTAACTGAAAACGCTTCTATATATTTGTTCCCTGTAAATTAGTTCGGGTTAAAGGGTAAAATGTATTCTAAAAACTATTAGAAATGTAATAGATGCAAAAATATTATTATATTATATTATTATTATTATAGTAATTTGCAATAGATAACCTGACAAAAAACACGAGCATATAAATTTTGCCAGCGTCTAGCATCAAAGTGGTCATGGTAGGTAATGACCCGGAATGCGATGCTGTCAAACCGTAGGGATACGCGGTCACGGCACGACCGATTCCCGGGTACCGATACGAGTCCGTATCGCGACGAGAATCGCCCAAATTAATATCTCCGAGCGCCACATTACGCAGCACAGGCGGCGACTTTGAGTGCACCACCCGCGGGGTCGCTGTGTGCACTGATTGCGGCCGCGAACCCCACGAACCAAGCGGGCGGCCACAGAACCCCGGCACCGCCACCGCGATTGCTACGAATCCAATCGAACGACTTGACAGCGGAAATGTCATTCGATAGATGGTTTTACTCTTAAAAATGACCAACCAATACATCGATTGTAACATTGAATTTTATTACTATTGCAAGAGCACATAATTTAACGAGCCTGCTGTTTATGCATGAAGCGCTAGGCGAGTGTATAGGCATGAGAGTGATAATGTAGCTGGGGGTTTTATGTTTTTCATGTCTCCAGCTTGGACACTTATTTATAATCTTGCAATTGTATTCTCACGCGTTTTCGTCGGGAAGTCTTCCAGTTGAACTACCAAGTTAGCTCAGTTCTGAACATGAGAGTAAAGAACATTTGTTTTCACTATGCCTGCTGTCACCACAGAAATGTCTATGGTTGTCATACTCGAAAACAGATGATTTCATCAGAGGTTGGAGAACCGCTATGGAACGTTGCGGCTCTAGGGCAATGTACAAAATACAAAAGTCAAATAAAATAAGATCACCAATTTGATTGTTTGTTGATAAGAAATATCCACCCGTTGTTATATCTAATTGTAAAAATGATAAATTGAGAAAATTGTAAATAAAGTATAGCGATGAGTGTAGTTATATTTCAGTATGTTGGTACGGATGTGACATCTACAGTGTCATGAACGAATATAAATATATCAGAATTTGAATTATCTTTTTAAACTTGACGTTTCGTAGAAGCGGTATCAACCTAACATTTCCTATAGAGAAATATACCCATTATAGATTTTTTTTAAAATACGTATTTCTCAAAAAGCAACACAAAAACGTCGATAGCACGACTAGCTCACATGCGTCGGCGATGCTCCGCCATCGGTGACGCGCGGTCACGCGCCGCATCACCGCTCGTCGCGCTATTTCGTACTTTCGGCACTTGTGAGATAAATAACTATTATTCTGATGACAGTAGATAGTGTCAAATGCTGATGCTTTGACAATACCTGCTATTGATACTATTGACTATTAAAATATCTGTCAAATCCTGGCTAACTAGTTTAATTTTAATGCAGACACGATTTATTTCAATCGAATAGATTCTCATGCAGCTAAACTATTAATTTTATATTTTGTATGATAAAGTCATGTGCCTGGCCACATCAGATTTTTTGTATTATCGGCAAAGGTTTCAAGTTCTGTTCGATGTATAATTTGAATAGAAATATCTAATCATTTCGCTGAACAAGTCAAAATAATATTATAAAGTATATTTGGTTGCATACTCATTTCGAACCCCATCTTAATGGTAGCTACTAATATTTATTTAAATGAGCGAGAATTAAAAAACAACCTTTTTCTTTTTTTAATGATAAGAGGCTGTGATTTTCATATGTTAAATTCTGAATTTTCTGAACTACCCTGTATACGATAAACAAATACGATACCAAATTTTTACTTTATCATACGCAGTATGTAAAGTATTGTAATCATGCCGAAAATAAAAATTGAGATTTTAGCGAAAATAGGTCTTTTTGGGTCCCCTGAAAATTTTTTACCAAGGTACAAAAAAATTTCTGTGTGTATGTGTGTGCGTTTGTGTGTAAACGATTTTTGTGGCGACGATTCCGGAGAAACTACTAAAGGTATCGGGACGAAAGTTCATATTTAGAAGTTTCATGACCTAACTTAGAGCTGAAAAGCTTTTGGTTCAAAAAGGTGCAAAGGAACTGGTAGTTTATTCTAAGCCTTTTTCAAGGATTTTGCATATGAGCCGCCATTTCTGTAATTTCGTCAATATAGTTAAATAATAAATTAAAGTAGAGGAAATTTTGAATAATTTATGCCTATGACATTTTTTGGTAAAATTAATAGTTTAGCTGCAAGAGCAAATTCTATTTGATCGAGATCGGTCGCATCTGCATTGATATGAAACTACATAGTACCCGGAATTTTGACAAATATTTTTTTGTGCTGTCACACTCGAAAACAGCTGATTTCATCAGAGGTTGGAGAACCGCTATGGAACGTTGCCGCTCTAGTGCGGCAAAGTACAAAATACAAATTTCAATAAAATAACCAATTTTTAATTATTTTTTATGTATATATTTCTCAAAAAGCAACACAATAAACGTTGTCAATAAACGATGTCACTCCTGCCGAAAACTAGATAGAGCGACTCGCTAACTTCCGACGGCCACGCTCCGCCTTCGGTGACTCGCCGCATCACCGCTCGTCGCGCTATTCCATACTTTCGGCACTTGTGACATAAATAACTATTCTTCTAATGACGTAGTGTAGGTAGTGTCAAATGCTGATGCTTTCACAATACCTACGATTTATCTCAATAAAATAGATTCTCGTGCAGCTGAACTATTAATTTTATATAATGTATGATAAAGTCATGTGCCTGGCCACATCAGATTTTTTGGTTTTGGACAAAGCTTTTGTGAAGAATAAAGTTTTCTGATAAATCAGTAATAAAAAAATCCCATATGATGCTGAATTTTGGCGGTCATTTAGTCATTCATCACTCATTATGCAAATTCGGCGTTTTATCTACCACTCAAAAATTCATCATTCTTATAAATTACAGTATCGTCTGTATATTGTAAATATTTGAGCACTGAACTAGCATGAAAACTGGCTTTTTTATCATATTCCATAATTTACGCGCTGACTATACTATAAATTTGCGACTTGTAGATTAAAACATTATGCTGCAATCAAAGTTAGTTACAAAGATTTAGTTAACATGACAGGCTAGGGTAAAAACTTTAAAGTGTATGTTTGATTTTAATTTGAAAACAAAAATTTAATTATGGCACTTTTTAACGTATGTATGTAGATATGCTTTTTTAGTTATAAATTATGACTACTGAATACTACTAACATTGCTTTATAAAAAAAATTTTATTTTTCTGTGGAATACTGAAGAAACAAGCAATTTTTACCTAAATAATAAAAATAGTTTATATAGAGATTTGTCATTCAGTAGAACCATATTTGGCCTTTTGTGCTCGTTCACTGCGACAGTGGTTAACAATCGGTGATAAGCGGTGATAATTTTGATTAGAGAAGAACGTTTATTAGAGAAAAATCGAGATGTGCTTGTCTGAGAGACGATAAGGAGATTTATTATGACAGGAAGCAGGAATAATAACAATAAAAATAATGTTTTTTATTTGTTTGTGATAGCAGCGTCCGCGTCGACGTGCTGAGGTCACAAATAGAAATGTACATTAAAAGAATGTTTAAAAACTCATGCTTGTACTACCGACATATTTCATTTGGTGATATATATGATGAAATACATATAAAATATTGCAAGGAATAAATAATATGATAAAAATAAATCAGAATTAAATATCATATGGCATTCAATTACATATTTTTAAAAATATACAAAATTACTTTGTATTGGCTTACATCTAGCGTCGTGTTTGTGATTTTTAATAATTGCGTTCCAAAATGGAAGTAAAGTGCAAGTAAACTCCTACGCCATGGTTTCTGCGTCAACAATCGCTATTCTATTATTCTATATTATTTTAACACTTTACGTACGAAATCTTGCATAGGTACTCATTTTTTTCTCTTCAAGTAATATTTTTGTTTTTAAATGCAGATACAATCTAGTCCGTTTGTTTTATTGGGAGCGTGCCTCGGATGTTTCAAAGTGCCGACGGCCGAAAGGTCTATATTTATTAAGACCACATGACACACACACACATACATCGACTTGGATCTTCTGACATAAGTAAGAGCCACTATCATGTCTACAAATCTCCCGTTACATATGTTCATTCTAGCGATTACAAGGCACCAATTAGGTCGGATACGTAAGCATAACGTCATTCTCGTGCTTTGCATTTTTTTCTTGTTGTCTCAGTGAGAGAGAGCTTCCGCCAGTGGTTCATAATGATAGTTGAACATTCATTTCAAAGTCTATGTTATGTATTAATAGTTTGTAAGAGAACTGATTTGATTTCAAGAATATCACCAACCAAAAAGAGTTCACTGTTGGATTTGGAAACACCAGAATTTCTAAATTTATATAAAATAAATGATAGAATGTGGCACTCGCTTTATAAAGCATTTTGGCACATTCGTTCATTTTCTTTATACAAACAACTGATGCGTCAATTTGGTGTCTTATAAAATATTACCATTTGCTTGCAAAGAAATATTGACAGTCATAAACAGTGTGTCTCACGGGACGTTGGATTGTATAGGTACTTTTGTTATGATTAGAGATAGAAACTCGGTTAAGTGGACAAAGTAGTGCATTTATATGTGCTCTTTTACAATCTGTATAGTCAGTAAACAGCTGAATTCCAAATGGCTCCCAAACTATTTTGAAAAAACCAAAAAATGTCATTTTTTTAATAATGATCATAACTTCTTTACTTGTGATCCCATCAAAAAAGCGTTTTGACATTATAAAGGTACTTTTTTTGTCAACAATTTGATTGTGTAAGTTTAAAATTTTTATATGGTGACGTATAGTGGCCAACCGATTAACCTGACCAATTTTTTATAACAAAAATTTAACTTCGGATATGTATCGGCAATATTGCTCTCTGAGAACGTGGAAGAAAGAATGGACGATATACAGTTGGCGTTACGATAAGGTATGTGGTTCCAACAACACGAAGCACCTACACATAATGCCCGACTCGTGAGGAACTATTTAGATATAAACGGAGAGTAATTGCTACCTATTCAGAAGTATCATGGCCACCAAGATTGCCGGATCTTACCCCTTGTGATTTGTATCAATGGAGTGACTTAAAAAATAAATAAGGTTACGTGACACCGTCATCGCCGCTATCAACTAGACTGACAGAAGAACCCTCGACATGGTCACCATATTACGGAATGCTGTGAAAAATGCCTCCATGAAAATGGCGAGATTTTTTAAAACATTATTTAGTTTGTTAAAATGTTGTTAGTTTTTTATGTTGTCTAGTTAGTACAAATAAATCCATTCCAAAAGTTTACTGTAACTTGACTATGGGCACATAAATACTGTATCAGACCAATGTGGTTTTCATGGCAGCATGCGATCATTTCAGATATTAAATAAAAATTTTGTCCAATTTTGTCCACTTATTGTATTCTAAAGATGGCAAGTGGCAAACCAAATTACTAAGAAAAAAAATTAAGAAAAAAACGCGTTTTTGATGGGATCACACATAAAGAAGTTATGACCATAACTAAAAAATTAAATTTTTTGTTTTTTTTTTCTCAAATTAGCTTGGAAACCATTTGGAATTCAACTGTTTTCGGAACAGATTATAAATGAGCACATAAATATGCACTACTTTGCCAATTTACCCGACTTTCTATCTCTATTAATAACAAAAAAAGTACCCATACAATCCAACGTCCCGTGAGACACACTGTATAAAAAAAGAGTTAAGACAAAGAAAGTTATTTATTAAAGTATATTATTTGATGATATTCACATTGCCACTTGTCTTTTCATTGACAGTTTTGAACATATGAATTTTTTATTTTTATGTGTGCAGGTCTGTTATTATTTATTTATTTACATTTTGATGATAACAAAAAAGAAAATTTTTCAGCCCCCAACATGTTAACAATTTATGTCAATAATTGAATGTATGTATTTCTATCTGAAATATATTTTGTTATCATCAACCCGATAAAAATTAATACAGATGCAAATATTTAAATTGAATAAAAACATCCCATCCACATACTATAATACATATTTATTTAAAATCGGTTTGGTTTTCCGCAAATCCTGACGCATTATAAACGCAACCTGATTAAACTCCCATCCTCAAACTTAATAATAACTCAAACATCAATACATATCAAGTTCTATTTGCAATTTACGCAAACCAAGTTATCTTTCACAGCGTTAGATTAGAATTTATTAATCAAAGTGTCGGCATTGCAAAAAAGACGCACAACAGACAAATAACGTCCGCCACACAAATTGGAGTTATGAATGAGCAGCGGGTACTATAATAATCTCGCGAGATGAATTAAATGCAGCGGATATGCGATAACGCATCCAAAAGTCATAAGTCGAACGTTGACTTTAATTTCTTGGACGGCGACTCCGTCATATGCATTATACACACACATATTTACTGGGATTGTGGACCTCTCATCTTGACCTTAGCTGATATCAGCCAACCCACGAACCGAACCGATATGTTTTTATGAAACGTTTTTTTTTAGAAACCATAGAGAAAAAACGTGATTTTTCTAATATTAAAACAAGACGCGTGATGAAAATTTGACATCCGTTATGTTTGGTTAGGTTGGAGTTAATAATGATTTGGTAACTTACCGCCATAATCTTCCTAGCGTTTTGGATAACTCTGCGTTGTGGAGTTGAGGATGTTGGTCTGCTAATTTTCTTCTTGCTGCTTGTGCCCAAACCATAAAGGCGTTCATGGGTCGCTTGACGTGTAATTTTTTCTTGTCAGAAGCGGCTCTGGAAACAATAATAACAATTTATTTTCTGGACAATTTTGAATTAGCAGCATCCTTGATTTAATTCGGATTTCTTAAACATTTTGATCATCGGTAGATGCAGAATATTTGTTAAATTATCTACATTTAAGTTTACGTTTATAAACAAATGTGTAGAATATCATAGCAATTGTTGTTTATGTTTTATACGTATTGTTAATTTATAGCCATCGATGACATATAAAAAATGAACCATGTTTTCGGTAAGCTACTATTAGATATTTTGTTTGAAAACACATAAAGAAAATTGTGTAGGTAATTGAATTTTGTTAAGGCCACAGTTAGTGCTCGTTAATTTGCTTTATTATCGAATAGGTATTAATTAATTTCTCGAAAGTTTAGCTAATGGAACCATCGTAATAGTTTTCCAATAAAATTTAAATATACGTACTTCTTCAATAATTTTAGCGGTTTCGGAAATAGTAGAAGGTAGTTTTTGGGAAAATTTCGAAAACCCTTGGTGTTAAACTTCGGTATTTGCTAAAGTGATGCGAACCAATAAGCATACAGAATATCAAAATATGACGTCAGTAATGTTTTTGAGATAATGACACTCTTGAGAATTGTCAATATCGTCACCTTAGCTCAGGTTTTCGATGGCCACAGGTACAAATTTTCACATTCTAGAATTCTATTTTTACTTTATCATAGGCAGTATGATGAAGTATTGTAATCGCGCAGAAAAAAATGTGATTTTAGCGGAAATAGGTCTTTTTGGGTCCCCTTTTGGGTATTCAGAACGTCAGCGGTTGCGAAACGTCAATTCAACACGCAAATGCATGGAGAATGCGATGAGGAGGAGAAACACGCGCGCGCGTACGCTATGTGAAACAATGTTGAAACAGCTTGGTATTTCCATGGTGTCAATGTGACAAAGTCAATGTGTATTTCGAGTGCGGATAGCAATATTATTATGCATTTTTCAAGGATTTTGCAAATGAGCCGCCATTTCTGTAATTTCGTCAAAACAGTTAAATACTAAATTAAAGTAAAGGAAATTTTGTATAATTTATGTCTATGACATTTTTTGTTAAAATAATAGTTTAGCTGTAGGAGCAAATTCTATTTGTTCGAGATCGTGTCTGCATTAATATAGGATTTGCCAGATATTTTTATTCTAATGACAGTAGGTAGTGTCAAAGGTTGATTTTTGACAATACCTACTGTCAATATCTGTCAAATCCTGGCTAATTCCTTTTATTTTAACGCAAACACGATCGATCTCGATCAAATATAATCTCATGCAGCTAAACTATTAATTTTATATATTGTATGATGAAGTCATGTGCCTGGTCACATCAGATTTTTTGGTACGTAACTCTAAACCACGCTGCCATTGACCATAATCGAAAATAAATCTGATATGAGTACTGCTTCGTTTCTTTTTTCGCTTTTAGCTATCTTTGAGTTGTCATATCTAAACCAAAAATAGCAAATATAGCAGTTATTTTAAAAGATTGCCGTGTACTTTTTAAACTTGTATAACACTTGCTATGTGTTGCTATAGCTATTTTACTGCTAAATGAGCTCATTATGAATTTATTTCAATAATTAGAAATTCGAATGAAAACAATTTTGATGCCACGTTGACCTGCGTGTATGCAATGGCACATCTTCTACAAGATTAGACAGTTTATTTGTTAAAATATCGCGATAAATTTCCCTGTTTCGATTTTCAGGTAAATCCATGGGGCCAATTATTTGACCGTTTCAGATGGTTTTCCAGCACATTACACAGTAGTTGTAAGAAATTATTTGCACAAAGCTGATCCGCACTGAAGGATCGGCTGCGGTTGCCTATTTTTATGGCCTTCTTGGTCTCCGGATTTAAATCCTCTAGTAAATGAATTTGAGAGTTAAATGATCTCTAAAAAGTCGCGCTTGCGTTTGATTTGGTGGCAGGCAATTTTAACACATTCTTTAATTTTTATGTGTGTTTTGATTTTATTTGTAAATAAAAAACTCGATCTCCTCTCTAAAACTGCCGATTTGCCCAAAATTTCCTTATTACGTTAGGGGACGGTGGAGCGAAGGACCTTAGCCGGTGGATATCGATATCGGAAACACGAACAAAATTCCTTTAGCTCTTTAATATCTGGCCGAACCGCTCCCGACGCGACGTCGATTAGTGGTAGTTTTTTTTATTAGTATACCGATAAATACCCGTCCCATTAATTTGACTAGTGTTTTCATTCGAATTCTACTTATTGAAATAAATTCAAAATGAGGTCATTTTGCAATAAAAGCAATATCTTTTTTTTCTATAGTAAAACAGCTATAGTAAAGTTTCGTTTACATATGACGACTCAAGGTAAGCTAAAAAGAAAATAATAAACCATGAATCAGAGAAAGAGATTTTTTCCAAATTTATTGCAGAATTTGTTTTAATTATTTATTTATTTTTTTATTTTGTACGGTGGTCAATAACAGCGCTGTTTAGGGTTGCGTGCCAAAAATTTGAATCTTAGAACTTGTAATGTTGAACCAGTGGATTATAAATATTTTCAGGCACATGTCATGCTGAAGATAATTAACACTAAAATAACACAAAAAGGCTCACCGTAAAAAGATTTTAAAAAAGAAATTAAATTAAAAGGACTGAAGCAAATAATTACCATCAACGCTAATTGGCTCAAAGCCTTGCAGAAATGATTTTAAAATCAATCTATGCACACGTATTCGATTTACGAACGTTTCGGGAATGATTCTATATGATTTTAAACAGTTTAAAAAGACGCAAATGAACAACAATAACAAATAAAATTTGTTGTGTATCGCTGCGCAGATAACTTTATCCGCGATAATCTGTGCTAAATTCCGGAAACTGGTGCCTTATCATATTCATGCACACATATTAGTCCTACGTCAACAGGCTTTCAGAGGAAAAGTTCTTTATTAAAACTCCATGTTTACCGTTATTATTAAATTATACTATTTTCCTACTAAAGTATGAGAAATGATTTGAATAGGTTTTCTAGATTTGTTGTCCAGAACTGAAGTGAGGTGATTTGGTCGCAATAATGTGTTAAAACTTATGAACTTCGAAATAAAACTGCCATACATAATTATGGAAATATTTAGAACCAGCTGAAAATGATGTTGATTACACTTTTGCACAAAATTCTATTGAGCAACTTGCATTATAGCAATATGATTTAAATACGCGATTCGAAAAATACACTTAAAACAATAACTATGAGAAATTATGTTTTAATTCGAAATCTTTTAATGACTGTGTATTTATTTACAATAACTTAAATTAATAATTGTATATTTACATTAAGATAATAATGCTCTTAACTTGTAGAACGTAGGCACCTTTAAGTTGCCAGAAAGAGAATTATATAGTATATTAACCAAACATTGATTCAAATTTTGGGAAGCCCTACTAACGAATACCAACGAAGACGAGAGACATAAAACATAAGCTACAATGAAAAGGGTATAGTGTTAGTATATAAGAGGGGTATAGTAAGAATACATCTTTAGATGCCAATAGGATTTGAGAAAAATCATTTGGATAAAATTATTTCCCGAATTTAATTTTGGAGAACAAATCGACAACAAACTCAACAACAAATTCAACAAAATGAAAAATTACACTACTATAGAATTGTGTGCTTATTGCAATACCAATCAGTTATTTCTGCCGGAGCGTGAATATGTTTACTTTCATCAAAACTATAGTAAATGACTCATACGTAACATTTCTTTTTTCTTTAATGCATGCCATCAACCTTCCAACCTGTTCCTGTATCAACTTATGTATTATTATATTATACAATCAAGTGAAGACAAAGGACTCTATTCATCCCAGTTGTCGCGTGCCACATTCTTTTTCGCTGACCGTTTGCCGCAAGCTCGAACCCACAACATCATCATCCCGCAGTCGTTAAATACGTCGAATATAAAATGTTCATTTCTCGCCTCTAAAATATATCAGGAGACACTATAATTTCAAATATTTATTATTTAGCGCATGCCAGCTTGTTTGTTTTCGGAGCAAATCGGGTATTTATTTATCGGGGTTTTATTAGTTTACTTGACACATATAATTGCCCACGTTTGTTTACAGCAAGTGCGCGCGCGAGTAAACATATTAAAAACGACATTATTTTCGTCTGGAACTACAAAATTTCGAATCATTTTATGAATTCCAATCGCACTAAAAGCTATATGACGCATTTGAAACGATGGCGGAGTTAATCAGTCCCTTAACAGTAAAAATGTCAACAATTTGTTTCAATTGAATATCAAATAATACCCATATTTTAGTCAATTGTATATATAATCGTTAGTATAGAGTTCAGTTAGTGTAGAGTTAAGGGTAGCGGAACGGTTTACTGGTAAAAAACTAAAAAAAAAAATAAATATAAATATTATTTTTTCTAACTTGATTTGGTAAACCATTTTATGTAAGGCTACTAGAAGTTATTAAACGCAATACCTACGAAACCAAACCTATAATTAACATTATCAGGCAATTGTAGAGCCATACGCAATTGGTTTAAGAAATATCCGGGAATTCTGACAAATTGCTAATCCGTATAACTCCCACAATTTTATTGTCCTGATTAACGAACTTGCAATGTAATTAAAATAAAAATAGGTCCGAATGAGAATCAAAGTATTGAAAATTTTGATTTATTGCTTGATATTGGTCGGAGATATAGAAAAAAATTCTTCGGAAAGGTTGTTCAGAATCAAATTTTAAGGCAAAATGTCAATGCAATGTTTCTTTCATTTCTAATATAACTAAATAATTAAAAAAAAACTATCCCAATCGTATCGTAAAGATCCGTTGATCAAACTATTTCATTGGTATTGTGGTATTTTTTATCTTGCCGGCCCCTAAACCCGTTGCTCCCGTAACCTGTCGTTCGCTTATTGTTTGGAAAACGCCTGCTGCTTTATTTTGCCAGATAGTTTAAGTTTTCTGACATTGCTGAACAAATAACACTCGAGTTATATTTGAGTGCGTTTTTTTATTTCGTTTCGTTTTGCAATATTCAGACTACGAACTCTATCCTTTCAACACCGATGCAAGCAGTTCAGATTTAGTTTAGCAAAACAGACCAAACATGATGGGCTTTATTCTGTATTCCCTAATTCAAAACGATTCCAAACATGATGTGGTTCATCCAAATTCCATTTGGCTAGTGATTTACCTCAATGTATCTTCTTTTCCTTCGTTTTGGCAATTTTGGCAAGAGAAGATTATCAGATCGGATTTAAATTGATAGAATTGCTGATAAACATGGTTACGCACATCCCGTGTAACGGGGTAACCCTAATAAAGGATTTTTGTGATTTCTTGTAAACCTACCTCAATAACTATTTTTATTGGATTGGATTGCTTTGGTCATTAGGGGGGATTAGGGAGTTCACTTTCAATGTTTGGGAGTAGCCGTCTGCTGTGTTTTAGTAATGAGGCTAAAATTTTTGTTCACTAAGTCGTAATTGACAATAGCATAAAGTATGAATCTAAAAATTGCTAGTTTAGCATTACCGCCTTTTTTTAATAATGAGACAAGTGGAAAATTTCTATACCTAATTTTATTATATGTATGTTCTTAAATACATATTATATATATATACAATATAAAAAAGTATAGTGTCATTAAAGTTACCGAAATGTTGTAGACTAGTGTTATTATTGCTTGTACCTAGTAAAATAAATTGTGCAATGGTGATCAATTGCGCTACTGATTTTCTTCGCGCGTAACAAACTAGTATATGTCAAATTGATTTCTCATGCTAAAGTCCACCAAACATAAACAAAATTTCGTAAGTGACAAAACGGTTGCTAACTGCTCCTAGATCTTCACAAAAACCCGCGACTTTTTACACTTTACACCGGCAGCATTCGGTCGCATTAAACCTCCATGAATCATCCGACAATTTGCATTTTACTGTTTCCAGTGGTAATGAAATAATTACCGGGTCATGTGATTGTCGTAAAAACTTTATGGTGCTCCGACTACGGCGGCCATTTTTCTGTCCGTTAGCGTCAGATTGTTTTATGGGCGGTAGTTACATATTTAATATGTTTTAATTATGGTGCGATGCGCGGACGTCACGGCGGAATTAGTTATTCGTGTGTTTCTAAATGTTTAATTGATGTGATTATATAGAAAACAGATGAGGTGTGAAGAGTTCGAAGGTACACATTGAAACTGTAAACAAACTTTCAGCGTGGTAAGCGGCACCTGCCTTCTTCGATCTTCATCATTGCTTGTCGATAGAGATAGCTTGTGAACAGGCTTGATGGTATTTGCTGATACGAAGATTAAGAATGAGTAAAGATTACATATGTGCTTGGAATACAGTGCCAACTATATACGTACCAACACGAGTCTACAGTCCTCTTATATCTATAATAATCTATATTATGTAGTATTATGTAGTATTATTTATATAGGTACATGTCATAAGCGCAGGGTAATATACATGTATGCTAAATTACGATAAATACTGGACTCTTCATGGAACTGATATTAATGCCGAAACTACTGTCAACTCAATTTCTCTAGTCAATGTTATATAATCTGCCTTTAAATGTTGTTTGAATTAAGTTATATTGCAGAAATCTGCGTAAATTATTACATTAATTTAGAAATAATTAACGAAATTTATTTCTCGTACACTGTTTTATCTTTATTAACTATAAGAGGGGGACTGGTTTAGCTATTAGCATCATCAGACCCTCGTGTCAAAGATATAAAGTATACAATTAAACACACACACAAACATTTTAAAATAAGACGTTAAATTGTAGATATAAAATAATAAATATAAATTAATTAATTAAAAACTGTATATGGGACTTAATACTTAACACAATACTGAATAAACGTACACACATGTTTACACATGATCGAAAGGATTTTATTTATTATTTTATATCTACAATTATGTCTTATTTCAAAATGTTTGTGAGTGTGCTTAATTGTATATTGTATTTGTATATCTTTGACACGACGATCTGATGATGCTAATAGCGAAACCGGTCACCTCTAGTTAATAAAAATAAAATAGTGTACGAGAAACGAATTTCGTTAATTATTTCTAAAGAAAAACGTACACAGTATGGATAATCAAACATATATAAGAAATTAATATTGTACGTAATAACATATAACAAGAACGCATTGTTTAATTTCCCTAAAAAAACTGCAGGCCCGAGTTGGATTTGACTCAAGAGTTACGGATTGCCGGTCCGGAAAATGACCGCTTTGTTATTTATCTGATTCAATTTTCAGATACCAATAATATACTTCATTAGTGAAGCACATTACTCATTAATGTGGATAATAGAAATTTAAAACAAACTTTTACAGAATGACTATAGAAAATGGCGTAATTGAAACGTTAGGTTTAACAAGCACGTAAAGTAATGGAAAGATGTGTCTTCCTATCACTAATTGAGATTTTTAAGCAGTGTGTCGGTGTCAATGTACTGTTTTTCTGTTTATCTGTAGTCTAGTATATCCAAAATTTATTATTATTGCAATAAATTATGTGTGCTAAAGTTAAGCTTACGTGTTAGTACTTCTATTGATTAAATATAAAATTATTTTTATATAAATTAACATAAAAGTTTTCGATAACATGAATAACTAAGGTAATCCACCTACCTACTCGTAAAGTTAACTTTCGTATATCTATATAATTAAATTGCAATGAAGGTCAACTCAAGCTCTGTGTACTAGGTTTGTATTAGTATATTATTTGACGAGCACATAATTAAGGATATAAATCGCGAGGTTGAAGTTTACACGAGATCCGTAGGCGAGCGTGTAATCATGCGAGCGATTTATATCCGAGTCAAATACGATGTTTCATTCACGACTCATAAATTCCATTTTATGCAAAATATTTTAAATGTGTTTGTCAATGATGGCAAGGCGATTTGTCAAATAACTGTCATCCACGTAGGTTTTGACAGACATTGACACTAGCGTTGTATAAAGATGACAGTTCATTCAAATAATGAAGTCATTATTCTACAACGCTAGTGTCGTTATAATCATTGGCGTGTAACATGATGGGGATTGTATAGTCATTGATACGTATGCAATGAACTTATTATATGTGAGTCGTAGATAAAATATATTATAATGCATTTGCAGCAAACTCCAAATTCCGCAAAATTATTTGCCAGTTATAATACAGCTATATTACTCTCATAATACTCTCAGCTATAACACATAAGGATATCTGATAGCCAGAAATTCCAGAGTAATGATGTCGTTAACTTTTAACACACTAATCAGTAACATGCATCACTACCATATCTTTCATCTCTTGATTTGCTCTTTATAGTTAATGTGTATTTTTTTCAAGAATATGTTAATTTTCTATATGTTAAGAATACGAAAAATATGTTAAGTAAGCTTTGCTGTTTTTTTAGGTTTCACGTCAGACCTATTTGCGTCAATTGAATTCCAAGGTTATTACCGTATAGTTCACAAAATTCCCCAAAACCAAAATTATTTTACCATTGCCAATTTAAATAACCAGTTACAAATTTTTGGACCTTCTACTGTCATCGAAACAAATTCATGCATTTTCTATATATGAACGTTGATGATAACCACAAATTTTAGTAGACACGAATTATAAAACCTCTAGTTACCTTTACCAAAAGTAAGCACGTGCTAATTGAACAAAAAACTATGTTAGGCAAGTAGTAGGCGTTGACGTTTCACAATTTCTAGCACGTTTACCGAAATCTGACAAAAGAAAAGCGCGCACATACTCAATTATGTAAACACGGTTCTCCGTTGCTGGTAGATGAAAAGAGCCGTCGACGGTTAGGGCTAATTAACATCAGTACCTTAATTAGTCGGCTTTAAAGCCGACCAGATCGTAAAAAAGGAAAACACTTTTTTTTTTGTTGTATGCCAACTGCGATCGCCGCCGCCGTGCGCGGTGTGGGTTGGTATTAGTATTAGTATTAATAGTACAGTTATAGTTAAGACAATACCGTTTAGTATGACGGGCGGAAGAAAACGGCCAAAGAACTGTGGAATGTTGCGAATGGAGTGTAGAAAATTTGCTTTAAAATTATCACATTGTCGGCTATATAAGAAGACTACTTAAGAATATTTGTTGAAGTATTCGTGAGTTTTAAATTTCTCTATGGAGTGTACGGAAATATAAAGCAAAGACATAATTTATAAGATTTTTATACTAAATGCATGTCATAAATCCCAAGGCCTTAAAGGTCTATTGAAGTGCTATAAACGAGGCTTCATTTATGCTTTATAATGACAATCAGTGGAGCGTTATCAGCAAAGGAGATTCTAAAAGCAAATCTTTTATAAACTCATTGCTGTAGCAACCAATACTTTGAAAATTCTATATTGCAGCAAGAATACCTATTTATTTACATATAAATGTAGGGACACGTATCATACAGATTTTTAAAGTATTTATTTGTATCGTCATGATAATTGATTGAGTACCAAATAAGGGGTCTTTAAAGTTAAATACAATTTATGAAAAAATTTCGAAGATTGGAAAATTTGTCCAATTGAGTTGAAATTTTGTATGTGGACTGTATGGTGACAATGACATGAATCAATATATAAAAATGGAAAATTTTCTGAATTTCAGAAAAATATTTTAAATTTGTTAAATTTGTCCAATAGAGTTGCAATGTTGTATTTGGACAGATTTCCGGTGACAATGACATGAATCAATAAATAAAAATGAAAAATTTTTTGAATTTTAGAAAAAATATTTTAAATTTGTTAAATTTGTCCAATAGAGTTGAAATTTTGTACCTCTGTGGACTGATTTCCAAAAACTGTAAATTTGGTTATAAAGCATAGGTAGTTTTTTTAAAAAATATACGTTTTATATAAATTTATTATGATTGTATTTCCATGTTTATTAATTATCATTAAACTTTTAAAATAATTTGATACTATCTGATTTATTTGTATTTTCTAGATACGTCGTCAGACTGCATTCGCAAAATGGATTTTAAACTAACATAAAGGAAATAGAAAAAAAGGTGCAAATTCACGTTAATTTATTATGGTTGCCAGATTGCACTCGGTGCCATTTTGAATTATAAACATCTAACATCAGACATCATCTGTCAACAGATTTGGAATCCGAAACTTTCATTCATATATCCCATGTTTTAATTTTTATGTGAATCCCACACTTAACTACATGTTTGGTCGCCATATTAGATCCGCTATTTGGAATTCTAAAAATCCCAAATCATATTAGGAATAAGAGACCCGAAAAACCCCTTACGAGAATGCTTAAGTCTTCTTGAGACGAAAGGTGAAGATACCTAATTTACACTATTTTGTAGATCCAGGCCGATGGCGCTATAGATTAAAAAAGATATAAAACCTAAACGGAACAATGAAATAATAAATTCTACCAAAAATCTTGACACTAATATCGATATTCTATAATCTAATAATGTTTTAACCAGCGTAACTTCCAAATATGCGCGAAATTATTAACTTTTAAATTTTGCAAAAGTTTGAAGCGTCATATAGCGCACAAGTTTACTGTTTGCATCAGCAAGATAAAGTATTTTTTTAACTTTTCGTTATGGCATACGGCTTAAAATGTTGGAGTAGGTACCATTGCCATACATTGACTTGTTCTATCTAAAAACACTCAATTTCGGTCAACTGGTTCCTTTTCATATCCAGGCACACATATTATTCTGTAGGTACCTACCTACATTTTCTTTTACTCAAAATTAATTCTCAAATTAAAAATAATGAATATGATAGGAACATTTTTGAATTTCTGATACCAAGTAGAACCTAATCAAATTTGTTGCGCGAACTATATTAGGATACATTTTACAGCTCAAGATTACGATATAAAATTTATAGAGCAAGAGTTTCCCGCAAAATTATTATGTAGAAAGCAAACTTCATTCTTAGCAATAAGTTTTATATGGACCTAACTGTTTTCTCAAATCCATAAAACATTATAGCTGTGTGATATATTAACAAAACAAAGAAAAATAATACATATTAAAATAATACGAAAACCTACAGGAACGACATAAGCAATGCACAACACAAAAAAAGTAAATAAATTAATTAATAACTTACAAAATAATAAGACTAATTTGAATAAAAAATAAAGAAACAAATAAGTTAATATCAAATCTTTTGTCGGCTTTTTTGCACTTTATTGAAAGCAATTGTCATTTTGAAATAGAAGTTACGTATGTTTTTAACTTCTTACGAAGCAAGGGTCGTTACAGGTTACACTTCACATGTCGATAACTTTTTAAGGAATTGAAAAACAAATCCGTTCAAATATTTTACTCAGAATGAGAGCTGCTTTATAAAAAAATAATTTTTATATAATCATTTGTAACCCTGGATAGGTATTGTTGTATTCCTGTCTTTTGGGTGGTAGGGCGATGGAACCAACAAGGCGTGAATTTATTGGTTGAAGTTATAATTTCTGACACCAGGGCAGCCTTTAGTGCAGCTCCGTAATACTCTTGAAGATACTTCTGGATAATTCTTGAAAGATTCTTGAATTATCGAAGCACTGATGACTTTCAGGCGAAGTCAAAGATAAACCTTGCTTTAGGCACTTGGTACTACTGGGTGAAGCCAAAGATGAGTTCTAATGTTGAACTTTTATTGAAGATTCACTTTTACAATATGGAGACTTATTGTTCTATTCAGAATACTAAACTGTTCTAGCCAAAATACTAGACTGAAGTTATGATAATCCGGTCGGTTATTTATACTTTAAAAGGTGCAAGCTCAGCAGCTTCTAGAATTATTGTAACTATTGCGCCATAAAAATAAGGGTTTGCATCAACATGTTTACCTAGCCGTATATTCCAGATTGCTATTTCATAAGATTGCGGAATTGGGGGTACACACTGAGAAAACTGTATTATAAAATATGTATTATAGCCAAATGTATTTTAATATCTATGAAATAGTATGTTAGAAATACATATTCCATTTAATAAATGGTAAAATACGTGTATTATACGTATCATTTGAATTTGAATTTGAAATATTATAATTCTGTATCTTAAATTTTGTGATACATTATTATAGCATTCATTAATAAAACGTAAACCGGAATTTATTATACTCAGTAAAATACTATATTTTAATTTGTATAAAATCTTTCCTTATACATTATAATATTGTATGTTACCATTTATAAGTGTATATGTAGTTTATTAGAAAGGGTAGATATAGATGGCGCTAGTTCACTCTCCTCCTATAAAGCCACCACTTTGGCTATATAAAGCCGGAAGTAATACGGATTCAGGAGTTTATCAGATGCCAGGGCTAACGTGGTATGACACGGATAGATTGAGGTGTGCTAATATATAGTAAGACAATTACTGATGGTAAACATACATTAAGGTATCGAATCCTTAAAATGTGTGTTTAAATTATAATATTGCAATATCTATTAACTATATTAACAAATTCAGTATCTTAACATTTAAAAATGGGTATTTTAGTTTTTATGAAATCGAGTTAATGCTATTTAAAATTAAGTATTTTAAAATTTGAAATATTTATATTTTATTATTACATATATATTATTATACCTTTTATAATATCATATTATAAAATCTACTATAAGACAGTATTATAAAATTTCATATACTGTACTTAACATATGCGTATTGGAAGGTTTATAATACAATATTCTTGTCACAAATGGTAATATATTTTATTATAAGGATTATGAGAATTATTATAGTGGTCCCTATACAGTTTTCTCAGTGCACAACAATATATCGTATCATGGTCTAACCTGTCACACAACCAACAATGTATTCCTATGTAATAATGCCAGTAATAATAGTAACCATTCTGAAAATCTAATCAATATGATTTGAGGTTTTGTTGTTTTAATTTATTGGACTAGCTACCTTTACAATCCTATTACAAACACGCTACAAAACCCTCCAAAGAACAATTCTCAACACATTTTTGCCAGGTATTTTAATTCTTAACTAACGGGTAAACACATGCATTGAAAATCTTTGAGAATTTTCAACCGTTTTTTCCAATTTTATCATAATTTGTCTATTTCACATTTTCTCTCTAGATTCTAGACTCTAGAATGTATATATTTTTGTGGGTTTTCTCTGGATTGTTCTCCTTGGATGAGGCATAGTTGGTTGAGTTACATCGCCACAAAAATTTGTATAATACCATCTTCGCGTGGTGACGTTAACGTTTTAATTCATGCTTGAAACCATGTTGAGATTATATACATTTTAGTTAACAAAAACGTTATGATATCGCTTATTATTTACTACGATCGCGCTATCTTGCTTCCCGTCTTGCAAAGCTTAGTGATCAAAACAACTGGTTTTATCAATGACAAAGACCAAAAACGTTAAAAGATCATTGATAATCATAATTAGATATTTATCATATTCGGTATACTCACTTCGTAGCCAAAGGTACAAAACTCCAATCGTATCCTTGCAGGACCTTAGTGACAGCATCGTTGATCTCGGCAGAGTCCATCTGCCCTTGGCCTTCCTTGTTAGCGGCGGTGCAGGGTTGCTGCGACAAGTTGACAACAGCATTGTTGACCGCCGAAGACGCTGCCGTCGCAACGGACGCCGTCGGTGACGCACTACCAGAAGAATTCATGTTCATCGAAATCACAAAATAATCGCTTGAGTACGGGGGAACCACCTGACCGCCGGGTCTTATTTACTATATTTTACTACAATCGCAAACGGTGCGTAACGCTAAACAATGGCAAAACTGTTCTTCTCTATCGCGAACGAGTACGACTACAACTGTGCCGGTCTGACGCCTTCGTTGAAATCAAAGGAGGCTTTGAGAAACGATTTCGGGTGAGTTACTGTCCCGAGTGCAGAGTTTTGAACGCGAAGGCTCGGAGTCGTCCGCGGTTGACGCGGTACGGACCAATCGTGAAGCGAGGGCAACGATGGACGACTACGGTGAGCGTCGATTGGTTGCGAGCGGATCCACGAGGTTCGCTGCTATAGAGTGCGACGAGTGGCAATTTCAAAATTGCGTCGCTAATTAGTATTTCACGAGATAGCGTGGGTTGGGTCGTTTAGCGTCGGTATCATTATTGGTGTCAGCCGGTTGATTCATACCGTTGAAACAACAACAAAAAATTAAGAGGAGCGTAAATGAGATCGGTGCGTAAGCGGTTTGTGACAAAATACTTAATGAAAAGGTAAGTATTAAGCAAATGGAAGACCGCGGATTGCAAATCCTTCAAGGCATCCTCATGGGGCGGGCCACTTCCTTTGGTGGTTCATCGAAACCAGAAGACAAAAATAATAAACTGGCATTCCATTTTAGAAATACAATTCACTCCCAAAAGTTGCATTGTTCTGTCAAATGTCAATACAAAAACATTGTGCAACCAAATATACATAGATCATGAAAGCCAATGGCTAGAGACAGAGCTTCTACAAGAATAGGAGACGAAAAAGTTCTAGATCAAAAGTAATTATGTAAATAAAAGGTGTAGAAGACATCAACCATCAGTTCAGCAAATTGAAAATGCTAATCCAGTTGTCAGAAAGTTACATAAAAGCTACACCTACCTATATTTCTTTCTGATTTAGGATGCACCTCCCACCCATTTTTACAAGTTAATCTTAATGGAGAATCAAAGTATCTACTAGTTTTCATTTCTATAACATCTTCGATTTTCAACAGATTGTACGGATGATTCTTGTCTTAATCAAATCAAACCATAATGTTGATGAAAAGTAGACAAGCAATTTTTTAAGACACAAGTTAATAAAATTTTCGGTTTTCCTAGGAGACAAAAATAAGTGAAAAGTAAAATCAACACGGATCCTGAAATGAGATGATTACCTATGAGATACGATAGGAGATGTGGAAGTATCATAAAGAAACGAGTGACTCCTGTCTAACAACACTTAATTGGATATTTTTTTGCAAGTGGTAAAACCAATAATAGGTACCTATTTTCATCGGCATTTTAGGAATATACATAGGTACTAAATATGGTTTCTCTGTTTTTAAAGAAGATTCTAAATACCATGTTCAGTTATGTGTCATTTACGACTGTTAAGCCACGTGTGAACAACAAAGCACCACCCTCCTTTTTCTGATTCTTTAGCTGGATATTTAGAAAATAGTAAAATGTTTTTATTTATTTTTAAACAAGAAAGTAACTGCAAATTTTATACAAAAAATCTGATGTGGCCAGGCACATGAGTTTATCATACCATACAGCAGTATCTGACGCTGATGTGCTGACAATACTGCCAATAGAATCAAAATATCTGTCAAATCGTGGCTAACTAGTTTTAATGCAGTACGAGCGATCAGTACGAGCGATGAAATAGAATTTGCTCACGCAGCTAAACAACTAATTTTAACAAAAATTCTCATAGAAGAAATTATTCAAGATTTTCATACTGTGTATGATAAAGTATAAGGTTCATAAAAGATCAGTAGATTTCCAGAAAATTGCTAAAACCGGGTTTTCTTTACGTTTAACGCAGAATCTACATAGATACAAATTATTGATTCATTGGTTCATTAGTTCATTAGTTCATTAGTTCAATATGTGATTAGTGAAATGCGGGTACTTCATAAATACCATCATCACCATTTGTCACCCCATCTACATATTAGTAAAAAACAAGTTTTCCTAATTTTGAAACATGTGAAGAATGTGCACGTTATAGACATTCCTCATAAAAATTTCACATTTTATTTCCACCCATTTAGAAATATACAGCTTCTTTTTTCTTTTGGTATTGATTTCAGAATCTACAGTTGAACAATTGGGTAAATATAATATTACACTCTACTAGTTTAAGGAATTGCTTTTCGCCTAGCTGGAGGAATGGTTTACATATACTCTATTTAGAACTATTTGGAACTTCACCTAAGATATATCCCCGGAATCCAGATCCAGTAAGTGTTCCTTCACCTGACCATCGGCTTCACGTCTAGGTCCTCTGGAAGGACCTGATATGCACCTGAGGATCTGGTATGTAAAGGGTTTTGTTCCATGGCTTACAAATCAGAACAATCAGTGTTGGCCGACCTGGAACCATCCCATGGTAGTATGAAAAAAATGTATTACACAGTGACAAAATTAAGTTTCACACAAGACCTATAGGTTTTGCTTTAGTTCAATCAACCGAAATCAATTCTAAATTTGGGTAAGGTTTGTGCTATCCGCCTGTTGCGTCTTCGTGGAGACCAGGGCTTCTAGAACAATACAATAAGCAAATAATGATTGAAGGCTCGATTCTCAATAATACAGCAAACAGCAAGAAAACCTTTTAGCTCATTGAAATGCCTCATTTTTTTGTATTTTCATCAATTTTAAAGTATTACAAAACTTTAAGCACACGTTCTTTATAGTCTTTGTTTTTCGTAATGTCTTTAAATTATTGTTTCAATTTATTAGGAGATAATGTATATGTCTCTCAGAATTATGTTGTCTATACTCATTAGAGATTCTTAATTCACTCTGAACTCACCGAATACCACCCTAATGACTGGTAAAAAGAAAACTTGTTAAAGTTCCAAGGGTTGAAATGCATAAATCAGGAAGCGCGCCTAAAATCCGGAGTTCCGTATCAGATATATGACAAATTATTAATAGTGGTTAGACGTAGAGGGTGGAGACCTCCCTCGTGAAAGAATTTGGCACTTGTGTGAGTTGCCTCTGTTTGAGCTGCACCGCGTTTGCGGTCGCTTTGTCGGCGCGATAGTGTGGCCACCAGGTGTAAACTACGCGGCACGGGTCATCGAGATAACCATGCCATTAGCAAATTCCCTTACTCAACATAAATCAATGAACGGCAGCAAATATATTATGTGGTATACAGTCGGCAGCCAATGATGGTAACTGCAGACGCCGCCCCGCCACTACTATATTGTACGAATTGAGTTGACAGTTTATATAATTAGGTTTGCTGATCTCAGATTCTGACTGTTGCTGTGCAAATTGATGACTTGGCCTAGCGGATAAGTATAGTTTTTCTGTGACTAAATTGGGTGATTCGACTATGAAACGTTTGTTTTTGGTTTAGAATGAAAATATATTTAGCGCTAATTTATTAGGTAATATATACTTTATTCAAGGCATGTCTCATGACTCGCTATCAAACATAAGATGCGTACTGTTCAAAAATCGCTAATCTTAATATTTATTTTTATCTAAAATATTTTCTAAAATATGTTGCGGAATGCATAGTAAACCACAGAGAGTCATTAAAAAAAGTACCAATAAAATTTTAACTCGAAAGCAACCAAAATGTATGGAAAATTCATTAATTGTCACATGAATTTCGAACATAATAATATTCGTCACATAATAAATGGTCAAAGATTACCTGGAGCCTGGTGGTTATAAAATATTGTTTTTTAAAGAAACAATGTTTTTAAACACTTTGCACTTATTAAAGATGAAAAAAATACGTTTTAAATCACATAAAAAACATGTTTTAAATTATGCAATTATTTTTTGTAAGTATATTAATCGGCGTTTTGTCATTCCTTATTTTATTTGCTACCGCTGATACTGTAGTAATATTTGATGAAAAACAACACAATCTCTTCAATTATCGGTAGTTTAAAACACAAAATTGAAACAAACTGTTTAAAACAGGGTTGGGTAGGTATAATACATGAGGTAAAATACATGGTTTTCTACCAAGTAGAAATCATGTAATTTACATAGACAGTTTTCTACATTCAGGTAATCTACGTGTAGAAAACTCCAAATTCTAGTGATTGTTGTGAAGTAGTGTTGTCATAAATTATTCAGTCATAATATATGAAACAACTATATTTTTTGTTTTATTTATTATTATATATATATATATATATATATATATATATACTTGAAAATGCAATACCTATATGTATCTATCCTATTTAAGTTTAATATGTGATATAACAATATAGAAAAAGTAATAATAAAAAAGATCGATTTCTTACGTTGTGCGATCGAGCGATCATTCGTTTTGGCACGTCAGCATATGCGCCGTAACTACCGCGGGGCGTTCTACAGAAGATGAAATTCGTTAATCTGTAATGTTTTCAATCTCCCAAACCGAATGTGAACAACAGAAAGTGAACGAACATACTATAGAAACATTGCTAGCTCCAACAAATAAAGAAATTCGAAATGCTTTAGAACGCACTTCTTCGCAACCTCCTCAGACAAATAGCTATTGAGGATTATTTCTAATTTTGTTTGTGTACCTACATTCCTCAAGTAAAGCATCGATATTGATTTTATTTTATGAAGAATATGTATGTAATATTAACTTTCTGAATACAAATTTTCTTTCGAATTTTTGTTTTCTTTCAGCTATTATTGGCAATTGGTTATTGTTATCAAAAACTTCGAGTTCCGATGTGATCACATTAAGCGGCGTGCACTGTACTAGGTATTTGTTTGTTTAATAGGCGCATGTACCTGCAACACTCTTCTAATAGCACCAATAAGTAGGAATGACTATCACCACAAATACAACACAGGACGGTGGTATTCTACGTATCATACGTATTCTACACTTTTAGTAGTTTTCGACGTCGTTTTCTACGCGTAATGTAGAAAACAGTTTTCTACGCGTATTTACCCAACCCTGGTTTAAAACATGGTTAAAACACTGTTTTAAAACAAATAAACATAAAATGTATGTCAATTTTAAAGTTAAATATCTATTGAACCTTTTGTTAAATTTTTATGATGTTTTGACTTAATTGAATGATATTTCCTGAACAACAGCGCTAGGTAGTATTTTTTATTGAAATTTCAGTTTCATGTATATACATGCTGTACGAATTAAGATAAGTTTTTTTAATCGAAATTTGAAGCGCTCTGTGGCGTGTACCTGATAAAACCCTATATGTATCAACTGGAATCATACAATTGCCCGATATTTTCTGAATATTTTGATTCTGAATTCTGAGAATATCGGCGTTTCTTTGTTGAACGTAAGAAGACTACGACATAGCCACCAACAATCTTAAAATCCGTCACTTAGACTCGGCAGTCGGCAGAATTGAGCCGGATATTTTTTGTATTTTTAGCAGAGGTTTCATGTTCAGCTTAACGTATAATTTTAATGGAAATACCTAATCATTTCGGTGAAATACTGATCACAAAATCATGAAGTATATTTGGTTGCCTACTTATTTCAAAACCCATCTTAAGGCTCCGTTTTAAAAACATCGCAACTTTAAAACGAAATATTTGGTTGCGATGTTTTTTTTTTGCTGGGAGTGGCCAACCTATCCCCCACCAACGTCAACCAGGCCACAGTTTTACGATAAGGGGGGTTGGGGGGGGGGGGGGTTTAGAGGAAGCTGGCAAAGGCGGAGCATAGTCGACGCGAGTACATTCGAAGGGAAATACTCCGCCAGTATGTCGCCGCGCGAAGGCGCTTTCGCTTTCGCTCAAGTTACAATGTAATCTGTGTTCTCACTCATCACGGTCGCATATGCATCCCGGACTGCATACAGCTGGCTGGCGGATGCCATCGAACGAACGCACGAAAGTGACACACGAAGAAAAAAAAACGTAGTACATACATAGGCCAAAGTACCCCAAACGATTTACATATACAGGGTCCTGCAACTAAGCTCCCGTCTTCTGTAGCTCACTTGCTCATTAAGCTAAGTGTTTGACATTTTGCAGGCTTACCCTGTACTTCAAGGTACAATTCAAGAAATTATTTTTTATTATACAGGGTGTTCCAAAAATGTGCAACGCCATGGTAATATATTTTTTTAAATTGCATGCTATACATTTTTCTACACATTTGGTAACCTTTTATGATTGCCTACATATCACCAAAATTTTATTGAAATCGGTTGAGTGACCGCAGCGGAAAAAAATAAAAACCAAAAAAAATTGATTTTGCATCGTAGGCTTTCAAAATCAATAAAAACCACAAAATGCACCTCGTTAATTAAATTTTGCAACGTGCTTATTAAGTTAGATGTAATAGTCTCGTTAACCAAGTGACATTGATCCAAATTATACAGGGTGACCAAAATCGAGTGTCAAACTTGTCAAACTTCAAAGTGCGCTATTGTTCTTATTTTAAATTGGAACCCATAATTTTTTTTAGGTGAAACGATGCGGAATTAAAGAATAAATATTGTTTCTGAATACAACCCCATCACAATTCCCAATATTTTAAAAGTTATTCGCCAAAAACTCATTTCTCAACGTTTCCAACGGCAATTTTAGGTAATAAATATCGTACGTGGCGTTGAAAAACAATTTATTACATAAAATATAACGCAGAGACGTATTTTAGATTTTACTGTACTTAATTAAGTAGTTATTCGATTGCTAAATTTACTGCAAAATTTACCTGTAGCCGCATTTCCGTCCTTACCGATATAGGTAAATTTATGCAGTAAATTTAGCATTTGAATAACTACTTAATTAAGTACACTCAAATCTAAAATACGTCTATTATTTTTTATGAAATAAATTGTTTTTCAAAGCCAAGTACGATATTTATTATCTAAAATTGCCGTTGGAAACGTTGAAAAATAAGTTTTTGGCGAATAACATTTAAAATATTGGGAATTGTGATGCGGTTGTATTCAGAAACAATATTTATTTTTTAATTCTGCATCATTTCACATAAAAATATTTATGGGTTCCAATTTAAAATAAGAACAATAACACGCTTTGAAGTTTGACAAGTTTGACACTCGATTTTGGTCACCCTGTATAACTTGGATCAATGTCACTTGGTTAACGAGACTATTAGATCTAACTTAATAAGCACGTCGCAAAATTTTATTAACGAGGTGCATTTTGTGGTTTTTATTGCTTTTTAAAGCCTACGATGCAAAATAATTTTTTTTTGTTTTTATTCTTTTCCGCTGCGGTCACTCAACCGATTTCAATAAAATTTTGGTGATATGTAGGCAACCATAAAAGGCTTCCAAATGTTAGAAAAATGTATAACATGCAATTTAAAAAAATATATTACCATGGCGTTGCAGATTCTTGGAACACCCTGTATAATAAAAAATAATTTCTTGAATTGTACCTTGAAGTACAGGGTAAGCTTGCAAAATGTCAAACTCTTAGCTTAATGAGTAAGTGAGCTACAGAAGACGGGAGCTTAGTTGCAGGACCCTGTATACATCCCACAGCATCCAAACTCCTAAAATAAAAATTCAAAATGTTAAATTTTTTACGTTGATTTAAATTTCCGGGTATTTAAAAATTAAAAATGTTAAATTAAACCGGTCAGTTATGATTACTACTAATGTTTCATAACGTTTCAAAATTATTATTTTGTAGATAACTAGCTATCTCTGATCTATTGCCTGATTTGATAGTACTAAAACCAAATCAAAGCTACATAGAAATACTATTTATAGCACTACTAAAAAAAAGGAAAATCAAACCGAATAATAGTAGAAAATAAACACTTTTATCTACGACTCACATGTAATAAGTTCATTGCATACGTATCTATGACTATATAATCCCCATCATTATACGCGCCAATGATTATAATGACACTAGCGTTGTATAATAATGACAGTTCGTTCAAATAATGACCTCATTATTTGAACGAACTGTCATCATTATACAACGCTAGTGTCAAACTCTGTCAAAACCTACGTGGATGACAGTTATTTGACAGTTCGCCTCGCCATCATTGACAAAAACATTTAAAGTATTTTGCATAAAATGGAATTTAGGAGTCGTAGATAAAACGTCGTATTTGACTCGGACATAACGGATATAAATCGCTCACATGATTACACGCTCGCGTAAACTTCATGCTCGCGATTTATATCCTTAATTATGTGCTCGTCAAATAATATACTATAATTCTGTCCAGATTCACAAAATAACGCTCCGTTTCACTGAGGGCACAATAATATTTAAAATGCGAGAACTTGGTCCCGCCAGTCAATGTACATAACTTGTAAACAGTCTAAAAATCGCAGTGGGCGTGGCGTGGTTATAGGCGGTGTTTGCAACTCCTCACGTCTGCTGTCTACACAGCACTGCAGCAATATAGGCAACTAAATACACTTTTAAAAATTATCGCTTTTATCGATTAGCGGAACAAATATAATGTTTGGGTTAAAATTGTATTTAAATAAAAAATCTATTTTTGTATTGTAAGTTTGGCTGGGGGTTTTATATTTGAAAAAAAAAACAAAAATGTAGTAGAAAAATTAATGTTTATCTTGCAAAAGAAAAAAATTACCCCCAGCCAAAGTCCTTATATATCTAAGAAGGTACCCTGAAAATTTCATAAACTTTTAACAATAAATAACACCTCTAATCGAGAATGCGTTTTGGGAGCGGTAGAACTGGGTCTTAAGCGTGGAGTTCGATCCAGGGTTCCTGTTGGTACGACCAACCCAGAATATTTTTGTTTTTCTTTCCAGTAGTTGCGTAATGCACGAAAATCTCAATTCAATTTATGACCTTCTTTTTTATTTTACTAAAGCCCACTAGGTACCGCTCCGAATGTTTTTAGTCCGTTCGTGTTATGTCATTACTGATCTTATTGTAACTTCTTTATTAAGAGGGAAAATGATGTGGAAAATCGTTAATATCAATAGGTATGTGCAGCAGAAATCGGGCAATTGTCTAATTACAGTTGATAAATATGGTTTTATCAGTTACACGCCACACAGCTCTTCTAATTTCGTACAAAACAGAAATTTCAATAAAAAAATACTAGTTCAGTGCTGTTGTTGAGGAAATATCCTTCAATTAAGTGAAAAAATCATAAACATAGGACAATTGGTTCGATAGATATTTAAATTGACATAGGCACATTATAGGTGGGCCGTTTTTTTTACAAACTCTCATTCAGGGGCGGATTAACTACAAGTCGATTGCTAGGGACAAAAAGACAAACGAAAAAAATTAAAATCCTGCTTTGGAAAAGTGTAACAATGAATCCTCATATCCTAATGTTAAAGCTCAAACAAGTGGCATGATAAAAATGAAGAAATATTTAGAAGCTGGTGTTTTAAGCGTTTGGATCCACATTCTCATACATTTTGATAAAACCAGTAAAGCGCTACAACTATGAATACAACACAATACATAAATTTATAACAAAAAGGCCAAAAAAGAAACCTACAAGACAACCAAACTAGAGTTAAAGAGACACAATTTGATGGAAGAAAGGATATGCGAGCAAATGTGTTTATTGCAATGAGAGACACACTTGTTACTGAGATAACAAAATGAAAAATATATCCTTAATTTTTTAGGGTACTACAAAGTTTAAACGCTGAAAACGTCATCTCGACGTTTCCAAATAGTGATTAGTATCAACTGAGAATTTACCTCTGCCTTCCATTGACGTATGAGACGTATGTTTCGAAGAAGAAGAGTTAAATATTATCTCAAAAACACACTTTCAGATAAAAAGACAACAAGGGACCCGACATTGATCAACGTTACTCATGAGATTATAAATTCTATTTGTGAAAATGAAATTATAAATAGTATTAAAACAAAGAAAAATGTGATTTTTTTGTATCTTCATCTTAGTGTAAATACGAAGTTTACCTACATAATAAATGACTTAAGCCGGTAGTGTAAACGCAGAATAAGATTTTTGTAGCGAAGTACTGTTTTTTACAATAGGAGTCGGCTATTGTAAAACAAATTGCTAGTAAAATCTTATTCGACATTTATAATACCCGGCCTAAGTATAGTTATTACTTTCTCAAATGGGCGAAACGATATTGGTCACCCATGGGCTAAAAAGGTCTTAATCCGCTTCTGGTCTCTTGTTTTTCTATTCTGCTTGATTCACCCAAATATCCGCATTTTTATAGAAGATAAACGCTTCAAGTAAAACATTTGTAATTATTTTCAGCATAACGATTTTCTCTGTCATTTTTGAGTATCTATCCTTGAGATAATTTAGACCACCAGAACATCATATTGGTTATGCCAGTAAATACCTTTGTTAAAGTACAAGAAAATTGTCTGTTTTTTTGCCGGTAAGTGCAGTAAGAGAATTTTAAAAAGTGGGGTTTTGTAACGACATCCGTATTAGGATTACCACTAGTCCCGTAGGTTTTGCGGGCTTTTTATGATACGCGTACTATGTTATATAGGTAATATTAGGATTATACTTAATTAATTCAAAAAATGTGCCCACGCTCTATACAATATGCCATGACTAGTCTTCGACCTAGTTTGTTTGCTAAATTTGTTTGGTTCGTTACATTGCCAAATTGGGTTGAACAAATCAATCGTTCATAACATTTAAAAATATGTAAACAATTTAATGTAACTTGTAACGGATAGTACGCACAATATTTGTATAGTTATATAGGTACCTACTATATTATTTACTTTCCTAAACAATAATCCAAAATTAGCATCGTTGTGGTTTACTAAGATCTGATAAACTATCATAATATTATGGCACTGTTGTCAAGAAGCTACGAAAATAGGTTATCTACCTATTATATTTTGACGATTGGTTGGCTGCAAAACAACATGGTAATGTAACAAATATCTATTATTGAATAAAAACGTGTTTCCAGTATCTTTTTGTTTTCTATGGACGTATCTTATATAATACTTTAATTAATTATGAGTTTCTACATCCATTATTCAATGCACCAAATGTTTTGTTGTAACAAATAATCTTTATTTTAAGAATCGTAAACAGTTCATATACAAGTTTACATCTTAGAGATAGGCAACATGTTATTCGTAAAAGTCCTCGGACCATTTCATTTTATAAAAATACGCGTTTTTAATGAAATCCCCATATTTGTCTTACATGGTGGATCCAGACAAGTAGAAAGTTATTACAGCGAACAGAAAGTTATTTATTTTTTTACTTAATGTCTAAAATATGATGTAAAGAAATCTATTCTCTAGTATTCACTAACGCATAACAGGCTTCAAAATTATGCTTTCCGTTAGAAATTTCCTTGAAATTACGATAAATGCTGCAAGTTATGTGTCTACGTTGTCGCCCGAATAGCTAAATTACGCTCGCTTATAGACTAAAATTAAGAAGCTCCGGCATTCGGTAATGGGTCTGGTTGTCGTCCGGGGACGATAGAGGCGCGCGCCTAGCCACGAAATATGACGTTCACGGGGCGGCGACGCTCACTGGGATCAATGGGACCGCCGCATGTGTCATCTATGGGACGGAACGGTGCGCCGTGACGCATGTCGCACATTATTATTGCCGGCAATATGTCTTCCTCGACGACTGCCACCAATCGAGGACTAATCTGTAGCTGCGCACACGTGACTTTCAAATTATTAAGTGTAGGTAGGTAGGTAAGGTATGTATATGACATTCAAACAGAACCATATAATCAGCGCCGGCTTTCAATTTTACAGCGCTTGTTGCGGAAGCCCAAAGCGGTTGGTACCAATAAAATAATTTTCTACGTTTAAAAATATTTGTATGTAGGTAGTTAAATTCTCACTCAAACTACCAACCAGTTGTGAACAGTCGTGTTTTTATGATAGTTATCTATTTTTGATGTCATTGCGAGTGGTGATTTGTCATTTGAGTCATTCTTGACTGTTCAATACATTCATTTTATAACAATAAACTGTTCAATACATTCATTTTATAATAATAAAAAGTCTGGAGCAGAGGCTCACTGTAAGCAACTTCTAAGTGTATTCTTAGTGCGTACTTACTTATATTTCGTAAGAATACAAACAATAAAGTTCAATAGAGTGGCAGTTTATCCGGTATTGAATGCCAAGCGGAAGGTGAACAAAAAAAAGGTGGTGTGGTCTTCCTAGTATGGCATTTTATTATATTATTATTTTATTATTTTTTATATTAGTTAGTACTTTCGTTTTGGTTTAAAACATCATCAGACCAATAATTAGATTAAAAACAGACAGAGGTAAGTACAGGGGAGTACATTTCTTATACGCTAATATAGGGCGGGGGGTTTGGAGGGCTGTCATTACTAAACGCATGTCATAATGGCTCTCTTATTTTGTTTTCTCATGGGTCGCAAGCGGCGCTCCCCGGTTGGTGTGTGGTGTATGCCTAAAAAACAAGTTAACAGTTGCAAATTTTGGCAATTAGACAGAACGAAATTTTACCTTCAGCGTAATACATCTAGCCAACAATAATAAAGTTCAATCATCGGAGTTCCTACACCTTATATTTGAAGTCTGGTGTAACTGTAATAGACTGGTTTATGTTTAATTTGCGATACGTAAAATATTATAGACAAAGAACGACTACCTGTGCCCGAGAATCTAAATTTTTATATGGCAGTCTTAAGGAAAATGTAACACATTTATGCAACTTTTGTCCCTTAGTATTAGTTGTCCCTTGGTATTAGATGACCCTTGGTATGACTTGTCTTGGTATGAGTTGTCGTGGTATGAGTTGTTCGGGTAAAGGGTGTTCCCACACATTTTACACAATCTAAAATAATGGCAGTTTTAGAATCTTGACCAAAAACCTGTGACGTATATTAGGGGCATCTGCTACATGTATTACAAGAATGTACTTATCTAAATTAGTTCGCTTTTACTCATACACTCATACAAACTCGAGCATGAACTCACACTTTTTGCTCATGCTCATGAGTACATACTCGGAGGATAAACTCAGTTTTATTTATATCACCAAATATCTCATTGGCATATGTGGTAACTGATCTATAGGGCAATGAGGTTCTATTGCATGATATCGTAATCTTTAAAGTTTCTCTTATGAGGATTTAGTATATTATGAATCAAAGAATTAAAAGCTAGAATAATTGCTATAATACAAAACACAAAAAAAGATCGTCGTGTAAAGAAGAGCTAAATTCTCAATAAATTTTCATATGCGACCTCTTTGAGCAGGGTTTGATTTTACCTACTCTTCGTTTCGATAGATCTCTTTGCACCGTATATAAATCCGGACTCGACAGGTTTGCGTTAGTTTTTTTTTATGAAATCGATTCCAAAAACCACCAACAAACTTACTCTGGAAAATTAAATATATCTACAAGTAAAATTTTTCGATTAATGACGGTCATACAGAACTGCCCACGGCTATATAAGAAGAAAAGTGAAAGGTAATGATACCCCAAATGACATAAGAGTATGGAATAGCCATGGAACACAAACAAAAACGATCAGAACCATCGCTGACAGGACAGTGTGGCAAGTAACCAAGGACCCATCAGACAAAACAGAATTAAACTCAGGAATTACGAAAAATGGTATCAACATATTAAGCAAGAATAAATAAATAAAAACCTAGATGAAGCGACAAATAACGCGACTACAGATTATTTTCTTGGAAGGCAACTAAAGGACTGAAGAAACTAATCTACGCAATTCCGCTAATAACGAGACCAGGTGGAACCTGGGCTAGAAATGATGAAGACGAGGCTTTTGCCTTTACAGAGTACTTGGAATAATGTAATATTCCAAACCAAGACAAAACTTTGGAAAGTAAATATCACTTATACAGTCATCCATCGTATTCCCTCAGTTACCATAAAAGAGGAAAGAAATGAAATAAAAATAATGAAAACAAAATTATTTGTCGATATATAACAAGTTCCTGCTTTTCAAGCAGATACTCCAACGTTTGTAAAGCCCCCTAACTGTGGGGCTGCCAAGCAATGACAGCATTATTTAGTGCGACCAAAACTAGGTGCTTGGAAAGATTGAGGGCGCACCTCAGGATATTAAAAATAATCTCCACAGAGATCTTGAGATGGAATTAGTTACCAACGAAATTCGAAAATGTACGAAGGAACATCAGAACAGACTTTAGCACACGAATGTCGTAGCAATCAGGATCCTCGACAATAAGCATATAATACATATAGTACATACAGTATAGTCAAACAAATGAAACCTTTTGAGTTGGTGAGGTGATGTGACAAAAGCAGAAGACATTGTAATGTGGTTGATATGTGACCAAAGCAGAGCAACGTGCAGTGTGCAGTGTGCAAAGTTTGAAGCATCAGCATATAAACAGAATTTAAATAAAACTAATGGGGAACGAGTTTTTTAATGTAACTTTAAACTCTAAACCTAGTTTAGATATACCAAATCCCTGGGACCTAAACTCAGCTTATTCTTTATACTGGTATTGAAAACCCCGCCCCTTTATATCGGTTTACATAATTTAAGTTACATTAATACCTACAGCTAGACTAGATAGTCATCAGACCAGGATGTTATACGAAAGAACTTTCAGGTGCTCATATTTAATAACAAACAAAAAAGTTTATTCACAATCCACACAAAAACAGTTTGTCACACAAAGTGATGACCCGATTTAATTTCTTTTTGGTAGGTGGAAATCGTACAAGTCACAACTGTTCACAATGATGTTACATCAAATTTTGTTAAGCTAGTCGTTCCTTGGTCACCTATGACTTATGAGTTGTAAGGTATCGAAAAACAAAATTACTCATAACTTTATGGTTGATTTCCAGACCTATGTTTATTCAGACTGACTTATTGCTTCTAATCGTAGTACCAGCAAAGATAAAATAATATAAAATTGCGACACTTCGGGTCGACACCTTTTTGTAATGGGGGCACAACCAAACATAATCATTGTATTATAAACACAACCATCTGTTTGTAGCCATATTACCGCGTCTTCTTACATGTATTTAATTCGTACCAGAGCAGCGAAAAAAGCAAAGTTCATAGACACAGACAAAACAAAATTTCCACAACTAAAAAATTTGCTTTCTTACATTGACTTTGGCAGCATTTGTGAACATCAAAATTAAAATGCTACTAACTAGGACTTAATTGCATTTGGATTATTGACTTCTTATTTTCCGCATGTAATTGCGGCATTTTTATTTATGTAATAACTAAAAATTAAATTAAAGCAAATATGACAAACGTTACGATAATACAAAATCAATCTAAAATGATGTAAAATATCACTCACCAAAAAAAAATACAGTTTAGTCAGTCATTTTCTATGATCACGATACCTCCATAGAAATCTTTTTAAACCCTGTATTATAGAACAAACGAATATACTCGTACGCCATCGTAGTTCTGTTCAGCGCTCCTGCTAATGAGTATTTAAATAGAACTACTTTATCTGGATAATCATCAGGACCGGGAGTCGCGATAATCTTCAGTAATGGATGCATGAAGTGCTTCGAGCGCCAAAACGCTCGCTCCTCTATGTTTAATTAGGACCACAAATTAGCTTAATTTTCTGTGGTAGATTTATCGAGCTTTATTGGCCATAGCTACGCGTTGGCAGATTCTTGAACTCAAGTCTCGGCATAGGCTATTTGGGTAGACTTATATCTGTATAACAAAACAATAAATTGCGTAAACAAATCAACAATATGAACTAGGTACTCGTAATTTTTGAAATTGTACATCAAATTATGTTAAACTTGTATTTAAGTAAGAACAGTGAAACTTTAACTAAACAGTTTTTCGGCGTCTTAATTTGGGCATTTGGCAGAAGCCCTTCGGTTGTGTTTTACCACGCCATTTTATTCCATAATACTCGTTTTTTTTTCTATGTCGTACACATTATCATAAGTGAAAGTATTTTTGAAAAAATAGATTTTGAGTATAGAAAGCGTCCTTCTGATGTTTTTTTTTTTAACTTTCCTTCCTTACACCAACATTAAAAACTTAGATTTTTTTTATTGAAATGGCAGAATAATGAAGTGTCATTGGCTATTATGGGCTCATATCGATGTTAAATGCTTCTGAATGGGTAGATGCCGGTGATATTAACAGAAAATAATGATGATGATTCTGAAGAAGCCAATTACTGCTTCTCTAAAGTGCCGCAAAGACTAGTAGTAGTTAACCTACTGGCGATCAGCTGAGCCGTGTGGTGTCCCAAGTGCTTGTTTGAATTTTGTTTGTGTTCCTGGTTGATCGTATTGGGGTTCTTTGTTATTTTGTGTTTGTGTGATAAAAATGGAGAATTTCACAAGCAGTCAGTATGTAGACATGAGCTAATTTACGGAGAATGTGGGCGGAATGCTGCGGGCGCTCGAAGACTTTATGGTTGCATTCGACGTCGCTGTTTTAGTGCAATGTGCTGTTCAGAATCTCACGGTGCTCACATTGGGCAATTTGTTCTTTTATACTCCCCACATTTAATATGGTGAGGGTATATTGAGTTTGATACAACATTTGTAACACCCTTAAGGAGGCGTGGCAGATATAGGCTTATTATGTATATTGATTTGATCAGAATTTAAACTGAATCGATTTAGTTATGTCCGTCTGTCTGTCCGTCTGTCTATCTGTGTACACGATAACTGCCGAAATTTTGAAGTAGTTGATCTCAAATTTGGTCTACAAGCTTATCTCTTAAAAAGTAAGGACAAGTTCGTGAATGGGCAAAATCGGTTCACCTGTATTTTTTACGCTGTGGGGGTATTTTAACTTCAGCGCGGCTGAAGATAATTTTTTTACTAGTTTTTATTTATCATATTGAGTTACATTACCCATCTAAAATATTGCACTAATTGCGTATGCTCCCTCTGTAATCAGACTGCAGAAAACATAAAATCTCATGGTGATTTTTTCAAGATTTATGTATTACTCAGTTATGTTTAATTTAAAGCATTATCACTGAAATCAAACCAGTTGTATAGTTGATGTTGTTCTTCCGTATAATAACATTTGGTATTAACTCCATTATGAAGCCATAATCTGCCCAGCAAAAATCTGAGTGCATTAATCTCTTACGTTGAATAATATTTTTCTGGTTTCTAGGAAATAATACATACAATCAATTGGCGCTGATTTTATAATCAATCTACATAGTTTTGATTAAAATATATGACATTGTTTCACTAACGTTGAAGTATGAGATTTGTTTGAAATACATATATGAGACTCATATCTAATATATGAGATCTGCCAACTCAAGGCATAGAGTGATAAGGTGGAGACTAATGGCTTTTTCACACAGGACACGGCGTCCGTGCGTTTTTATCCGTGTACGGTCGTTATGTAGCTTTTCACACGACACGGATTTCAAACGGCACGGCACGGTACTGAAAGGTTCGATTTAATCTAATACACATCGAACCATACACCAACAAAACCGCACGGACGCCGTGTCCCGTGTGAAAAGCCCGTAAGGATCCATTACAAGCAAAGTGTAGAAGAATTTCTATTCTTGAACTTTCAAACCAACATTTTCAACAAGAAAATGACTGTGCCTAGGCGACAACGGTTTCTTTAACTTTTTTCCATTAAATCAATGTCAACCTCTTACCGTGGCCCGTGACCACCACAGTTTCTAATCGAACATTCATGGAATATTAATGGAAGAAGAGTAAAAAGCTCTCAGGCGCGAATTATACCATTAACACCATTATATCTATACCTACAGCAAATCATCAGAAAAGTAGGTAGTATCTACAGTTTTAGCAAGGCGATATTTGTAAAAAATCATGTATACAAAGATTTTATAATGGTATGTACTACACCTACTATTTTAAATTTTAGAAAAAAAAGACAATATTCGGAAGATTTCACTTTCTTTGAACTTAAGTATCACACACATTTCATACATATTCCCTATTAACTTTTAAGTACGCAGGTGCTTATTTGCATTAACAATGTACGGTGTACCTATATCACCTATAAAAGAAACTGCTTAGCAAAATGACCACATTGGTCACCCACATTCCAGATAACCGCTTACCAAGACGTTTAAAATAAATAATAACGAAGGCATCTAGATAAGAGACGGCATATGAATATTGATGGTATAGCGGTACACTAAAGGCGGAAAGATACACTGTTTTAGATTTTATTTTGTAATCAAGCAGTGGATCCCCGTTGGCCGCGGTCCGAGCGCACCGGATCCGGCCGACCGTGTAATTTTGCAGTGTCATTTCGGACGCATTAATCTATTATTTTGTTTAATTGCCCGGACAGGAATGATGATCAGTTCGATTAAGAACGCCCGTATAATTATTTCACATTGATCGGTTCACGAATACATCATAGACAGGTAATTTCCCCAGTTGATTGAAATAATAATTTGTTTTATACTACTTAAATACTATTAATAGTGGTTATCTGCAGTAAATGCATAAATACTATTTAGAAGTTTAGCCAAATTTTTCAATTGAATGTTATTTGTAAGAAAATAGGAATTGCGGCGCCATCTATTGGTAGTAATGCTAATCTTAATCACACAAGAAGCGAAATCTTTGTTTTAAATAAAATATGTTACAACTTCTATCATTGTAATTATATATTTTTATATTTTTGCAATCACTTTCTTCACAATCTTCAACTACTACAGAATTTACTCAATAAAACGACTGAATTGATGGAATGGCTAACTGTGGCTAACATCATTGCGTATACTCTGGTTGGCATCCCTGGTAAACTGCAACGTCACATCACATCATTTAGCGTGCTCAATTTCTGGCATTCCCACGTGTTGGCGGTGTTTGGCTCGTTGCTTTTGAACAATAGCAAAACTTTATAAACCATGTATCTCATGTACTACTTCGATGAACAAGGGCAAAGGGTGTACACACTACAGGTACTATTTTAACAAGTTTATCCAGAATTTAGTACATACTGTAGTTTTTGTTATTTTGAGGTTATGTTTTATTGTTCTTTTCAGAAAAAGGACCCAACTGGTAAACCTACGTTTTCCGCTCACCCAGGTAATAATTCTACTTGATTTTAAGTTTTCATTATGCTAATTTTTTATTATTTTAGCTCGGTTTTCACCAGAAGACAAATACTCTCGCCAAAGGATAACTATCAAGCAACGGTTTGGTTTACTCATGACGCAGAAGCCTGAACCTGTATATTAAGTCGAGTTATGATTTGCCGTTATAATGTAAGATATTTTTTAATTATTATAAGTCATCATTATTATAAAATGTAAAAATCTATTTCCGTTGTCTGATCTTACGATAATTCACGTTATTGGGGTTGGAAAATGTAATAATAATTTTATATTAACTTTATTTGATGACAGTGCTTTTGACATTTATTGCCACAGTACAATCCATAGATAATAATAATAGATAATTTATGTACAGTCCATTCGGAAACCATTTTCACTAACCTTTTACAATAATTTCAACTAAATTTTCTAATATCCCGTCGGTTACAATAGAAAGCTATACAACACATTCACAATTTTCATCCGATACAAGTAACGTCTTAATCGCACAAAATTTTACAATGATTCCTTAAAATTTAATACTAGCTTAGTTAGTAATATGTAGTTTTGGAAGTTTTTTCATTGGATTACAGGTAAGTATGTACACATTTAGGAATATATAAAAAGGAATTAGTACAAAACAGTATTTAGGCCCAGTGGCCCCCCGTTACGAAAAGTTGCGATAAAAATATTTAAGTTTCCTCCGCTAGATCAAAATTATTGTTTTGTAAAGTATGAGGTAAGTTAATATAAAATAATTATGCTATTTTAATCTATTGACAGGCTATAAGTTGATTCGAACACCTATGATAGAAATTCTTAAAATTCTATTCAGTGACAAGTTTGAAGCTAGACTGCTGTCGTTTCTTATACAGGTGTCCCAAAAATGTACTCGCTATTAATCTTCTTAATTTAATGAACTTTTGTTGTGCTACAACCCATGGCATGTTAAGGGGTCTATTGATATTAATTTAAATTAAACTATTAAATTTTTATCTATGTTAATAAAAGCCGATTTATTGTCATTAAGAACAAGTAATTTTTTTGGGACATTCTAATATTTTACTACAAAAATTGTTGCACCTACATGATGTTAATTTTGTTAGACATTTTAATAAACAAGAATGTATTAGTTTATTTATCGCTGTTGTTATGCAACCAAACATACATAGGTCATATCGAGATAAAAGAAGTGAAGCAGCTATTCTGCAAAGGCCAACAATACAGTGTGATAATACTAAACAAAAGGTAATGGCAATCAGCATATAAAGGAAAAATTACAGCAAAATTTATTCAAATAATTTATGTAGTTTAGAGTTGTTTTCATTTATCTATATTGGCCCTATACTGTGAAAGACCAAAAAACCTCGAAAAAACAATATAGGTGTAAAATGAACCGCTTCTGAGATGTTGAAGTCACAAATGGAAGGTACTGAAACATATCCCAAAACCATCATAGGGATGTCACATAACCCTCCTACATGCTCGTTCAACTAACAGGTAATCGCATAGATGTTAACAAAGGACATGTGTGAGATGTTCGTTTAACCTGGACGTTTTTGGAATGTGTTCCATTAACATCGTGCCGATGTATGCATTAAAAGTTTGTGATATCACATTTTGCCAGTTATGTTAATGATTGTAGTCGAAGTAAGTCATGCCTGTCAATCTGTAATAGGTTATGCAACCATGCAACCAATTTAACTTTTACATTGGTAGAACAGTGGTATTTTATTCAAATAGAGCGACAACTAGAAATCTTTACGTTTAATATCATAGCCTGCTTCGAGTACAATTATTTATAATGACCCGTTAGATACATTATAGATGTTCTCTTATATTGCATTGATGTACGCAATAAACATGTTGCCGGTTATACTGTATGTATGTAATATTACATTTTTACGATTATTGCTCTGTAATAATTATTGTGATAATACATAAACAATGCTAATACTATCCTTTGATCTCAGCTATAGGCCGAAACGCCATACTGAACATTTATTTTCCGGGGCTTATATAGGTTGAATTGTAGCTTACTGTGACGAGCCCGCTATGGCGCCATCTATGTTGCCATAGAGTATTATGTTAAACGTCCATGCTACATTACATGGATGTTCACACCACACGGCAACTTTAATTTCTTAACATGAATGCAACAAGTCATTTGCAACATATATAAAACATATACCAAATGGATAAAAACTAAAGTTAAATAGTTTCATGCAGTATTACATATGTCCACACATATGGACATATGTTACATATGTCCACACTGAAACATAACTTTTACAACATTAATGGGACTGAGATGAACATTTCACACATGTTCAATTTGTAACATACATGAAACAATATCAATGGGATAAAATCTAATGTTAAATAGTTTATTAAACATCCATGCAACAGTACATAGATGTTCACACTGCGATGTTATATTTATAACATTAATGGGACCGAAATGTACATTTCATACGTTTCAATTTGCAACGTATATGTACCAAACGAGAAAAAAAATAACGTTAAATGCTTCATCAAACATGCATGCAACATTACATGAATGTTCACACTAAAACGTTACTTCTATAACATTAATGGGACCAAAATGAACAATTTGGTCTACATTGAACATATTATACCTATGCTATATTACATAGACATCAAATATTTAACGTCCATAATGGAACAAAAGTCAACGTTCTTTCAATGTCTAATGTCCCATTGTGCTGACTGGCTAAGGATAAATAACTACAAACTGTTCTTTTTGCAAATAATATTATGGTGTCATACATTTGTTTGTTAGATTTTATCCTGCACTGTAAGTTTTCCTCATATGGAATTTTGCGTGTTTGATTTTTAAATATGCAATTTATACAGGTATCCTGAAAGTAGGTATCAAACATTTGTAATTTAAAATCCTGTGTAAATATCAATGTTATGTCGTAACATTTCAAGTGCCATTTTCTTTGAACTCTAGAAAGACACGTTCTATAGAAAAAGTAAAACCAATCACATTTTTAATTTTAAATAGTTCATAGTTTCTGTAACAGTACATACATTAGGATTGTTTAACAGTTGTTATCTTGTACATTGGATCTACGAACATAAAAAGAAATGCGCTCCAGAATAGCTATGGCAAAATAATTATGAATCAAATTATCAAAACATATGACAATTTACTCAAACTGTTAATACTTTTGATTAAAATATTGCTAAGGGTTTTATTGTACTAGGATATGTACTATTTTCATTATTTATTATGCTGTTAAGAAGTATGAGGCAAAATCCAAATGTTTCAATGTTTGATTTCAATTTATAGCAGTTTAATTTGCTATTCACTTATTAGAATATTTTACAAGTTTAATACATTTACAACTTTAATCTAGATTATCTCAATGAAGAATAAAGTGTGATTTCTCGATGATTATTGAAATTCTTTTTTTTACAACAGTATGGCAATCTACTCAATTTAGTTATTTATTTCTATCTCACTTTATCACGTCATTGAAATACTGGCCGTGAAAAAAATTTACATTTATCTACATCCATTACATTCTACTACTATACCTTTTAAAATAAAATGTAAATTTAATCTTATTTTTAACCAAAAACATATATAACTAAGAATGCAACGATGAAATGAATGCTTATGCACCATGAACTTAAAACTAATATTAAAGGCACAAATTTTCTCTTATACTAAATATACCAATACTGATACTACCGTTGGATTACAATATTTTGTTTGCGATTCCAAATATGTCCTAATTATCTCTACAATTTTGTTGAACAATCGATTAATATTGCAAAACTTCAAATTGCGTCACGATTAGGTTAATTTTCAAAATACTCATGTAGTTTAGTTTTATTAATTCATTTGTTACTGTCTCATGTTAGTCGTCTACTAATTGACAAAATATCTCTTCTTCTAGAAATATATAATTATGTATTATTATTGATATCGTTAGAATTAGGTGTCAGTTTTCAATCTCTTCGATTACAGTTTTTCTTTTGTTTTCGGGAGAAGGATACTCTCAGGGCTATGCGTACAATCCCAGCCGATGTATTTTGGCAGAGAGAAAGTTGTGCAGAATGAAGACGATTGGTTTTGGGCAGCCCTCCATGTCCAGTTCCTGTAAAGTTCGGATATAAATAAGCACAAAGTTCGATCAACTTCAGTGGTACTTACAACTTCATTTTCTTCACCCCCAAAATCTAAATAGAGCACTCGTTTTCCATCATCGGACGAATTTCTTAATCGGTCGAAAGGGTGTCTCCATAGTGTTCTTGATCCTGTGCCTGCTTCCAGAAGTGTGAAACCATTCTCGTAGTGTATCACCAGTTGGGCTGGTCTACCTTTCCATAAACACCCTGTAGAAGAAATAATAGTATATTATTTGATGAGTACCTAGATAATTAAGGATATGAATCGCGAGCATGAAGTTTGTGTACAATATTTGTGTACATTCTGTAATTATTAAGTTTACAGGAGGCTTTGGTGTATGGAAACTCGTTATTATTTATCAGACAATTTATCAATCATTTTTATGTAGATATTCCTATTCGTGGGCTTATTATAGAAAGTTATTAGTGTAAAGGTGGAACTTCCGTAAATATATCGTCCAAGTGAAATTTACAGAACATGTATTTCATTAATGTCATGTGAGTTTTCGGTTTTTTTCTGCGCTGTTATCGCCCTGTGCTATCACCGTGGAGGAGATTTGAAAAACTATCTAAGCGCCCGTAGGGAAGAAATACCTAACTAAAATGCCTACACTATGTGCAGTAGTTCACTGCGCATTATGTAGTGATCCAATCCGTCAGAACTAATAACATATCGTTGGTATAAATAATCATAATGGGACACAATAAGTGTTGCGTTATCAACTGTAATAATACAGGAAGAAATATTAACAAATGCAATATTGAAATAAATAATATAAATTTGATCGAACCACTTATACAGTACAGATAACTGTAACATTTATTAGCAATCTGCACCATTTACGCGTCGTGGACCTACTACAGCCTACACCTGTAGATGCGCTTGCATCGCGCACCCGGCCTGAGAATCCTGTGTTTAAAGTTCCCATCAGGTCACCCATCGAAAAGTGCAGCCCAGGCGTCCACTTGCGTTTTTCACTGTGGCGGAATTCTATTCCCAAATAAGAAACTCACGACTTTTTATGAAATACTACCCATTAATCGGTAGCGGATGTTTTAGTGATTATTAAAATCAAAAAAGATTAGAAATAGAAATTTTCTTAAAATATCTTCGTTATTATAAGTTTGATTAAAAGCATACTGTAGCAAAAGTTTTTTAAATAAATGTTAAATGTGAATACACACATTCACGATGATAACCTATTTTGTATCATTTGGCCGTTGAAATTTTCAAAAAATAAATATTTCATTAATTTTTTGATGTCCATGACTCTTTGTATTTTAGGAGATTTAGGGTAATTCTGCACTACACTGGTAAAAAGTATGAGGGAATATTGAAAATTTTGCTAAGGATAGAAAGTTGATTTTCTCTTCAACCATTTATCCGATTTTGATGATTGTTTCATAAGCAGTTTTTCAGAAGCAGTACGGATGAAGAACTTATTTGAGTTTCAGTTTTGAGTATATACAGGTAAGAGTGATGTTTTATTTGTTATTTTTTTACTTATTTGTTATGTTTTTTTTCCTGTACTTTGAAACACTATATGGGTGTTTCAGGCAACCCCCAACTGGCAATGACTAGAATGAAACGGTAATCTGACATTTTCTAAAGATTTGATTTTTGATTCACTTCATTAACTCTGCTTTTAAAGGACATACAACAGGAACAGTAGCACAACCGCTTTTCAGCTGATTTTGATGATGATTTTTATTCACATATGGGTTGATTCGTTAGCGGTAATACGGTGGGAGAAACTTTTGCTTGAGTTTTAGTTTTAAAATACAGGGAGAAAGAATTCAATCAGTGCCCACATTTTGCCAATGAACAAAAAAATAAGCCAATAATTTAGATTTAAATTTTTCTGCATACATATTTGTTTGTTTTTTGTTTGTTAAATACTAATCCTCATTTGTGACACACTTATAAAAACTTGTAAATATAAAATAAAACCAAAATCAAAATAGAGACTTGACAGAAAATGAACAAATGAAAAAACCAATTTATGCATTTATCTACGACTCACATATAACAAGTTCATTGCATACGTATCTATGGCTATATAGTCCCCATCATTATACGTGCCAATGATTATAATAGAAAGGTAATTTGTCGGGCAATTCCGTCATACGAAGAAGCAACCGTAGACACGTGTTTCGGACTATTAGTCCTCATCAGTACGGTATAGCCAAGGAGTGAGATGGACACTCAATGGAAAAAACACTCAAATGGAGACCATAAGGGGGGTGCCCAATGTCGCCAATTGGTGCTTCAGTCACAACATCTTCAGGATTCGAAGACAAGATGTAACGTCGCGCCGGAGGTGACGGACACCCCAGGCCCACCATAGCCCATGGAGGTATAGATGGAAAGCAGGTTTATCGACGGTAAGATATTAAAGTAGAAAGGTAATTTGTCGGGCAATTCCGTCATACGAAGAAGCAACCGTAGACACGTGTTTCGGACTATTAGTCCTCATCAGTACGGTATAGCCAAGGAGTGAGATGGACACTCAATGGAAAAAACACTCAAATGGAGACCATAAGGGGGGTGCCCAATGTCGCCAATTGGTGCTTCAGTCACAACATCTTCAGGATTCGAAGACAAGATGTAACGTCGCGCCGGAGGTGACGGACACCCCAGGCCCACCATAGCCCATGGAGGTATAGATGGAAAGCAGGTTTATCGACGGTAAGATATTAAAGTAGAAAGGTAATTTGTCGGGCAATTCCGTCATACGAAGAAGCAACCGTAGACACGTGTTTCGGACTATTAGTCCTCATCAGTACGGTATAGCCAAGGAGTGAGATGGACACTCAATGGAAAAAACACTCAAATGGAGACCATAAGGGGGGTGCCCAATGTCGCCAATTGGTGCTTCAGTCACAACATCTTCAGGATTCGAAGACAAGATGTAACGTCGCGCCGGAGGTGACGGACACCCCAGGCCCACCATAGCCCATGGAGGTATAGATGGAAAGCAGGTTTATCGACGGTAAGATATTAAAGTAGAAAGGTAATTTGTCGGGCAATTCCGTCATACGAAGAAGCAACCGTAGACACGTGTTTCGGACTATTAGTCCTCATCAGTACGGTATAGCCAAGGAGTGAGATGGACACTCAATGGAAAAAACACTCAAATGGAGACCATAAGGGGGGTGCCCAATGTCGCCAATTGGTGCTTCAGTCACAACATCTTCAGGATTCGAAGACAAGATGTAACGTCGCGCCGGAGGTGACGGACACCCCAGGCCCACCATAGCCCATGGAGGTATAGATGGAAAGCAGGTTTATCGACGGTAAGATATTAAAGTAGAAAGGTAATTTGTCGGGCAATTCCGTCATACGAAGAAGCAACCGTAGACACGTGTTTCGGACTATTAGTCCTCATCAGTACGGTATAGCCAAGGAGTGAGATGGACACTCAATGGAAAAAACACTCAAATGGAGACCATAAGGGGGGTGCCCAATGTCGCCAATTGGTGCTTCAGTCACAACATCTTCAGGATTCGAAGACAAGATGTAACGTCGCGCCGGAGGTGACGGACACCCCAGGCCCACCATAGCCCATGGAGGTATAGATGGAAAGCAGGTTTATCGACGGTAAGATATTAAAGTAGAAAGGTAATTTGTCGGGCAATTCCGTCATACGAAGAAGCAACCGTAGACACGTGTTTCGGACTATTAGTCCTCATCAGTACGGTATAGCCAAGGAGTGAGATGGACACTCAATGGAAAAAACACTCAAATGGAGACCATAAGGGGGGTGCCCAATGTCGCCCAATGTCGCCTGGGGTGTCCGTCACCTCCGGCGCGACGTTACATCTTGTCTTCGAATCCTGAAGATGTTGTGACTGAAGCACCAATTGGCGACATTGGGCACCCCCCTTATGGTCTCCATTTGAGTGTTTTTTCCATTGAGTGTCCATCTCACTCCTTGGCTATACCGTACTGATGAGGACTAATAGTCCGAAACACGTGTCTACGGTTGCTTCTTCGTATGACGGAATTGCCCGACAAATTACCTTTCTACTTTAATATCTTACCGTCGATAAACCTGCTTTCCATCTATACCTCCATGGGCTATGGTGGGCCTGGGGTGTCCGTCACCTCCGGCGCGACGTTACATCTTGTCTTCGAATCCTGAAGATGTTGTGACTGAAGCACCAATTGGCGACATTGGGCACCCCCCTTATGGTCTCCATTTGAGTGTTTTTTCCATTGAGTGTCCATCTCACTCCTTGGCTATACCGTACTGATGAGGACTAATAGTCCGAAACACGTGTCTACGGTTGCTTCTTCGTATGACGGAATTGCCCGACAAATTACCTTTCTACTTTAATATCTTACCGTCGATAAACCTGCTTTCCATCTATACCTCCATGGGCTATGGTGGGCCTGGGGTGTCCGTCACCTCCGGCGCGACGTTACATCTTGTCTTCGAATCCTGAAGATGTTGTGACTGAAGCACCAATTGGCGACATTGGGCACCCCCCTTATGGTCTCCATTTGAGTGTTTTTTCCATTGAGTGTCCATCTCACTCCTTGGCTATACCGTACTGATGAGGACTAATAGTCCGAAACACGTGTCTACGGTTGCTTCTTCGTATGACGGAATTGCCCGACAAATTACCTTTCTACTTTAATATCTTACCGTCGATAAACCTGCTTTCCATCTATACCTCCATGGGCTATGGTGGGCCTGGGGTGTCCGTCACCTCCGGCGCGACGTTACATCTTGTCTTCGAATCCTGAAGATGTTGTGACTGAAGCACCAATTGGCGACATTGGGCACCCCCCTTATGGTCTCCATTTGAGTGTTTTTTCCATTGAGTGTCCATCTCACTCCTTGGCTATACCGTACTGATGAGGACTAATAGTCCGAAACACGTGTCTACGGTTGCTTCTTCGTATGACGGAATTGCCCGACAAATTACCTTTCTACTTTAATATCTTACCGTCGATAAACCTGCTTTCCATCTATACCTCCATGGGCTATGGTGGGCCTGGGGTGTCCGTCACCTCCGGCGCGACGTTACATCTTGTCTTCGAATCCTGAAGATGTTGTGACTGAAGCACCAATTGGCGACATTGGGCACCCCCCTTATGGTCTCCATTTGAGTGTTTTTTCCATTGAGTGTCCATCTCACTCCTTGGCTATACCGTACTGATGAGGACTAATAGTCCGAAACACGTGTCTACGGTTGCTTCTTCGTATGACGGAATTGCCCGACAAATTACCTTTCTACTTTAATATCTTACCGTCGATAAACCTGCTTTCCAATGATTATAATGACACTAGCGTTGTATAATAATGACAGTTCGTTCAAATAATGACCTCATTATTTGAACGAACTGTCATCATTATACAACGCTAGTGTCAAAGCCTGTCAAACCCTATGTGGATGACAGTTAGTTGACAGTTCACCTCGCCATCATTGACAACCACATTTAAAATATTTTGCATTAAATGGAATTTATGAGTCGTAGATAAAACGTCGTATTTGACTCGCACATAACGGATATAAATCGCTCGCATGATTACACGCTCGCCTACGGCTCGCATGTAAACTTCATGCTCGCGATTTATATCCTTAATTATGTGCTCGTCAAATAATATACTATTATTATTGCAGTGCCGGTCAGTACAAATGGAATGAAAACATAAATCATATAGAACATAGTTAAGAAGTCATCATTGGCGCGTTTTATATCTTTCGTGTTATCATTTTATCTATCAGATTAGACTATTGTTCGCCCTAATACGCATCTATTGGTTAAGCTTCAGACACAACAACAAACATGGACGAAGGTTCTCCCTCGTTTTCTTGATTAATTTTGTTAATTTCAGACAAATCAAGATTACGTACGTTAGAGAGACGTTTTGTCTATACACATACAAAGTTAAAACAGCGTTGCGGAAACTGTGATTATAAAATTTTAATCAAAGCAACCGATAAACCGGTCAAAGTGTTTCCCTATAATCCGTGCAATTTGAATTTGCCGCATCGTCGCGCAGATACGTATTCGAACGTCAGATTGCGATAACCAATTAAGGCGTCTTTGATCGGCGGCAAAGTCGGTGGTAATAATAAGCCGCAGAAGAGGATCCGGGGATGAAGTCATTTTCGCCGCATCCAGGGCTCGGGCTTATTTCTCGCCCGCCTGGCGAGAAATCGAAATACGCCTCTGAAGTGGTGGAATTTTCAGCTTTACTGCGACGGCTGATAGCTGTCGATGTTTACGACGCTCTCAGCGCGAATATTTACGAGTTTTGCGAAGAAATTCGCGGCCATTTAAATGCAAAGTGGAATCTGCAAGATCTAGCATATTTGATTATATTCTACGGTTTGTACGGATGTTGTTGATTTTTTGGAATTAGAAATAAGTGAATTTAATTTACATTTTTGTTTATATTCTAGAACGTTCAAGCCGCCATTAAAACAATCTTAAATGAATGTATTTTAGGCGCATCCATCAATTGAAAGGTCAAAGAGCATGTCGATTCGCAATTGTATTGAGAGAGACATCATCGACTTATACTAATAAAACCGCTCTAGTTTTTCTGATAGCTTTTTTATGATTAAATAAATAAATCTCTGTATAACAATGAAAGTTACAGTACATCCTTACAGCCAGAGTGGTTTCAAAACTCCTCACCCTGAATAATATTTTGTGCGAAGAAGACGCGTTGTTTTTATCGGTTTTTCTGGTAATGGAAATAATACGAAAAAACGTTATACAATGTTGAAATACTTGTTATTGATTAGTACCTACATAAAAATTTAGCAAAACTTTTGCGCAGAAAGTAAATTCAGCTAAAGTATTTTCAGCCAGAGTTGGCACTGACGTATGTATTCACCAACAACTGATCTCTTTCTCCTATACATGTCAAGTAGTATTCATATTATGAAATTTTTACCTATGAATATATTAAAAATATTAATAAAATTATAATTACATTTCATTAGTTATTATTAATGTGTAATAAAGGTTGCATATCTTGCCATATATTATTTTATCACGACGATGGCTACAAAGTCTTCAATTATAGTTATGTGTCAAATATGTCAGATTTATTGCGCTGTTTTAACCCGTTAAACTAGAAGATGTGACGGAGGGGGTGAGCTGAATGTGAACATAAGAATCACGAGACGCGACCCACTCACCGCCTCCGACACATCTTCTCATTTATCGAAAGCAAAACAGTGCAACAAATCTTACAGATCTGTCGCACAACCTATTTGAGAATTTGTAGGTTGGTAAAAATACCTGCCCTAAATGTGGCAGGTTTTTTGTGAGGCAGTGAGCGTTGGAGATCTTCGCCCAGTTTATGAGGACGCGGAGACTTCCGATTAATTTTCTTTGGTGAAGTTGGTTGTGGGATTCCCTCTTCCAAGGTTCCTGCTTCCGTCCAGCAGGTCAATGCTAAGCATTCGAATAAGATATGAGAGGCATCTTCCTCCTCTTCATTACAGAACTTCATTTCAGAAGTCCGGTCACCATCCTTAGGTTGTTCCTGCCGAGTTTTATCACCTCAGCGGCTATGTCTTGAGGGTTTCTTCAATAGTATTTTACTATGTCGGTGCCCTGTCAAGTTTTTCCAGGGATCGGTGTGTTTTCTGATAGCCCACTCATGCACGTCTGACTTGATTACACACTTTGATATGCTTATCATTGGGTCTGGTAGTGCATGTCTGGCAGTGTATGCCAATGCATGGTCTACTCGATCCTTTTTTTGCCCGTTTGTCGGCTCTTTCGTTGCCTTCCCCCCCTTTGTGTCCTGGCAGCCACTGCAGGGTTACTGTGTTTGTTTCTGCCAGTCTCGTTAGATTTTGCAGGCATTCCCAGATCATTAAACTTGGTAGCTGATAGGAGCTGTGAGGACTGCTTGGCTGTCGGAGTATATTAGGATATTTTGCCTTTTCTACCTCTCTTGTAAGTTTTCCAAATGCACAGTGGTTTATCGCATAGATTTCGGTCTGATAAGCTGTTGCGAGCGCCCCCTAGGAGATACTCAACTCACATCTGGGTGATAGACCATAAATCCCTGCACCTGATCCATCTACCCATTTTTTTTTTTGGACCCGTCTGTGTACTAGGTCAGGGTTCCTGGCTTTTTGGTGTTTTCTCCTTGTTCCCTTCCAATCATTGTTTTGATTGTCTTAATCAGGGAGTATTGTTGTCTCATGCAGTCGCTTCACATTGTTAATGTTGGTTTTGCGACTGTTTGCATTATTCTGGAGTGTTTCCCATTTAGGTGCCAGTTGCCGTTGAGTTGTAGTTCCACTTTAATGGCTATGTCCAGTGGTTGGAGGTTTAGCAGGGTTTCAATAAAGGCCGTCGGTGTGCTGCCCATGGCGCCAGTTATTAGCCCCTGTACTCTCGAAAGAGCGGTCCGGGCAGCATTTTGTTCTACTTTTGGCCACCACACGGTGCATCATGGGTTCTACTAACGAGTTCTATAGCACTAGCATCATCTCCCGTTTGAGCCCCCATCTCTTTCCGACTGGTTTCTGTTTGTAGTGTAAGGTATCTACCAGTGTGGTGTACTAAATTGTGTCGAGCAAGCGTTGTGCTTGTGATATCAACCAAAATTATATACACACAGCAATTTTTGTTTAACACAAATTTATATTTGTTTAATCAGAGGCATAAATACACACAACGAAACGTTGTCTCAATTCAAAGCAACTTTTGTTAATCCAAAACAGCGGTTGTTTTATATATACGCAAGAATATATATCGTTCATGGAAGAAAACCATTGTTTTGACCGGTTATCTTACTTTAAGATTGTACAATTTTAAATGGATACAATACTTTTTTGATTTAAGAATTTATTCTTTTACATTAAAAGGTTGGGTACTTAGATTAATCAGCTCACATTCTTGGATTAAACATTTACCTACTTCTCTTAAATATGAACCATGTTATTACGACAACAATAATATTTTACTTTTTACCCTTCTTAGCCCCTTTTCCATCAATACTAGAGCTGTTGGATATTTGGACGTCAGGTACATACATTGAAGGTATAATAGCACAATCACAATACCCTCTAAGAGACCTCTTTTACGAGGAGAAACTAAAGCTCCATCTATGGGCCTCGTTCACATTATTTTCAAAACAACGACTGTCTTAAATCAAAACAATCGTTTGCTTAAAGCAAATATTTAGGTAGTTTTATATTAAAGAAATATCCTTGTTACAAGAATGTCATGTTCTTAACATTAGACAACCATTTCTCTGTGTGTATATTTATTTGCTACAAAGAATGTTTATTTGATTCAAAACAATATTACAATATGACTTTGACACAAATAAACCTTCTTTGTAGCAAATAAATATATTTTTGTCTCTACTCAAACACTATGTAAATGTGATTGTTCATTTAATTCTTATCACTATGACAGGAATACGGTATCACGGCGTTTTTCAAATAACATATTTTTTCGTAAGAATATGCGTCTATTTCTTTAATTACAGACAATATTCATACTAAATTCCAATTATAGTAAATTTAACATAGTGTGGTAATATGCACATCTAATAATAACACGACATGACTTACATACGCGATTTTTACGCTGTACTACTTACAGGTAAATCTATTGACTTACCTTGCAAATTTACTAATAACCTTTGGGTTGTATAGTGGTGTAATTTGTATTGTTAATTGTGTTGTTTACAGATGACCGTAGTATTGTCCCAACGTGTTATCTGCTAAGCCATTTAAAGTCATACCGTGGGATTTCTGTAATCACGGTCGTGACGCGATTCTATGGTGATGACATTTGCTAAGAGCTTTAAATTTTTTAACTGTAAAATGACTTATTATAAACAAATGTTAATTTTGTACAGATAAACAAATGTAATAATAAAGAAACACAATGGCAGTGTGTATTTATTGAATGGAATAGAATAATAAGTACATCCCAGAAATTATTAATGTTGTCCATTTCTCGATTGGACTGGAGCTCAAAAATTCATCTACTACATTTTCGTAAAATTAAAACCGAAACTGGTCTATATTGTCGTATTGTCAAAAACGTTATTTCATTTAGTTGGTTCCTCGAATTTGACCAACAAAACGTTTACGACGTTTACATTATACCTAATTTGCCAAATATCGGAACAATTTTGTAACGTTCTATTATTCGAAACTGAACAAACATGAAAAAAGTTTTTTAACGAAATGATATTTTTAAAAGCTTTACATAAAAAATTTCTTAAACAATGGATAAAACATTTCTAAACACGCAATTTTTTATTTATAACTAAAATACTAGTTTTATGGACACTGCGCATGAAAATTAACACACAACTAAAAATCTGTGACAATTTAAGTTAATTTTTCTCGACACACTCATCCGATTTTTTTATTATTTATTTGTTGAGTTGTAGGTTGATTCATTCAGTAACGATACGGTGTTAGACATTTTTATTCAATTTTCAGGTTTGGGTATATAGGCTGTAAAGATGAGTAAGAATAAGTTTTTTGAAAATATAGAAAAGGTGAAAACTTGAACGAAAAGTGGCGAAACGAAACGTCGTTAGGTAAGGAGAAAGCAAAACTATAACTTACTGCAGACTAACTCCCTCTGGGTAACCGCGCTGGCGTGACTCCCGTTGACCAGGGCTTTCGCCCAGCCCGCTAGATCCCTGTGGGTCTCCGCGCGCAAATTATGAGTGATCACTCCCTCGGACGTAGCGCACCGTATGCTGAACTCCGGGAGTTCGGCACGTTTCCCGGAGCCTACTAGTCTCGTGGCGATCAGAGGGTATGCTTCGGCAGGAGCCCTCCACGCCTCCCCTGACCATGGAGCGCTCTCGTACAACCTCAGCTCGCTGTCGGTCACCGCGGCGAATATCGAATGCCACCTTTCCATGTCTTCTGAAGACTCCGAACTGGACATGTTAATCTGTAAAGATAATCAAGGTTGTGTTATTGAATCGGTCGCTTCGAAAACAGTAGGTACGTCCAAAAGGTAGTGTTCTCAGAAAATTAACCAAAAAGTTTTGTCGGTGTAATATTTTGAAAAGTTTAGCAGTTTGCTACTTTGTGCCAGCAGACAAAATATAAAGTAGTTCACAGAAAATTAAATGTATTACATATTTTGGATGTACAAAAAAATGTCTGTGTGTGTGTGTCTGTGTGTATGTGTGTAAACGATTTTTGTGGCGACGATTCTGGAGAAACTACTAAAGGTATCGGGACGAAAGTTCATATTTAGAAGTTTTATGACCAAACTTAGAGCGGAAAAGCTTTTGGTTCAAAAGGGCCCAAAGGAACTGGTAGTTTATTCTAAGCCTTTTTCTAGTATTTTGCAAATGAGCCGCTATTTCTGTAATTTCGTCAAAATAGTTAAATAATAATTTAAAGTAGAGGAAATTTTGAATAATTTATGCCTATGAAATTTTTTGGCAAAATTAATAGTTTAGCTTCAAGAGCAAATTCTATTTGATCGAGATCGGTCGCATCTGCATTGATATGAAACTACATAGTAGCCTAGATTTGACAAATATTTTTTTGTGCTGTCACCACAGAAATGTCTATGGCTGTCACACTCGAAAACAGCTGATTTCATCAGAGGTTGGAGAACCGCTATGGAACGTTGCCGCTCTAGTGCAGCAAAGTACAAAATACAAAATTCAAATAAAATAGTGGTTATACTCAATAATGGTTATTATTAATGGTATAGGAAATGTTAGGTTTATACCACTTCTACGAAACGTCAAGTTTAAAAAGCTAATTCAAATTCTGACAGATTTATATTCGTTCAGAAATGTCACATCCGTACCAACATACTAAAATATAACTACACTCATCGTTATGCTCTATTTACAATTTTCTCAAGTTATCGTTTTTACAATTAGATATAACAACGGGTTGACATTTCTTATCAACAACCAATCAAATTGGTGATCTTATTTTATTTGAATTTTGTATTTTGTACTTTGCCGCACTAGAGCGGCAACGCTCCATAGCGGTTCTCCAACCTCTGATGAAATCAGCTGTTTTTGAGTGTGACAGGCATAGACATTTCTGTGGTGACAGCACAAGAAAATATTTGACAAATCCAGGTTACTGTGTAGTTTCATATCAATGCAAATGCGACCGATCTCGATCAAATAGAATTTGCTCGTGAAGCTAAACTATTAATTTTACCAAAAAATATCATAGGCATAAATTATTCAAAATGTCCTCTACTTTAATTTATTATTTAACTATTTTGACGAAATTACAGAAATTGCAGCGCATTTGCAAAATCCTTGAAAAATGCTTAGAGGAAACAGCCAGTTCCTTTGGACCCTTTTGAACCAAAAGCTTTTCAGCTCTAAGTTTGGTCACAAAACTTTCGTCCCGATACCTTTAGTAGTTTCTCCGGAATCGTCGCCACAAAAATCGTTTACACACACACAGACATACATACGCACAGACACACACACACAGACATTTTTTGTACCTTGGTCAAAAATGTTCAGGGGACCCATAAAGACCTATTGCCATTTTAAATCACCTTGGTGTTATTGGTACCATTTGTAGTTATTTACATACAATAAAGCATTTTATTATTATTATTTCCGCTAAAATCTCAATTTTTTTTTTCGGCACGATTACAATACTTCATCATACTGCGTATGATAAAGTAAAAATTCTAAGAATTAATAATTGAATTAAAAAATGTAAAAATGTACAGGGTGTGCTATAGGAAAATGGAAAGGTTTCCAAATTTTCAGGATAAACGACAGTTTGTTTAAACACAGAAAACTTTTTTGTTTGATAAATTTTTTGAACTATTTTACAGTAGGAGAATTATTTAGGTATTTCGGTAATTTTGTTTATTTTGGGTTAATTGCTCATAACTCAAAGATGACGCATTTTATAGAAAAATGGTTCCTACAAAAGATTCTAATAATTAATCTTAGAATAAAAATTTGTAAAAATATACAGGCTGTTCTATTTGAAAAGGGAAACGTTACCAAATTTCCAGAATTCCCTGTATATTAAACATATAGTTAAATGATGGATTGTTAGTTGATAGAAGTCGATAGAAGTTGATAGAATAAACCATAGTGCACATTTTGGCTATTTCAGTTCAAAATGCCAATTTTGGATTGTACTGTTTTCGAAATCGCCGATTTAATTAATTCAGTTATTTCTGCAACGACGCCTGTCATAATTTTCAAATTTCTGAAAAATACAAAACAAAATTATGCACTTTTGCAGTAAACATAAAAGAATGTAGGTGTGGGTTTTCACTTTTGTATGTCCACATAACACATATGGATCAATCCATCCAGACGTGGTCCAGACACTCCAGAAGTTTTCTGAATGTTCTACCATCTGGATGTGCAAAATTTTTTTTTTCTGAAATCTCTGAGCACCCTTTTCCAAGACTTTTTGGGTTCTTGTCAAGAACGTTTTAAGAAAACTAACAGCTTTAGAATTAACAACTGTGACCACCAGTCACAGGGGTGACTCCACTACACCTCCAAAAAACTTTGTAATGAAATTTTTCACCTCGTGCTTTTGCTCAACCGTATGGAATAAACTTCTTTAAGTACACAAGTTAATTGTACAAAAAACTATTCAAGTTGTATTTAGTGTGTTTTGGGTCGCATGTGTAGATAAGGACGAATGCAAAATTGAAATACTTTAAGCAAATACATATGAAAAGTAAGAAAGAGCAGATTCTTAAGTTTCGTTACAGATTTTAGGAGGTTTTAAGCATTAAATATAGCGATAATAAAAAATTATCAAATTTCAATAGCTTGTCAGCAAAAAGGGGAAGAAGTAAGATGTCTATTTTTTTTATTACAAGGCATTTCAAAAAAGGTTCTACATGAAAAATATAGAATGATTACCCGTTCATAGGTATATGAAAACACACCTTTAAAGCGAATCTAAGGAGAATCGTAACTAGAGATTCTTTTTAAAGTAGAAACTAGGTGCCAAGTCTATATATTATATACCTAACAGGAATCTTTTGCTTTTTTCTTCAACCCTCTATGACGAACAAAAACAAAGTTATTTATTTAGTTTAAAGCATACAAATAACAACGACAAAAAAATAAGATTGTTTTTGCACTCCCAGGACATAAGGAGATGCATTAATTAATTTTAAATCTACAAGCTGTGCAACCAATAGCATTTCAATAAATTGCTATTTTTGCTTGATAAAATAAATATTCCTCTTATGCGTCAACAACTGTGAAATTAGGCAACATTTGTATGTAAAGAAATAACTCATGTAAAATAAAGACATGTTATCTATTTTTATTTGGATTATTATTTGAAAAAAATACTTATAGACATATTACAGACATATAGGCATATCAATTAAAACAACGCATATTTTATTTGTTCCGATACAATATTTGCTTCAACTGTTTCCTTTGTACTATACACATAGATGATTGTAAATATTTGAAATTATTATTACCATCACGCGCAGGAACGATAAAACCGAACAATCAAAAATGTAATCCACTTTTATAAAATAAATCGGATGAAAGCTTTTCCGCCTCTGGTTCGTTATGAAACAATTCGAAAACAACGAATGAGCGCCCGACGTTGATACACCGGAAACGGAATTAATACAATAATTCAACTTTTGCGTTTCGATATTAAATAAAATACGCAAAATTACAATGAAAAAATATTAACCCTCCGGCTTGCATCACGCCAATAAAACAAAAGGGAAACGCTCGTATGCAAAACACGTATTTTCGACTATTGAAACTGTTTTGTTCGGTGACGTTCCGAATAAATTTATTATTATGGGAATATTGAAATTTATTAATATATTTTGTTAAGCTGGACGTCGCTATAGTACAAATAAATAACTAATACACTTCATTGCAAACAGCACAAATAAAGTTGTATAAATAAAAAAGCTTTTTAACATGAAATGTTTTTATATATTCAATTATAAATTTAATATTTAGATTCAAGAGGTTGTATGTAAACAAGTTATTTTTAAAAATATTAATTTTTTGTGGATATGCAAGTAAATAAACACCACGTTTGATTGGCTGTAGCACATGTTTGTTGAGGGTTTTCCATTGTAACTATACTGTATGGCACTCTAAATTTATTTCTTCCTCATACACTGTAATGATAAATTGAATTAGAATTTAAAAATTACAGCTCACTTGTTTATTTAGTCTGATACTGATAAAAATGGGACGATTGCAAACGTCTTTAGATATTTTACGTGGTAAATAAGGACTTACCTCTGATCTAGGTCCTCTAAGTAGCCAGCCTATGTGACGTAGATCAGGGATGGCTCTGGAAGCTTCGTGTAACGCTGCCGTTGTCAAGACGGCGAGCGCAGAATGAAGAGTGTTAAACCAACCAGCTGTTTCTGCTGGATCTGAGCCTCTCAAGACGCAGCTGTGCACAGCATCCGGCGAGTGCAGCTCAAGTATTCTGTTTTCTGGAATACAAAGAAACTATTTTAATTTCATATTATTAGTATCTAGTTGAAACATTTTTGAGTTGGAAAGGCATTATGGGAAATGTTTTATTTGTATTCAGATATTGTTATGAATCGAAAAACAACATGCTTGGAGTTTATTTATTTATTTAAGAAATGGGTACCCAACAGGATCGAGATCCCAATAATAGGGTACCACAAATTACAGACATTAATTATAAAAGCTGTAAATGCGGGTGAAGTCAAAACAATATTCTACAATCTGCGACAGCTTTACAAGACAACAACCTAGTACGGTTACAGAGACGCCCCTACGTCACATACCTGTCTACGAGCAGCATACAGAGAACCTGAGAACAGATATACAGTGTGTCCCCGGATAGGTGAAACGACAAATTTCGCTAGTGTTTCATTCTTTGGGGTTTAGCTCTGCATGGTTAAAGACTAATGTCGAACATATTTTCAATTTTTAAAAGATAAGTGTGTCTTGACAGTGGATAAAAAACTACTTTTGTGGCAGGTAAAGTACGTTTTCTGTTTACAGTACACGTCAACATATTACTTGGAAGTTTTGTTCAGAACACAAAGCTATGGCTACATGCAGTCTTGAAAAATGGGATCAGCTTACTTTGATAAAATAGCAAACAATGGGTGTTATTTTCGGCAATAGTACTTTAATACTGTTTTTTTCTGTGCCGAGATTCAGGTTTTCATAAGTTGGACAGATTAACATTGATAGGGATGCAATTTTGTTTTTCCATTGCACTTTCTGTGAGAAATAAAATTAATTAATATAGGTTTATCAAAGTAGGCCAATCATTTTTCAAACTTTGTATTTATGGGCTTTCGATTGCAGCGTTTTCAATGTCGCCTGACTCTGATCATATGTAGATGTTTGGCCTTTGTAAGTTCCTATGGGAACACTCTTCGGCACACTGAAATCAGTGAACTTCCGCCTGGAAGATGGTTGGAGAATGGCCCATGGCATTGGATAGGGATAAATCCGGTGCACTAATGCCGACCCCAACACCCTCCTTGGTCTTTGCTCCGTCTGTGAACCACAGTGATGCGGATTCGCTGATTTGTCTGAGCCTTTGAGGTGCATTTTCGCGATCCTTTTTTACCACTAGACAGGTGACATCATGTCCTTTGGCATTTCCACGGCATTGCCACATATCGTGTTGGCAATGCCATATGGCTGGTTTGCCTTAAGATTGTCTGCCTGGATTATTCTTATGGCGTCGAGAGCAGCCTCTTTCTTAACATGCATGTGAAGAGGTGTGAGGTTTACCGTTGCTTAGTTGCTTAGTTTACTGCAATTAATTTTATTTATTAACATGTCATTTCAGTTTTTGTTTTATGTTGTATATCCAGTATTTACGGTTTTACTTAAAAGTGAAGCCGCATTATGGATGCCGCTTATTGACTGAATATATTATGGGAACACCATATGGTCTGGACATGGTGTCTAGAAATTAATCATTTTCTATCACCAAATATAATAGAACACCGAACAATATAAGATTTAAACATGAAATGCGGAAAAGTAGACCACCCGGTGTGCTTAATTTGAAATATTAATTTTCTATTATCCGGCGATCGTCGTTTATTAATACTGCTGAGCGTGCGGGTACATCGAAGGCGGCGGAGAAGAACCCGTGCGGGCCAACGTGAAAAAAAAATAATGGCCAGGTCGTATTTCTTCTTAGATAGTTGATGAGGTAAATCAATTTTCCTGAATGCGGAAAAGAGTGCGCGGCGCCTCGTAACAGATTGCCAATAAAGATTTTATATTGGAAAGCGCGTTCCGTTTACCCCCGAATTAAGCATTAATCATCCGCTGCGAGCGTTGCGGCAATGGCGCCACCGCAAACGCCACACGTGAATTTTCAATATAAATCGACGAAAAATATAGATTGATTCGCGCCAACGCAACGAGGCCACCACAGTCGGCATCAGAAACTCACGCAGTATCTGCACAGTGGATAATTTGGCACATGTGTGCCATGCAGAATTTGACATATTGCCAATAGATCGTACAATCGTGATATTTACATGGATTTGGCAATGATTACAAAAACAGATTGTGATACCAACATTCTATGCGGACAAATAAATATTTGTTATGTAAATCAAGTTAAAAAGCTGTGTTTTGAATTTTGTTAGTTTGAATTTTTATTGCTTAATATGCCAACTATGGTAGGCATCCATAGATCATTTGTGAAGTGAGCCTCGGTTTAATTGTTTTTCATTAGTGCAACTCCGTCTGTGCTGCAGCTCAGTTAAAGCTTTTCTGCCAGACTTTTGCAAGGATTCGATTAAAGCCCGTTAATTTGTTATGCATTTTTTTTTAACGAACACTTAATGCTGTTTAACAACCTCTGATTGTAACGTATATTAGGAGCATTTGATTAATGTATTAGGAGCATGTACTTATGTAAGGTAATTTGCGGTCATTCATACAAAATGGATCATAAGCTCGCCCTTTAATCGGGTTTATGAGCACTCGGAGCATAAAATCAGTTTTAATCATATCACCCAGTGCCTAACTGCCAACAGAAAATTGCATTACTATCAACAGAACGGCCACCGATAATATATTCTACGTAAAATTGTTTAAAATGTTCTACGTAGGTACCTTATTGTTCTTAGATTGTGATGTATCTGCACTATGTTTTTCTTATTCATGTAACGTTATTGTTTTTCTTTAAGGTAGAAAATGGTTACAAAAATTAAACAAAGAGGGTATTTTACTTTTTGTAGTTGAAAAAGAAAAAAATAGGAGGCACTCCACAGATTATGAGAGCAAGTACGCCGGTTTAATTGTTTCTTAGATCTATGAACGGACACAAGGCCGGTAGAAATCAATCAGTAGCAGAAAGCTAACAAAATTAAATCAAAGCAGTAGCGTTCCTAGAGCTTTCGCCGCCTGTGGCGGTTACCAGTTTGCCGCTTTTTCTAAGTCAATCAAACTATGGTGGTGGTGGTTGGTACTAACATTATTTTATAGCCTATGGTATTCTCCGGTCGAAATTTCCTGCATTAAAGCGGCGCAAATACATGTGTTCTTTCAAATGCCGATAGTAGGTGCTTATGTTGAGTAAATTATTGTATTTCGATGAGTTCATGTAGAAAATGAATTTTAAAAACTATAATATTTCTACCTTTTCTTGTAGAATATAGTTTATTACACCGATACAACCACGCGTTTTTCTAGAACGATGAACTTCTAAACGCATACGCGTTTGATTTTGACACGTTTAACGCATTGATTTGTTCTTCTTTCCATTAGAGATAACAAATTTTATTGGAGGCTGAACCTCATAATAAGTAAGCCTTTTAAATAATTACATTATTTATAACGATTTGAACACTCACAACACAACACAAAATTGTAAAGAATCAATCTTAAAATTCAAACAAGAGCTATTTTGTCAATTTTCAACCCTGTTTATATAAATGTTGGTTTAGCCTCCAATTAAATTCATCTAGTATCACAGCGCTTTTAAAATTTCGGTTTCTGGTTATTTTTACAGGAGCTACCGTGTACATTGTTCGGACAAGCATTCCGCGTAGGACCTGATACTTCCTACATTATCCACTTCTTGGATTCCAGATTTTTATAGCAAATTTTATGGTACACGTAAGTGTAATAAATATATAGCAACAGAAAAAAAACAGATATCTCTTACAATTCGTTTGAAAAAGTGTCCCAAAGTTGGGCATCTTTTTACGTCTCTATATGAGAACCTCCCTTTAACAATATTAACAATATTTTTGAATGAATATTGAAATTTCAAGAGGCCCTTGTGCGGTTCTCCAACTTAGTTCGACGTTCTTGTAGAGCAGGTACGGGCATAAAATTCTGGATCGTTTTCCTTTCAATATGAAACATTTTCTTAAATTACAAGATTGTTTTCAGGGGATTTATAAATGTTTTTATTTAGAAGCCTATATGGTATTAGACAAATACTGGGCGAATAAGTAGTCTCCTACAGTTAACTTGATCGAAAGATATAGGAAACAGAATGTTGTTCTATGTCTTCCTACTCATAACAGCCCCAAATATTTTTTTGACAATTAATCTATGTCTCCCATCTACCCGCGACAACAACCTAAAAATGCCGCCCCAAAATATGTGCCGCCCGTGGCGGACCGCCCCCCACCGCCCCCCCCCCTCCCTAGGTACGCCACTGAAGCAAAGAAATTATTCTCATGGCAGACACGGCTACATTTGTCCGATTGACAGGTCGCAATCAAAATATTATCTTTCTGGTCTTCTCGGCATTGAGTATTCGTTTGCAGTAGGTAAAGTTCTCAGCAATTATTTGAGATACTTTTCCAATGCTGTCACAGTCTGAGCGACGCATGGAGTTCTGACATAGTCATACCTTATCCTTACAGTTTTGGCGTTTTTTTTTATAGCATCATTATTTCTGAACTATTAGACATTAATTTGAAGTGATTCAGCATTAAATTATATTGAGAATGAATGGTTCTATCATTTTCAAGACATAGGACAACGAATTTATATAGAGCGTGTTCATAATGTTGAACTATATCTATCAAATAACGTCCTTCCCAAGATCCATTTTTGGAATCTAAAACATTACCATGTGTAATAAATCTATAGATTTAGAAGAGGTAATTGCGTTTTTACTTCGATTATATAAAACCTTGTCGCTTTATTTTGTTACATGGAAAGATAAATTTACTATTGTTTACAAGCGCTTTGTGTTGTATTTTTTTGGATAGTGTTTGAATTTGCAGTAGTATACTGTATTCAAATGATGTTTGTTGGACAAATAATTAATCAATAACTCAAAAACTGTAAGAATTAGGGTAGAACTATCTCAGTACTTTTTGCACTAAAACGCTGCAAAGATGTCAAAAATATACAGATTTATAGGCCCTTGCATTAGAAATTAAAAATTTTGACTTTATTTTTTCGACCAGGTTGTAGCGCCTGGTCTACAAGAAAACTAAGTCACACGTCCTTGTGGATCCCTGTGTATATGCCACCGCTGTGTGACTTTAAGATAATCAAATCCTAAGATTAAAATGACTCAGCAAGCCCAGCATGTATAATAGTATGCAATAACAATGTTGCCTCAATTAGTAATTAGATTATATCTGTTGTGATTTCTTGAACTTGCATACCTGTCCTTTCAATATGTACAGGACAAAAGTAGCAAGCTATATCATTTTAGAACAACTAGCTACAATATCATTGTAGGTAGTTGTTTATACTGTAATTTGTACAGTATAACACAGTGAATCTTCTGTTGAATGTCTGGAAAATGACTAGAAAATACACAATTCATGGGAATAAAAACCTATACTGGATGCTGAAGATTCAATTTTTAATTCAAACACACACTATTAAAACCTATTCAAGAAAAAGTCAACTGAAAATCAGGACAATTTTGATAAGACTGGGAACCATGGATTTTGAAAATGGAAAGTGAGTAGGTATTTATTTTTTGCACTGGTTGCCCGTGTATAAATAAAAACAATCATATGGAATGATCTGATAGAACTTTTAATGGACTGCTTATGGACCAAGATATATATACTTAATAATAATAAATACTAAAATGGACAATTTGATTACTCCAAAATTTAGAATTCCCACTTCAAAATTTGTGTCCAGCTGGACGTTAGAATAATGCCTGATCGCAAAAACCAAATAATTCTTCGCAAAATGTTAATTTTCCATTTATTACATCTCCCACCTCAATCAAGCTGACATTGGCAAAGAAACAAATTGGAAAATCTGGTATGAATTATAATTTATAACCCTACATCCATCCCAACTTTCAAATACGTAATGTACGACCTGATGTTTTTAAATTAACCTTCACATCTACATTTATTTTTTTTGTAGCCTCAGTTCACATTTTTGCTCAATTTTTCCGGCGTGTTTGTCGTCCAATCCTGATAAAATTTCCATTTTCTCCCAATTAAGCGAAAAGTGGCTTAATCCTTAAGTAACGCGGGTAAAATCCACGGCAGACTCGACGCTAATTTAAAATTCAAAACCGAATTTGTTATGTTCGCAAGCAGTACACTCTTGTACACATGCAAATTTTTCGCTGAGCTGTTTCTTATTAATTAAAAGCGCGGCCGGGTCATTAATGTTAATTAATTGAAAAGTGCGCCGCGTGCCCTATCATGCCGATGGGACCACTCGATGTCACCTTTCGCTAATTCATTTTCATTGGACGCGCGCGCGCGCGAGCGAAAAAGAGAAACGAAAGAAGCGCGACGGGACGGCCTGCCGCACGCGCCCCCTATCGATTTTGCAATCAATCTCCGGATTGTCGCGCGGAATATACTCGCCGAAACAGTTTCGACGTGTCAATGGATAATTCACTGTAACTAGATCAGCGATTTATTAAACCAGCGCCAGTATTTAGCGTATTAGCGTGACAGTCTTGCGGCGATCGGCGACCCCATTCGCCGGCGCCGCGCCGTCCAGTTCGAAGTTATGACGTATGACGGTCATAAAAACAGTTTTCAATTTACCAGTTTTTGTGTTGTGTCTTTTTTTATTTTCTGTTTTAATTTGCGAAAACCTTACTAAACTAAACAGATCTCATAAATTGATGGGTGACAAAATTGGATTTGTATTTATTAAATTACTCATAAAGCCGGGATTCCCCAAACTGAAAACGGTAGATACTAAAAAAACTATTCCAAAGAAAAGTCCAATTTGGCAGCAATTTTTCGCAAAATGGAAGCGCATGCTGCACGTGTACTCTGCCATTATTATACAGTCGCATCTACAAGGCTTAACATATAGGTATCCATTGCTCGTGCACATTGGCGAGCGTTAAGCGGTGAGCGGTGGGCGATGAGCGGTGAGCGTTGCAACGCTCGCGGTGTTGTGTGCATATTGGTAAGCGGTAATTTGTGAGTTTGCGGTCGACAACGAGGATGTTCATCGGTTCGTAGAAGTATATTAAGAAAATCCCCACGATTGATTAAATTAATTTTGGAAAGAGGGTAAAAGAGAAGAAAAGCTGTTCATGAAGTAAACCAAATTTTTCTCAGATATAGTGAATTTTAGCACTGATTTTACGGACTACGATTCCGTAGATATGCTATAAGTTTGACATAATTTACTAAACATTATTTGGTTTAACCAAATTTATTACAGTCAACATAACTCGAAATTTGTGGCATTAACGTATGGGAAAACCCGATAGGCGTAAATTTTTAATACCTGGAAACAAAAAATTTAATAAAAGTTATATGTTTCTATTTAAAATAACATCTCCCGGTAGAACGCAAGTGACAGAAATAGTGGAATATTAATAACTTCTAATAGAACAATTCCCTGAATTACCTAATATTGTACGACAATCGGATGGTGATGCAGATCTTTATTATTGTCAAGTGAAGGCAATGCAGAATTCAGATTGCTACTCCACAAAGGGTAGTAGATGCACATCACAAAGTGTAAAAAATCAAGCAGAACAAATAATAGTAAGATTTTCTAAATTACTTTTTAAGTTTCTAAACACAGAACACAACAGTACATGTAAATATTTAAAACACATAACATAAATTAAATAAAAGTATAAACGTATTTGATTTTATTATAGCCTGAAATCCATAAAAAATCCCTGTTTGGCGGTAACGTCCTTATTTTTATAATTCCATCCTTATCATTCCAAAGGGAAGGTATCAGTTCTTTGAAGATTAGGAATTCTTTAATAATCTTAATTTATTAATCTTAGCGCCCTCTTTTCCTGTTAAATGACCTCCTTATCCTACTTCTGAATGCTTTCTCTGTTTGTCATAATAAATACAATTCAAATTGTAAATATTTACAATAAGATTAAGCTCATACGTTATCATGAACGGTCTTCTCTTTTGACCGTTCAACCAGAACTCATCCTTATGTACAAGGCCAATAAGAGCGTTAATTTTCACTCAGTGGATTTTATAAAAAGTTTACAATTTCTCAGAAACTTGCTGAGATTTGTAGAACTCAAAGTTCTATTTCGGATGACGTGTATTGATGTTCAAGATGCTGAAAGTGCTTGAAAAAGAGTGTAATGTAATATATAGTTACAAATTTTTAACAGTAGTGACTTTTGGTAGACAAGACGTCACTGAGTTACATTATCTTGTCATGTGATTGCTTATTTTAACTTGCCCCCGAGCCCGTCAAAGGAATTATTACGACGGCCCTCTTAAATGCCCTCCTTTTCAACGAAATAATAATGGTCATGTCACTTAACATTCCTTACTTTTCGAAAATATTTTACTGTGCTTCCCTTACAACAAACCAATAGCAACTGAGCTGTGAGCGTTGCAATTTAAACAAACCTAAAGCTCGAGCGGCACAGCTCTCCGCTACCGCGCACCGCTCTGTTGATGTGCACACAAACACATAATCCGTATGTTAAAAATATTTTTTTTACCGCGCACCGCTCACAGCTCACCGCTCACCGCTTAACGCTCGCCAATGTGCACGAGCACGGAGGACATGACTTTCCTTTTCAGGGCAATTTAGTGTCCTCCATTCGCTTTAAAATTCGACCTTTTTACTAATCAGTCAACGGACCAGTTGTTTAGGTGTACATACTTACATTTGACTGTTATTATTACCTGTTCTGAAAAACTCGCAATTTTAAGTTAGCAATGAAAGCTATTTATGTTCGAAACACATCAGAGGCAAAAACATTTATGATTTTCTGAGTGGAAAGGGAAAATAGCAATTTGATACATATCGTCTCGGTGAATATGAATACATCCGAATACAAAAGCTATTTTTAGAAACGGGTAAATAATAAGTAATTACTTTGTGCGTGCTTATGTGCAAACATTAATGTGTAACGGTAACCACGAATACACGTGGGCAGGTCGTCTGATACAAAAAATTTAAACTTTTTCTTAATTGTTATTTCGTTGGCTATCGTTCGATCGTTCGGCTTCTCAATATTCTGAGTTTTAACTTAAAATGGCGGTCGTACGCCCAAAAAAGGTCCGTTTTCGCTGCTCTTTTCGTGATATAGTAGGCTGTAAAAATTAAATAAAATAAGAATTAAAAAAATGAACGATCGAACTAAAACTAGATGTGTGCTGAACATAAAAAACAAATAATCATCTCGATATATGAAATACATCTTCCAAAAACGTGGTTACGTTAAGTTAGAAAAACACGACTTTTGGGAAATCGCGACTGAAAATACAAGAACTTTGGTAAATACCGCAACGGCGGAGATGATCACGTGATGATCGGTTTAAAACTGAACGAATGGATGACTAAAGGTATAGATACCAGTGGTGGGAGATCTATCACTTGGTTGAGTCATATGCAATACGGATATAAGTACGCATTTCGCACGGTCGGAGGGATTTCTTCCTCCCTTATCACAATACTGGTCGACGCACACACAAATCACCGGCTACAACTCCAGAAGACCCCCTTTAGGGCCATTTTCACAATGCTAGTAGAAAGTCAAACATAAGTTGGTACTCCAGAAATCGTACATATATCTACAGTATAATTTGTGAATTTTGCATTGATATTATCAGATACATTATTATTATTTTTAGTATTCCTCATCACTTTCACTTCTTTCTGATTTGGAATTGTCATTAACTGAATCTTTGTCGTCTTCACATTTTGTAACTGTATCAAATATAAGCATCAACTCGTCAATAGGTCTTTTCATCTAAATTATCTGATGTTACCTCTATATACTTCAAATCTGGATCTACTAATATGCTGAGAACACACGAAGCAAACTAATCTCATTCGAACTATTGAAAATCAAATTGTTTGTACATTTTTTTCCATCCATTATTGTACGGTAATGGAAAGTAGGAACTATTAAATATGCATTTCGTCATATATTTGTTATGTACGGCGTGCATCGCAAGTGTAGTGCATTTGTACGTGGTGTGCATCAAAGTTCCCTTTATTGTTTTTTGTAAATTTAGCATTTACATCGACACCTTTACGTGTTCTGCACTTGTCAACATGCCCAGAGTAGACATCCATTACATTTTCAAGAGCGCACGGTTAACATACAAATGATTTAAGTTTTATAAATGGAAGTATTTCATATTTCATGTCATATTTCTTTGACATAGAGAGTAACTTGAAAGGCTGTTTTCAGCCTTTTCTATAGAAGGATAGGTTGCAATCACAACCAGTTAAGGCATGGAGTCCTGACAGAAAGCGTAGTAGTCATAATTTGAGTCAGACATTGCATAAGAGCACTAAGCATATTTCTTTAACTTAACTTTTTATTTGCAATTTGAAAAAAGAAGTAGGACATCGGTTTCAGGGCCGGGATTACTCTCTCAGGTTGTGGACATGTAGTTTGCAGAGAACAACAACAGTATTTGTGAACAATTTGAAGTATAAAATATAAATATAAAGTATATATAAAGTATAAAATACTTTGAACTGTTTTTGACGGTATAATAATTTCACAATACGTTAATATAGTAGTATATCGTTTAGTTAAACCCTTCTAAAAGTCGATGTGACACTGTCACTACAGAAGCAGGAACTTCCTCAAAAACGTGTTTTGTTTTCTTAAAAAGAATACTTTCGGGGCTCCTGATTTCTGGTCTAATTGCAGATACTCAAAATTCCAAATAGCGGATCTAATGTTGGGTGCATTCTTTTCTATGACAAAACATATGTTATCCAGCCAGTAGGCACTATAAGCTTGCCTATTTAGCCTTGCAGAAGATAGAAACAAGTTCGAAAACTATCAATCATATTAATTAAAAAAATCATAAAAAAACTGGGCTGAACTACTCTCGGGTACAAGTATGCGCAATAATTATTTTAACCAACAAGTATATTAAAAAGAGCGATTAATGATCGAGACTGTTTAACGCACGAGCGATTAGAGTGCGTTAATTGTCGAGACCATTAATCGCCATCTACTATTCGAGTTGGTTATAATTTTTTTTCGTCGATCGTATTCTTCTAGCTTCGTCTACGTAGATTTTTCTACGCCAATGTCTTTTTAGGTTATACGACAAATTATGTATTTTGACACTGATAGTTCTAGAGGGCGGTATGTCTTGTTTGGAAGGTTTCAATTTACATATGTTCGATTGGCCAATCAAACGACGTCATTACGTCGTGTGATTGGCCATAACAAATCATGCATGAATAGAAATCGTGCATTAGTAGAAATAATAGAAATCATGCATGAATAGAAATCATGCATGAATAGAAATCGTGCATTAGTAGAGTTGTTTAATAAACGATTTCCTATTCACTAAACTGACTCATAAATGAAAGATCGACGGAAAAAGTACATTTCAACATGCAAATCACTTGCAGTAGTACGGAATTTGTTTGCTCGCCAAGTGTGCCTACAGTTGTACAGTTATTAAGTATATATCATCGAGCTCCTTCTGTTAAGCATGTTAAATTTTTAATTTTTTTTATTTTGCCTTATATGTCGTTTTGGCAAAAATGGCGAATGCGCCGGGCTGGTTTATAGGATCTTTTATCTAAATTTTCTGTTAGGAATCTACGTAACACTATTTTGGAAGAACATGTCGTATGTGTTCAAAATTATTTATAACGGTCATGTAGAATATTTGGTATGATTGACAGAAGCCTGAATTTTATCTGAAGACTAAATTAATTAATATTGCTGATGGAAATGTACAAGGATGAAAATAGCAGTGCCACACTGGATGTCACCGTCTACTCAATTATATATTTGATTCTAACAGCAATTGCGACGGAACGGTATAATTTTAATTTAAATTTCTCGCGCTTCCGCGTCGTTTTTGATGCAGTAGTAATCAAATTTCAATCAGTTCGCGGTGATAAATTGTGCCAGATGCAAGGGCCCGACAGGACAATCGATTCAATCGCATGGGAGCGAAGGTAAATTTTGACATAACGGTGCTAAATTTAGTTAGCTATATTTAATCAGCGCATAATAATTGCTTCAATTATACTCGGATCCCTCTCTCTCTCTGCGTAATAATTATTTCCAGTTTAATTAAATCACCATGAACGCAACGTGACAACGGCTGATTTTCCGGCTCGCTGATTTTCTTTTGTGCTGCGTTCCTCCGGAATATTGTTTGTGCCCGTAATTGAGACGTGCGTATGCTTTTGTGACTCATATTATACGTACGTTTCTGTGAATGGTAACGTGTCGTTCAATTTTAAACGATTGTATGAAATTTCACGGCGACACCTGTATTTACATGTTAACGTTAGTTCTACGAACTTAATTATTGACTGTAGGGCGACGTACGTTGGACAAACAAATCAATATTTCAAAAAAAGAATTCAGCGCCCTGCATGCTTATCGCATCCCCACCCATTTGACTTTGACGATGCAAACATTTTAAAAAGAGAACCAAATTACAGGAAAAGGTGTAGTATGGAAATGCTATTTATTAAAATGAGTGACAACGCAGTAAATCTAAGAACTGACACAGATAACTTGAGCAGTGTATATTCAAATGTAATTTCCATCTTACCGACCTGACCCTAGTGACTATACAACTGTTCATACGAAGAGTTCAAAAAAAAGACGTGATGTATTCGTAAATTGTTCTCAGTAAATATCTGTCTGCAGGCACATGTTGTGTTGTTATTTTAATGTATTTTAATGTGGTTTTGTGACATACTTTTGAGGTAATTTTTGTTGTATTTTAAATCCTGATGTACTCATATATACCCCTTTTCTTATAGCTATTATTAAGGCTGAAAATATAGCCGAAACGACAGCAAAAAGGTAGGAGATTTATTTAATATCCCAGCTCCCAAAGCCGTCAACAACGGACCGAGAAAAAGTGAACACAATTAATGAACATTGGCTAAATATTGAATTTCGTACATTTCATAATGGGTTTCTATGAGGAAATTAGACGTATGTATGGAGATGAGACGGTGGACAGTTTAAAACAAAGGGCAAGAGTGACTGAAAAACTAGCGACCATCAAGAACACAATTCTCTTTTGGCGTCAATGTAGAAGGAATAACGTATTCCCAAGGCATATGCAAGAACATTTGAAGCACCGTTTTACATCAGTTTTGGGAAATCATTCCTTTAAAAACAAAGTGCAAAATATTTGTGATAACATGAAGCAAAGAACATTAAACTTGGAATTGAAGATAGCATATTGGACCATGAAGGCACAATGACACATAATGGAACCCTCCCCAGAATTTACGGATTACCTAAAGTTCACAAGCAGGGACGCCTAAAAATGCGACCAATTGTATCGTGTGTATGTCCAGCAGTGTATGTATTGCGCACATATGTACTTTCAGTGTTGCAAATTCATATAAACTTGTGGATAAGATCAGAGATTAAGTAATACCTACAGAGAGATTATGTACTAGTTTCATTGTACGTCACTGATCTTTTCACAAATGTTCCATTAGACACAACTTTGGAGATTTTAGAAGAGTGTTGGCAGGAGCTGGAACCTCATACCTCACTTACTTTGCCTGATGTAAAAACATTAATTTCTTTTAAATAAGTACGTAGGCTTTCACGGCCAGAATCATTTAGAAAGTAAACTGCTTCCGGGTTATGCCGTGTGTCAAGATTTGTTGATGCTGACGTTTCGCGGACCATGTTGCTCGCTTCTTCAAAGCTAATTGAATTAATTAATATATAGAAAAATCGTTTTTTCTATGAACAAGACTAGTTATCTCTGCAGTGGTTTATGTTACCACTAGTGTGTACTAGTACTTTTTGTGTACAAGGCGTAGAATTCAGAAAATAATTAGATACAAGACGTTCCCTTAAAAAAAATCAAGTTTCTTAGGAAATACTGGTTGCTATATTTTGCTGCAGATTATGACCATCCTGTAAGCAGTTTGGATATGGTAGGTACTCACGCTAATAGAACGCTTCTTACTTAATCATAATCAAAGCGCGCGCAATAAAATTAAAAACAGATATTGCGATATAGTGTTTTTCTTAGACTGCAGTTTTTCCATAAAAATGCCAATAAATCAAAGAGTATAAAGTTTAGGGTAGGTAATGTTATTTTTCATTGTAGTAAAATTTTGTCTATTTAAAAAAAACAAGTTTGGGTTGGTACTACCCTATGAACAACCATGTGTACGCGCTAATAATAATTTTAAAATGTGCGCCTCGGCGTTCTGTATATATGACTAAAATCAGTTTTAAAATATCTTCATTAACAGAGGCACAATCTTCCGAGATCGCACTATGGAGACACACTGTATAAATGGCCATAAATGTCAAATGACAGTGACGCTAGAAGAATACGATCAGCGAAAAAATTGTGTAATCAAGCGGCGATTAATTATCGCGCCTATTAACGCACGAGCGATAGTTTATCGCCATTTATATATACTTGTTGGTTAAATAACTATAATGGCTTAGATCGTCCAAAATAATTGACATAAGTATTAATTACGGGACGATTTTGAAAAAAAGAAAAAAAACAATTTAATTTTATCTTTAATTTAGCCCACAATGTTCCAAAGCTTTTGTTAGCTTCATTGGGTTAACAATAGGTACTCCTAGCCATTTAAGTGTTCTCCTTGGTCTTTAAGAGGAAGGTTTCGCTCGGTTAACTTTTAAACCAGTCAAAGATTAATAGCGTTCGGAACACTGTTGGCATAGATGTGGGTCGCCGTGTAACAGATAGAAGTAGTCTTCGGGCATTGATTGAAGCGTGCCCGCGTGGCGCCAATTCAGCGAGCAACACGGCTGAAAGTCGAGTGTTTGCTCTCGTAAATTGCCTTGATATCGGCTGCCGTGGCGTTGTCACCCGCCTTACCAACCCCCGGGGGTTCATCCGCCACTATGGATCTCCGATGCGTGTTGGCGATTTTTCACGGATTTATACGTAATACGTATCGGATTTGAGGTGGGTGGCCAAAGTCGGCGCGGGAGAGGGGATTTTCGGTTCCATAATCCGAACGACAACAAACCGCTTAAGGGTTGTCCCTCCCGGATCTGATCCAGATAACAGTGCGGTGGGATGGATGGGGGTGGAGAGGGGTAGGTTTTAGGCGGGCGGGGATTGAGTGAGAGTGTGCCATGAATGACAAAGTGCGCGGCGGAGTTCGGAAAAGAAAGGTCGGACTGTCACGTGCATTCAAAAACGTATTTTTCGTGTAATGCCCTCCTGGGCACGATTTCGAAATGGTACGTGCCCTCGGCGACCCGTCCTGCCTACGGACAGACGGATCTTTAACCTTTTTCCTAAAGGTTCCCTCTCCCCGACTAGCGAGTTTCGCGTGGGTGTTAAAAAAGTCGTTAGAAGAGGAAGATTACAATTATCGTAAGAGCGGTCAAGGGGTATTTCTAGTAGCACCAGATTTTACAATGATTTGCGATATGGTTATTCTTCTCAAACACTTACACTTACTAGTACAAGATGAACATTGATGAACTCCCGGCACCTTCGCCAAATATTGACTGCGCAATCTTTCGCCAACACTCTCTACACTCAGAAAAAGAAAACGTTACTTGAGTGATGACGGAAAAAATCGACCCATCTTCAACTATGATTGCGTGATTATAGCTTATAATTTTGATTCATATAATTAATGTCATTACCGTGTTTTGTGGTTTTATGAAACGGTTAAGAACAATTTAAAGTGTGAAAACAATTTCAACATTTTGCTTTTTACCTTGCTTATAATAGTATGTACGCTATTGGTCTATAGCCACTAATGACCATAAAGCAAACCGTTTAAATCTAATCAGAAGTGATTTAAAATTACAAAAATAAATGATAAAAAATAAAATAACTGAAGGTCAATTTGATATAAAAATGTTTACTTATTTTGAATATTAAAAATTAACCAGTCCGAGCCGTGTTTTAATAACCAACAGCTCAACAATTTTAATCAGTTCATTGCTTACTTTTGCAGTTGTATTTGATAATAGTTTATTAAAATTTTGCCTAAACTGTGACGTGTTGGACAAGTTTTAAGGCGGCTTTTACAAATATATTGTTGTACAGAGTATTTATTTTGTTTTCATTAATTATAAGAGTATAAATATAAGTGTTTTGAGATGTTCATCTTACAGTGTAACAGATTTTATAAGATATTTCATAATAAAAATGTAGAGAAATACCTCGTATATATGTAAGGCAGTGATGTCAAACCTGCCGCCCTCCAGACCCTGCGGTGCGGCCCGCGAGCCGTCGCTAAAGATTGTGTTTTAATAAAATTAAATTAAAACAAATATAAAACCTATTTATATACACTTTTTTTAAATTAAGTTTGCACGAAGCTTTGGTGTATAAACATTAGTTATTACTTATTAGGCAGTAGAGCTGTAAAGATTTATATTTGGATAATATTACATTACAACTTGGGCTAGTAAGCAGTAACAAAAACTAAATAATTTAAATAACTTGGAATTTACGGTATTTACGGAACACGGACTTCATGAATGTGACTAGGACTGTTGAATCTTTTTTTGCGCTGAAGTTCCCTATCATGTCAGCTTTTTACAAAAATCAGCCAGTTTGGATGAGCCATTTTGAGTTTTGCAATGTTTATGCCAGATTCGGATCAGCGGCCTTAAAAACCTATAAAACGCATATAAACTAGATTTGTCCGAAAATTCACATAATTTTCATTTTCTGGCCTGCTATTTTGGGTCCGGTATTTTCAATTTTGCAATTTAACAGCAATTTTCGTATTTTACAACGTCATACAACAGCAATTTTACAACGTAATTCTAAACCCTTACATACCATGTTTGAAGGTTATGAGGATGTCAGACAAGGTAGGGTAGTTTTGGGTAATTATGCGGCCCGCTGAAGCACTGATTAGAATTTTATGGCCAGAGTCCATAAATGAGTTTGACACCACTAATGTAAGGCAAGACTTTGTTGTAATAAGTAGTTTTGGTTCAACATATATGGAGTGTGCCCAAAGATATAGATATAGTTCAATGGGTTCCCATTGAGGACTACGATGGAATGTTGATGGAATAACGTGTTATGTGTATTGTGTAGTCCACCCATTCCACCACAGTAAAACATGTGGCATCCACCACAGTCAATCAAAATAGCTGAGACACGGTTGTCATTTTAGTAACAAGAAGCATAGCAGCAACTCTATCAATCAATGTGCACGTGAAACAAGCGTACGGAAATCAAGCTGATAGGGCATCCTTAAAACAGGTAACTGGAAGGTTTACATCCCAAGAGTATTTCATGCAATGAATGATTACGACCTTTATCGCAGAGTCTCTTGGATCTAGGCTCTATGATATAGATCTAGACACCATAATACTACCGACACATACCTATCGTAATTAGACCCAAATTTCAAGGGACTCCAGAATGGGAGCCAGGTAAAGTTAGCATACATTTTTGGCCCCGTTCTGTATGCGTGATTACTATATACAGATCTGTATACAAATAAAGACAACGCACCATTTCTGATACCTTCTCTCTAAAAAAAATTGAGTTCTATCGCAAGAAAAGTAGGCATTATATCAAATATTCTATGAAATACAGAGCTAAAATTGCAACGGTAGAAAATATTGTCAAGAGTTATCGATATTCCAGAACGTAAGGTAACCACAAAGTAGTTTTTTTTTTCAATATATACCTACGTATAGCTACGCCATTACCAGGCCATACTTCCGCCAGTGCATTACTCGCATTATATAATGTAAGTATGGGTACACTCGTCTACATTGTGCTCAATTTCGCTTCCCCTCGAATTTCTACATTCCTCTCGACATTGATTCTAAAAGTCCCGGCCATGTCACCGTACGGCCCTCATACGGAACGAATGGAAAAGTTGAACTTCTCATTCGCGTACGAGTCGCCATTATTCCAAAGGTTGCGAGCGTGGAAAAGAGGAATGTGCTCAGTGAGTGGATGAAAAAGACACTTGAACGTACGCCTCGAATGTCGCGCGAGACACGAACTGCTCGCTGATCTACGTGAGACACCAGTGCGAACCTGGTAATGGGACTTAGATATGAATCGTTGCAGGGGGCGTACGTACCCCGGTAGATACCGCGAGGCGAAGAAGTCAGACTTTGTGGGGCGTTTTGCGCGAGCGCCCCATGCGGAAACGTCGCCAAATCGCTTTGATGTTAAAACTTAATTTTCCTTTTGTGGCAGGGCTTCACTAGTTGCTTTCTGTCGAGAATAACGTAAGCAAGTCCCGGCGCCGCCACCAAAATGAAAACTGCACGAAAAGCCTTAAATGCTGTAACGCGGCGAATTGTTCTGCGTGATTTGTTTGATATTCCGTATGGGTAGCGCCATCTATCGCTGTCTAGGGCAACTTGGTGGAGCTCGGCAGGAACTCGGCAGGGTGTGAAACGCTGCTAGCATCGGGTTTCCGCGCGCAAAATTGCCGAGGCCACGCCCCCGTCATTTACATTTAATTAGATCCCACGGTTTTTACTGTTTGGATTCACGGAATTTTGTCTTGCAAAATCGTTGTTTACTTTGTACTATAGTTCGCCGCTGTTACTTGGTTTAACTTTCCCTTGGTTTCCCTATTCCGACAGAAATTCTAGGTTTCCGTTTTTTCTGCGTTTCCGGCCGTTATTTTTCGTGGCCGTAGTGCGGCTTGCAGCGTGCTTTTCCGGCGTCTTGTCTTGTCAATCATCTTGGAGTGTACACGTGTGATAGATTTTTGGAAGCCCGTTGAGAATTATAGGAGAGGATTTTGGTAGTTTGGAGGTCCCCCTTATCGCCGTAGTGCGGATTTATCTCGACCAGGCTTCAACAGGTGTCCAGGTTGTTGATTTAGTGGAAATCTGGCCACCACGCCATTGTGCGGATTTAAACGAACTTCTATCACGTTCACGTAGGCCCAGTGTCCATCTATTTTTGGGTAAGCTCTCTTTAGATTCGATGAGATTGTCTGGTGGCAATTGGTGGGTCGATTCTACGACTATTTCCTCTTTTTAGGCACCTAATACGAGGCCGGAGACCCCTCGAACGTTCGTAGTCACCTAGCACGAAGCGAGAGACCCTTCGTAAGTCAGTAGTCACCTGGTACGAGGCAAGAGACCCTGCGTAGGTCCTTCGACATCTAGTACGAGACCTTTTCGAAGTATATCGAGTCGGAGTTGGTGGCACCGTGACGGGACCGGCACGTGCGGTGATTATCATCCGTCGTGGAGGATCCAACGCTAGCATCGGAGCGTCTGTAGGTGGCAAACAGTGTCTCGAAGCTCCGGATAAAGGTCAGAGGTCCTATATTTTTCCGATCAGCTGTGGCGGACGCTCGTTGTCCCTCGAAGGAGCAGGCAGCTCGTATATCTTTTTTTTGGTTGTGCCTTTTGTTGATTAGTAGTTAGTATCGCTACGATTGTGTAATCGTTACCCGTCGAGGAGCCTTCCGCTCGCACACCTTTTTATGGTGGCGCATTTGATTAGTAGTAGATTAGTGTGGCTACGATTTAGTAATCGTTGTCCATTCCGGAGCCTTCAGCTCAGTGTTATTGATTGTTACGTGTTTAATTATCCGAAGATATCGCTCGGACCATCGGTGCTCAACCCGTCTGTGTATTAATTACCTTTTTCTTTAATTTCGAGTTTGCCTTACGTACTCGTAATTTTGATTACCCGTTACAGTATTTATTTTTGTGGATTCTGAATTTAATTCGGATAACTGGTATCCACAGGTATAATTTCCTTTGATCGTTCAAGATTTTTAACGGAAGCCGTTAGTGGCTTCGGAGTTTATTTTATTTTCTCATTTGGGCGTAGCCAAGTTGAGTGCCGATGGGAATTTAATTTTCTTTTGGGACGGATTGCCCCCATATACGCTTGCCGAGTTTAATTTTACTCTTGTTATCAACTTTTCAACATCGACGCCGGGTGCAATAATTTTCTGGGGATTTTACCCAAATCTACAGCGAGTCGCGGCGCGGTTTGGCCAAGCTTCGTGTCGGTCGCTATTATTTCTTTTTTTTTTTGGTACGATTTGCGGTTTGGGCTCGAAGCCTTGAGCGAGTTGAATTGTTTGACATTTATTCCTTTCTTTTGTTATTTTGCTTTGTGTGCATACTAACGTGTATGCAAGGCGTGGGCGTATCCTCGGAGTGGTACTTTTGGCTGTACCAAGATTTATTGTGTACCTGTATACCGATGCAAATTATATTGGTGATTTTCTCGTTGCCGTTTGGAGGCTAATAAATTGGTTGAAGATACATTTACTTTGCCTGTTCCCTGTGTTGCCTTTATTTCAGCTGCACTTTCGCAGTCGAGTGCTGTTTCTCCAACGGATTAAGACTGACGTGGCGCCCTAGAACATCGTATCAAGGAACCGTTTGGTTACCGTCCCACGACCACCTCCCTGGTTGGCCGGAGCATCCGGGAGAAACGCATGAGCAGCACAGGTTTGGTAGAAGTCGAGGTATTTTGGTGTTTCTTCGGCAACTTTAGGTCTTTGGTATTTTTTGTGAAAAAAAGGCGTTACATTGGCGCCCAACGTGGGGCCATTAATCATTAATTAGGAGGAGCTAATTGGGTGGTGACCTGTGCTGGTTGGGTTGTATATTTTTTTTTCTCTCTCTCCTTTTTTTTCTCCCGCCTTGTTTTCAATCTTGGCCTTGTTTCACGGGTTGGGGACCTGGTCTCATTGGTTCGGGACTTGGTTTCATTTAGCTGGCCAGTGTGTGGTTTGAGTCCGTCACTATGTCCGCTCCCACCATGAAGTTACACCATCTGAAGAAGGATGAATTAGAATATGAGCTTCGTTCCCGCGGGATGGACCCCACCGAGATGACGGTGGTCGATATGCGGGCAAGCCTGAGGTCGCTGACCAGGTTGGAGCAGGCTCAACGCGCGGTTCGATACTCGGATTACGAGTTTGATGCCAAGAAGGACTTGGATGCCATTGCTGCGAAGTTTGAGGAATTGGATACCTTGGTGACGGGGTTGGGCGATGATCGGGTTAGTCCTGCGCATCAGCGATGTTGTTCGAGAGTGTTGCATTTGCTGGGCCGAGTGGGTGGAATTTCCACGGCGACCGGGGATGCTGAGGTCATCCGGGAGCGTAGTGCGTGGCTGGCGAAGGTGTCCGCGTTGCTGACTCGCTTGCGGAGGAGCCGACATCGTTCTCGGGATCTGGATGTGAGTGAGGGCTTGTTGGATACGGCGCTGGATGGCGAGGAGTCTGGTTCTAGTAGCGGCTCTGAGGTTGTGGAACCCGAGACCGCGGCGCGTGTCACCGGTGCGTCCCAATCGCCATTCCGGTCGAGGGATTACGTTGTCCCTGTCTATAAGTGGAATGTGCATTTCTCGGGTGACCCAAGGTCGATGTCCGTGATGGATTTTTTGGATCGAGTGACCGAGTTGCGGAGAGCGCGAGGATGTACCGAGGCAGATTTGTTTCGATCGTCGTTGGATTTGTTTCAGGGCAAGGCACTATTGTGGTATCGGTCGGCGATACGTAAGTGTAGCACGTGGCGGGAGTTATCAGATCTTCTGATGAAGCACTATTTGCCTCCGGACTATAAGAGTCGTCTGTTCCAGGAGATTATGGGTAGAACCCAGGGACTTCAGGAACCTATCGTCGAGTATCTCGCGTGCATGCAGGCTTTGTTTGACCGCTATGGGCGAATGTCTCGGGAGGTCCAACTGGACATACTAAAGAAGAATCTGGCACCCTTTTACCTTATGCAGTTGCCGTCAGTCCGTACCGTCGAGGAGTTGGAGACCGAATGCTTGCAGCTGGAGACAAAAAAGTATCGAGCCGATCATTACCATGCACCTCCTGGGAAGAGTCGGGAATGTGTGGAGCCCGAGTTGGCCTGTCTTTATTCCTGTTCGGAGACTGCCGCCGTGTCGTCGCCTGCCGTTCGACCCCCACCGGGGGCGCGACAACTGGAGTGTTTCCGTTGCCGCAAGGTTGGTCATTTCGCCCGGGATTGTCGACTGAAGCAGGGTGGCATTTGGTGTTATCGCTGTGGGCAGCCGGATGTTACGACAAATACTTGCCCTAAGTGTTCGCCGCGGTCGGAAAACCCCGATCGGAGGGCCTGAGTGGTCGTCAGCCACCCTCCCAGCATTCTTCCCGGACCAAGGACCCTGCCCATAAAATACTTATAGACTATATAATTTCCCACGCTTCCGGTGATTGCCGACCGTACTTGAACGTTTCCATTTTGGGGCAGAATATGCTCGGCCTCTTGGATTCTGGAGCAACCCATACGATTGTTGGGGACTCCGGATATCGACTGTTGCTGGCTCTGGGACTGACTTTGGACTGTGCTTCGCGACGGAGTTGCGCTGTGGCGAACGGGGAGGTTTGCTCCTCATTGGGCACCGTGGCCGTCCCTTTCACTCTGCTGAATAAAACTCGCCTGTTGAATGTTATGGTGGTTCCTTCCCTTCCCCATAGGCTGATCCTAGGTATGGATTTCTGGCGGGAGATGGGTATTGTCCCGGATCTTCGGCAGGACGTCTGGCGATTCGGCGAGGAGTTGGCCGATCTTTGCGACGTGCAGGCTGGTGACGAGCTAACGCGGGCGCAGCGTACCGCCTTGGATGAGTTGGTCGGTCGGACCTTTCCGTCGGTGGGATCTTGCCCGCTGGGTACGGTTACGTCCGTAGAGCATGAGATTGTCACGGATTCCCCTCCCATAAAGCTTAGATACTATCCTGTTTCGCCCGCCAAGCAGAGGATCATTGATGAGGAGCTGACAAAGTTGCTGGAGCAGGGAGTGGTAGAGCCTTCCAGGAGCGCGTGGTCGTCCCCTGTTCTTCTCGTCCCGAAGAAGGACCGAAGTTACCGTTTCTGCATTGACTTTCGGCGCCTCAATCAGGTTACTAAGAGGGACGCGTATCCTTTGCCCTACATTTCTTCTATTTTAGACCGTCTCCGAAACGCCCGGTACCTGAGCTCATTGGATATTAAGTCGGCCTACTGGCAGGTGCCTGTCGCGGCCTCCTCAAGAGAGTTTACGGCTTTCACGGTTCCCGGACGCGGCCTGTTCCAGTTTCGGCGGATGCCGATGGGGTTGACCAACGCCCCGGCCACTTGGCAGCGGTTGATTGACGGTATTTTGGGAGCAGATTTGGAGCCCCATGTGTTGGTTTACCTGGACGATATTGTGGTGATCTCCCCGGACTTCGACACCCATCTCGCGATACTGGAGAAGGTTTTGGATCGGCTACGGACTGCCGGCTTGACAGTTAGCCGGGAGAAGTGCCAATTCTGCCGACCACAACTTAAGTACTTGGGATACATCGTGGACCGGCATGGACTCCGCGTAGATCCGGAGAAGGTAGAGGCCATCTTAAATATTCCCGCCCCGCGAACGGTGTCGGAGGTTCGTCGCTTCGCCGGGATGGCTAGTTGGTACCGACGCTTTGTACCCGATTTCGCTTCCGTAATGGCACCTCTTACCCAGCTTACCCGGAAGGGCGTAAAATTTGACTGGACTCCGGAATGTGATCGGGCTCTGACCTCCGTGAAGCAGTATTTGGTGACGGCGCCTATTTTAACGTGTCCTGATTTCGAGCGGCCTTTTACTTTGCAGACAGACGCCTCCGCATATGGTCTCGGTGCCGTCCTCACACAACGCCTTGAGGGTGAGGAAAAAGTGATTGCCTTTCTGTCACGCTCTCTGACTTCCCAGGAGAGGAATTACTCTACCACTGAACGTGAGTGCCTAGGCGTGATTTGGGCCGTGGAGAAGCTGCGCCACTACCTGGAGGGAACGAGATTCACGGTGGTTGCCGACCATGCTTCGCTCGTTTGGCTGAATCGTCTGAAGGACCCGACTGGTCGTCTGGCAAGATGGGCCGTGAGGCTACAGCCTTTCGACTTTGACATTGTGCATCGTAAGGGACGTGATTTGGTTGTCCCGGACTGTTTGTCTCGAGCGGTGCCCGTGTTGGCGGATGCCGTGCACCTCGTCCCCGCTGGATTCGACTTTTCCTCGACAAAGGACCCTTGGTATCTTGGCATGATTGCCCGCGTCGAGAGAGCTTTGCACCGGTATCCGCAGTGGCGAGTCGAGGGGGGCTTGCTGTACAAGCATGTTCGGTCGGCGCATTTGGGTGTGTCGGACGTGGGCGAGGAGTGGAAGTTGGTGGTTCCGGGGGATCGTAGGGCTGCACTGTTGGGTCGGTACCATGATGACCCTCGAGCAGGTCATGTTGGTGGATATAAGGTGTATTGGCGACTTCGAGAGCGCTACACGTGGCCTAAGATGTATGTAGACGTTGCCAAGTATGTCCGGCGTTGTGGAGTATGTGCGGCGCAGAAGCCGGAGCAGCGAGCCCCGGCGGGATTGATGGGTACACGCCCGGACGTGTCCCGGCCCTGGCAGATGGTGAGCCTCGATTTTGTGGGCCCATTGCCCCGATCCTCGCGAGGAAATACCTCGATCCTGGTGGTCAGCGACTACTTTAGTAAGTATGTATTACTGTTTGCGCTTCGGTCCGCTACGGCTAAGAGTTTGACCCGACTTCTGGAGGACCATGTTTTTTTGGTTTACGGAGCCCCCCAGTTTTTGATATGCGACAACGGCGTCCAGATGAGGAGTAAAGAATTTCGATCTTTGTGTGCATCGTATGGCACCAGGATATCCTACACTCCGCTGTATTACCCTCGGGCCGACCCTGTTGAGCGAGTCAATCGTGTAGTCAAGACTATGTTGGGTTGTTATGTCAAAGACAACCAGCGACGATGGGATGACTATTTGGGTCCGATTGGCTGCGCTATTCGAGCCTCGCGAAGTGAGACCACGGGGTACTCGCCCTTTTATGTTAACTTCGGCCGTCATTATGTGGGTTGTGGTCGCACTTTTGAGCAGGTTCTCACTCCAGATGCTGCGCCTCCGGATGTTCCTGCGCGCATCGAAGGATTTCAACAGTTGTTTCAGCGAGTTCGCAAGCAGCTTGCGTCGGCGCAGGAGCGACATCGACGGGTGTACAATTTACGCAGGCGCCCCGTCCAGTACGTCGTTGGCCAATCGGTTTGGCGTCGCAATAAGGTCCTGTCCAGTGCGGCAAATTTTGTTAATGCTAAGTTGGCAGCTAAATTCGTTGGACCTTTTCGCGTAAGGAAAAAGTTGGGTTCCTGGACGTATGAGTTGGAGAGTGAGGATGGTGCTTCGAAAGGCGTATGGCATGTCCAAGATCTTAAGCCGGCCTATGAGTTGGATGAGGCTCGGTAAAACACCAGCGCTCTGTGTTCCGGGGCTTACAGAATACGGACACGGCGAACCTGCCACCAGTAAGAGTCTGGTAAAAGGCCACGGAAGACTTCCACCTACCATCATCTCTTGTAGGGATCGGGAAAGGGAGCGTCTCACAATGCGTGAGGACTCCTCATCGTTGCAAAACGATTTCGGCTAGGTTGTTAGCTTTGTCGTCATTTTGACGTTATACTTCGGTTGGCGGTATTTCGGTTGATTGGCCGTCTTCCTTAGTTTTGGGATTTCTCTGTTTGTTAGTACCACCACCCCAGGGGTTTGTTCTGGTGTCCCCTGGGTTTTTCCTTGCTTATCGTAGTTTCTTTTTGTTGTTGGGTGGTACCCTTTTTGTTGAGAGCTGTGGTCAGCTCTATTTTTTGTTTTCGGGGCGCGAGTCGTCGGTGCCTGGTGTTGGGGTTGTGCGGTGGCAGCAGTGGTGAGTTCCTTGGTTCCTGTCCCTATGTGTTATTGCTGGTTTCCAGTGCTGTCGATGGGTACGAACGAGGTTTGATGCACTTTTCCGCATCTTACGCAACTGCCCGTCCCTTCCTTCTTTTGTGTTGTCCTCTCCCCATACCTTTTCCCCTCCCTACTGTTGTCGTTGCACCGCCTTGGCATCTGGTGCTGGCCCCTCAAGCTTTTTTATTGCTTGGTAGTTGAGTTGTTGGTGTGGAGGCATCGTTGGACACACGGGTTTGCAGTTTGATGCGTTCGGTTCGCTCCTTTGGATCTGGGTCGGAAACTTTCGTGGAAATTTTCCTCTGTGAGAGGAGAGGGGGAGTGTAACGCGGCGAATTGTTCTGCGTGATTTGTTTGATATTCCGTATGGGTAGCGCCATCTATCGCTGTCTAGGGCAACTTGGTGGAGCTCGGCAGGAACTCGGCAGGGTGTGAAACGCTGCTAGCATCGGGTTTCCGCGCGCAAAATTGCCGAGGCCACGCCCCCGTCATTTACATTTAATTAGATCCCACGGTTTTTACTGTTTGGATTCACGGAATTTTGTCTTGCAAAATCGTTGTTTACTTTGTACTATAGTTCGCCGCTGTTACTTGGTTTAACTTTCCCTTGGTTTCCCTATTCCGACAGAAATTCTAGGTTTCCGTTTTTTCTGCGTTTCCGGCCGTTATTTTTCGTGGCCGTAGTGCGGCTTGCAGCGTGCTTTTCCGGCGTCTTGTCTTGTCAATCATCTTGGAGTGTACACGTGTGATAGATTTTTGGAAGCCCGTTGAGAATTATAGGAGAGGATTTTGGTAGTTTGGAGGTCCCCCTTATCGCCGTAGTGCGGATTTATCTCGACCAGGCTTCAACAGGTGTCCAGGTTGTTGATTTAGTGGAAATCTGGCCACCACGCCATTGTGCGGATTTAAACGAACTTCTATCACGTTCACGTAGGCCCAGTGTCCATCTATTTTTGGGTAAGCTCTCTTTAGATTCGATGAGATTGTCTGGTGGCAATTGGTGGGTCGATTCTACGACTATTTCCTCTTTTTAGGCACCTAATACGAGGCCGGAGACCCCTCGAACGTTCGTAGTCACCTAGCACGAAGCGAGAGACCCTTCGTAAGTCAGTAGTCACCTGGTACGAGGCAAGAGACCCTGCGTAGGTCCTTCGACATCTAGTACGAGACCTTTTCGAAGTATATCGAGTCGGAGTTGGTGGCACCGTGACGGGACCGGCACGTGCGGTGATTATTATCCGTCGTGGAGGATCCAACGCTAGCATCGGAGCGTCTGTAGGTGGCAAACAGTGTCTCGAAGCTCCGGATAAAGGTCAGAGGTCCTATATTTTTCCGATCAGCTGTGGCGGACGCTCGTTGTCCCTCGAAGGAGCAGGCAGCTCGTATATCTTTTTTTTGGTTGTGCCTTTTGTTGATTAGTAGTTAGTATCGCTACGATTGTGTAATCGTTACCCGTCGAGGAGCCTTCCGCTCGCACACCTTTTTATGGTGGCGCATTTGATTAGTAGTAGATTAGTGTGGCTACGATTTAGTAATCGTTGTCCATTCCGGAGCCTTCAGCTCAGTGTTATTGATTGTTACGTGTTTAATTATCCGAAGATATCGCTCGGACCATCGGTGCTCAACCCGTCTGTGTATTAATTACCTTTTTCTTTAATTTCGAGTTTGCCTTACGTACTCGTAATTTTGATTACCCGTTACAGTATTTATTTTTGTGGATTCTGAATTTAATTCGGATAACTGGTATCCACAGGTATAATTTCCTTTGATCGTTCAAGATTTTTAACGGAAGCCGTTAGTGGCTTCGGAGTTTATTTTATTTTCTCATTTGGGCGTAGCCAAGTTGAGTGCCGATGGGAATTTAATTTTCTTTTGGGACGGATTGCCCCCATATACGCTTGCCGAGTTTAATTTTACTCTTGTTATCAACTTTTCAACATCGACGCCGGGTGCAATAATTTTCTGGGGATTTTACCCAAATCTACAGCGAGTCGCGGCGCGGTTTGGCCAAGCTTCGTGTCGGTCGCTATTATTTCTTTTTTTTTTTGGTACGATTTGCGGTTTGGGCTCGAAGCCTTGAGCGAGTTGAATTGTTTGACATTTATTCCTTTCTTTTGTTATTTTGCTTTGTGTGCATACTAACGTGTATGCAAGGCGTGGGCGTATCCTCGGAGTGGTACTTTTGGCTGTACCAAGATTTATTGTGTACCTGTATACCGATGCAAATTATATTGGTGATTTTCTCGTTGCCGTTTGGAGGCTAATAAATTGGTTGAAGATACATTTACTTTGCCTGTTAACGGCAACGAGAAAATCACCAATATAATTTGCATCGGTATACAGGTACACAATAAATCTTGGTACAGCCAAAAGTACCACTCCGAGGATACGCCCACGCCTTGCATACACGTTAGTATGCACACAAAGCAAAATAACAAAAGAAAGGAATAAATGTCAAACAATTCAACTCGCTCAAGGCTTCGAGCCCAAACCGCAAATCGTACCAAAAAAAAAAAGAAATAATAGCGACCGACACGAAGCTTGGCCAAACCGCGCCGCGACTCGCTGTAGATTTGGGTAAAATCCCCAGAAAATTATTGCACCCGGCGTCGATGTTGAAAAGTTGATAACAAGAGTAAAATTAAACTCGGCAAGCGTATATGGGGGCAATCCGTCCCAAAAGAAAATTAAATTCCCATCGGCACTCAACTTGGCTACGCCCAAATGAGAAAATAAAATAAACTCCGAAGCCACTAACGGCTTCCGTTAAAAATCTTGAACGATCAAAGGAAATTATACCTGTGGATACCAGTTATCCGAATTAAATTCAGAATCCACAAAAATAAATACTGTAACGGGTAATCAAAATTACGAGTACGTAAGGCAAACTCGAAATTAAAGAAAAAGGTAATTAATACACAGACGGGTTGAGCACCGATGGTCCGAGCGATATCTTCGGATAATTAAACACGTAACAATCAATAACACTGAGCTGAAGGCTCCGGAATGGACAACGATTACTAAATCGTAGCCACACTAATCTACTACTAATCAAATGCGCCACCATAAAAAGGTGTGCGAGCGGAAGGCTCCTCGACGGGTAACGATTACACAATCGTAGCGATACTAACTACTAATCAACAAAAGGCACAACCAAAAAAAAGATATACGAGCTGCCTGCTCCTTCGAGGGACAACGAGCGTCCGCCACAGCTGATCGGAAAAATATAGGACCTCTGACCTTTATCCGGAGCTTCGAGACACTGTTTGCCACCTACAGACGCTCCGATGCTAGCGTTGGATCCTCCACGACGGATAATAATCACCGCACGTGCCGGTCCCGTCACGGTGCCACCAACTCCGACTCGATATACTTCGAAAAGGTCTCGTACTAGATGTCGAAGGACCTACGCAGGGTCTCTTGCCTCGTACCAGGTGACTACTGACTTACGAAGGGTCTCTCGCTTCGTGCTAGGTGACTACGAACGTTCGAGGGGTCTCCGGCCTCGTATTAGGTGCCTAAAAAGAGGAAATAGTCGTAGAATCGACCCACCAATTGCCACCAGACAATCTCATCGAATCTAAAGAGAGCTTACCCAAAAATAGATGGACACTGGGCCTACGTGAACGTGATAGAAGTTCGTTTAAATCCGCACAATGGCGTGGTGGCCAGATTTCCACTAAATCAACAACCTGGACACCTGTTGAAGCCTGGTCGAGATAAATCCGCACTACGGCGATAAGGGGGACCTCCAAACTACCAAAATCCTCTCCTATAATTCTCAACGGGCTTCCAAAAATCTATCACACGTGTACACTCCAAGATGATTGACAAGACAAGACGCCGGAAAAGCACGCTGCAAGCCGCACTACGGCCACGAAAAATAACGGCCGGAAACGCAGAAAAAACGGAAACCTAGAATTTCTGTCGGAATAGGGAAACCAAGGGAAAGTTAAACCAAGTAACAGCGGCGAACTATAGTACAAAGTAAACAACGATTTTGCAAGACAAAATTCCGTGAATCCAAACAGTAAAAACCGTGGGATCTAATTAAATGTAAATGACGGGGGCGTGGCCTCGGCAATTTTGCGCGCGGAAACCCGATGCTAGCAGCGTTTCACACCCTGCCGAGTTCCTGCCGAGCTCCACCAAGTTGCCCTAGACAGCGATAGATGGCGCTACCAATTACAAATTATATTGCTACAAATTATATTGGTGATTTTCTCGTTGCCGTTTGGAGGCTAATAAATTGGTTGAAGATACATTTACTTTGCCTGTTCCCTGTGTTGCCTTTATTTCAGCTGCACTTTCGCAGTCGAGTGCTGTTTCTCCAACGGATTAAGACTGACGTGGCGCCCTAGAACATCGTATCAAGGAACCGTTTGGTTACCGTCCCACGACCACCTCCCTGGTTGGCCGGAGCATCCGGGAGAAACGCATGAGCAGCACAGGTTTGGTAGAAGTCGAGGTATTTTGGTGTTTCTTCGGCAACTTTAGGTCTTTGGTATTTTTTGTGAAAAAAAGGCGTTACAATGCGTGTAAATGAAATTATAGTTTTCTGCTTGCCGTCTATAACCGTATTATAGTGTTAACGAATTTTTTGAGAGTCGGTTGTAGCAGTCTCCTTTTGCTTATACTTCTGCCTCCCATTCAGGTTTCTGCTATGTTTAATTTTGTTTTTGTTTTTTTCTGTAATATTATTTGACCTGTCTTATGCAATGTATTTTGTCTTATAGATCAATAAACTCTATTTCTATTTCTATTTCTATTTTTCTTTATTTTTTAATAGAGAATCCAGTTGACATGTAATAAAATATAATAATAAATAAAACAGCATAATAATGTGAAACGAATACACTTTCTTTATTTACTAGCAACGTAATAGGGTCCAGATAAATCAAGTTAAAAGATGATAATAATAATAAGCACGTTTATTGTTTACATGAAAAAAAGTACAATATTGAGAATTAACATAACACAAAGCATGTAGTGTATTCATGTTTTACAAAAGGAGCAAGAAAGCAGACTGAGAGCAAGCTGTCGTCTGATATTGTTTTCATGCTCATGAGCAAATTGGTTCAAAACAATCCATTTAAAACAAACGACAGAGTAGCGCCACAGACAACCGCAGTTCGCAAAAGAAAATAAATCAATGAACAAATCAATGAACAGACCCGCAGATACTCAGCCACCCGCAATCCTTTATATATAGCTAGACTTCAAAAACAATTGTCACAACAAAAGATTTTTAGGGATTATCTCAGAAACTATAAACTTCTTCGAATTTCTCGTAATATAGACACGATTTTCCCTAACATTTGTAGCCCTTTCTTTCTGAGACACGTAGCCGTTTCCAAGATATCAGCTAGTGAAAGTTGATATAACGTTTTCGCAGAGCTAACCGATTTCGAACAAAATGATTGACAAGCCAACACGAGGCGGAAGACAATGGTGCTTTAGTTTATTTTTTATCTAAAAATTGCAACGGGTGTGATTCAAAAAGCTTGATAAATTTGTTTCTGGGCGGAAGAAATAATTATTTAATGTTAAATCTGCTAAATTTTAGTTAAACGTAAACCTGTATCTTTTGTAGACATTCAGATTATGGGAATTTTCGCTTATACCACAAAAATATCACGTTACAGCAGCTGTAGGTAGCTATTTGCTTGAAATTGCAAAGGTGAAAAGCTCGAGATAAATTAATTTAAAATGACCAGAAAGAATCATTGAACTCGGTCAAAGATTACGAAAGATATTTAACATAAAGTTTTAAATGGTCTCTTCTATAACCTTTAAATATTTTCCATCAAGTTACAGAATAATATTAAGATACTAAATAGCATACTACTCTTGAAATTGTAAATATCACACCAATTTGTAAAAAAGATATTCAGGACATACTGAATATAACTTAAAAGTTAATTACTGCATTCTATGATCAGCCTTGGGGGGTCGATGGCGTATAGGATAGAGCGGCTGCTATCTACGCTGGAGGCCCGGGATCGAATCCCGGCTCGGGCTAAAATCGACTGTCCCGGTATTTTAGGCAGGGAACAAATACCTTTGCCGCCTTCCATCGGATGAGGAAGTAAAGCCGGTGGCCCCGTGTGCTGTCATTATGCGACGTGCACGTTAAAGAACTCTTACTGGAGGTTGGAATTCCTTCAGTAGGACAAAATTCCTGGGTGTGTGTAGCCTGCCCTCAGCGTCGGTGATTGGCCTAAGTTGCGGAACTAGACCAACGTAAAATAAACAAGTAAAAAAAAAAATATGATCAGCCTTTATAGCGCGTCTAATTTTTCATGACATCATCATCTAGCTATGATGTTTCTCATGTGACAAAATTTTTAGGATATTATTTGCAGTATTTAAGTAGTTTCTAATAGAAACTGTTGAGTCAGTTTTGTATAAAACATTTTTTCTTTCTCAAACTATTGACCGCCAGGATACTAATAACTCACTGTATATGTAGTATCTATTTCTTTAGTAGTAGGTATTCCTGTACTTACAACATATTATTGAAATTGACACTGGCACTTTTAGAACCAAGCTACTGTTACTTGACACTTTTTTAGTTATGTCATCATTTTAGCTATGTGATACGTCAGAGCAAGAGTTTAAAGTATTAAAAACAAACCAACTTAATGTGAGCTTTTCTTAAATGGAGATTTCAAGCTATCTTTCTTCATACGGGACGATCAAATTTAATGTAAAATTAAGAAATTCTATGTTTTAATATGGTCGCGGGATTAGGAAAATCATACGGCTCCGGAATGAAGTTAGGGTGCTTCAGGAACTTAAGGAGGAAAAACAATTTAATTGTATTACCTACTTCTTCAAATTTTTCCAGCGATGTGGAAGTTAAGGAAGTACCTCAGCCCGGGTATGTACATATACAGTGTGTCCACGAAAGTCCGCACCATATGAAAAACTCTTTTGTGTGTATTTCTCAGAAAATTTTATTCTTTATGAAAGTTGGCGGCTCATATGATACCAAAACTGCAACAGTCAAATATGTAAGTTTCGGCGCCATATACCGAGCAATTCAGAATATATGAGTTTGTGATAAGAGTAAAGTACCTTTATTTTCATTATTATCGATAAACTTTATTTGGAAATGTTGGTTAGAAGTAAAATTATAAGTCAAAGCCACCTTCCTCAAAAAAGAAACATTCTCAGTTTTTGAATTAATTATGACTGACTTACCCGTTATTAAGTTAATAACTATTGTGAATATGTTAATAATGCTAATTTATTATCTATGAACTTATTTTATTTCTACTACTTACAATTACAAAACTAGGGCAGGTGGCTCCGAGTTCTTTTTTCTTCTTCTAAACAACGTATTTTTACTTCTAAACCACATTTCCAAATAACGTTTATCCATAATAATGAAATTAAGGTACTTTAGTCTTATCACAAATTCATATATTCTGAATCGCTCAGTATATGGCACCGAAATTTACATATTTGACGGTGTTGCACTTTTGGTTTCATACGATCCGCCAGGTTTTATATAGAATAAAATTTTCTGAGAAATATACAATAAAAAAGTTTTGCTGATCATAGACCAATATTAGATATACCCAATTTGCTTCTGAGCATGGTTTCTTGTGTTTTAGTATCACCTACACAGAGCTTCAGATAACCTCGAAATTTCTGCTTTCGCAGGTACCCAAGAACCCTGAAATCGGTATAATATGCGGATTTGGCATGGGTAAGTGTTTGGGTATTTAGGCTTTTTGAATATGTCTTATACTTTTAAGGTTCTTTCATTTCTGAAGGCAGATAACCAGATAATGTATCCTTCGTCAATGTAACAACATTTTATTTTATATTGAGAGCATATGATCTTTAACATTCATTGTTTTCATTCTCGGTTTCTTTTAGAGATGCAACGTTTTCGAACTTGGAATAGGATATCACTAGAGTTAAATTCATCACCAAATATTACCCACTGATGTTTTCATCAATCTATCCAAAGCTATAAAGCTTATAAAAATAACATTATAGGTACATCATATCAAAGTGTTAAGAAGAATGAGGTTCCATTATAAACAAAAATTTATTTGAAAGTATTGAAAGATGTAGATTTGGGTGAAGGTTAAAAAGACGTTTTAACCAGGGCTGTGGAGTCTGAGTCGGTGTTCTGGAGTCGGAGTCGGAGTTCAGACAAATTTCAGAGGAGTCGGAGTCGGAAAAAATTACCTAGTCCGACTCCGAGTCGAAGTTTAATTGCTGTAGAAAAAAAATGCGAGATGGACGTTGCCTCGACAGTAAACAAATAAAACCAAATATTCTATAGATCATTTACAAAGGACCTCCTACATACATATGTAAATACTCAAATTACAAAACGTACTTTCCAAAACGAAAGCGAAAAATTGCGGAGCTGATTTAATAATTAATTATTTATTTTATTCATATTGAATACTGTTTGAAAATTAGTAATATTTTAATTGTAGTTTTGATGAAGTTAGAAAAAAATACTGAAGAGCTGCTATCTTTGTGGCGGTCAAGCCGATACCACGACAGCAAAGCCAGGTCTGCGTTCCAGATATGCAGCATCAAGTGGTTAAGAACTACTGGATTAGACTATATCACAGATCATACAGATGCGAAACTCGCAGAAAAATACAGGTTTCGATTACATATTTTTATTCGAATGTGAGCTAGTATACTCCAATCCGGTCACACGTGGTCAGTTGGTTTACATTCTTAGTGCTAGTAGCCCTTTTTATTCAGTCACAGAAGAACTAACAAATCAGCAAATACTGGTATAGCTATTATCAGATTTATAACAAGACATGTTAATTTAGAGCTTTTCCGTACGTCGACACATATAGTATTCCGATAACCGGCAACTTTTCAGGTTAGTACGCCATTTGGAGGCGTGGTTAGTAAAGTTGGTTTCCATTATGCCACGTAAAGTGATGACGTTTTGTGACGTCAATACCATCAAATGGGATTGAAGGTCAGAAAAATTCGTGCGCCGGAACAAATGGGCCGACACGAAGTTTCGTATCTGGATGATCTGAGACTATATGTACAATTAGATTGACAGATTGCATTTATATTTTTTATATGGTGTTGTACACCACATTGGTGTTGTACATATCGGGATGGAGTTTGAAAGTATAACTATCATTTACGTAATGAGCCTTCAGAATTAGTTAGAATTTAGTTTTGTTGCAGATTTATAGTGAAAAAATTCAATAGTGTTTTCTTACAGGTACATTGACAGAGAGCCTCTCTGATAAAATAGAGATCTCTTACGACGCGATTCCAAACTTCCCAATTGGCACAGTGGAAGGTCATATTGGAAAATTAATCTTCGGTCATTTTGGTGGAACGTACTTGGTATGTATGAAAGGTCGATTTTACAGCTACGAAGGGTACCCACTATGGAAATGTGCACTGCCAATCAGAGTGATGAAATTGCTTGGCGTTGACTCCTTAATATCATCATCGTCAGCCAGTGCCGTCAACCCAGCGTATAATGAAGGCGATGTTATGCTGATCAAGGACCATATCGACCTAATGGGTATGGCTGGTAATAATCCCCTTCAAGGTCCAAACGAAAGTAAATTCGGACCTAGGTTCTTTTCGATGATGAAAGCGTACGATAAAGAGTTGATCGACAAGGGAAAGTACATATGGCAAGAGGAAAGTTACCAAGGAAGGATCTTTGATGGTATTTATGCGTGTGTCGGTGGGCCAAATTTTGAGACGGTGGCCGAAGTGCGAATGTTGAAGCTAATGGGTGCGGATGCTATCGGCATGTCTACGACTTACGAAGTGATCACAGCAAGACATTGTGGAATGACGGTTTTCGCATTCTGCTTGGTAACGGACAAGTGCGTCTTAGATTACGTGGACTTTGAAGGGCCGCTCTACGAGGATATTATGGATATTGGGCGATTAAGGCAGGATACTCTTAAGAAGTTTGTGCAAAAAATCATACTCGAAATATCAAGTATACAAGAATATAAGAAGAAACATCAACCATTTTGACGTTGTGAGAGAATAAAGTGTTTGTGCATATTTTTGTTTTATTGCTATGCCATCTTACAGACAATGCCATAGCGGTAGAGAGGGCAATTTCGCCTTGCTTCAATTAATTACTCCTTCATGCAGTCTTTACTTACGATAGCGTTATTGATATTTGGGCAGTCCCTATACGACACTACTAACGTAGGCCTGTTCATAACTTCTTTCTCTGGTACTTAGAGAAACCTGAAGATTGGCTGAACTTAAATCGTCATAGAAGCTAACGGATTTTCCCAAAGAACACAACAATTACTCTGCTCTTTAGGCAAATTCACTGAAATGGTTTCTTACTTAAAAAAATCTGTTTTGGCGACGCACATGACTTCATCATACTATATACAGGTCTCCCACGACGAGCAGCCATTAGAAGCATATGGAGAACCAAATGAAATGTGAGATTGAAGATTTGTGTACGTATATTGTTGGACACGATTGTCTCAACTAAAATATTTTGCGTTTTCGGTTAATTCCGGTTACACCGGAAATGCTGACGACAACTTTTATATTTCAAATGGAACACCCTATATTTTATCGCATTTTTGAAGTATTCATTAAATTTTAGATCAATTTTATGTTACATTCCCTATTCCTAACATGTGTCATTTTTGATATATTTATTTTTTTCATTGAAAAATGTCAGCTGCTCTGTTTTTTTTTCAATTACTTATAAACTATCCACTGTGGCCGTTGGAAAAAAGTTGTCCGTCAAAATTGTTGTGAAGGTACCAATATTATCGACAAATCAGTAGAATTCTTCTAAAAGTTATACAAATTATTCATTGTTCATTGTTCAAATTATAAGATCAAAGTTTTTTTCAGTAGGTACAAGTACATTTTAGGTATAGGACATTCTCCACAAGGTTAATCTAAAATTGTCCATAGAATTGAGCAATGGATTCACCTGTTAGGGGTGCCATTTGAAAAAATCGACTTTTAGTACTTTTCTCTAATTCAACTTTGATCTTATGATGTGAACACCCTGTATAACTTTTAGAAGAAATCTACCGATGTGTCAGTAATATATTACCTTTACAATAATTTTGCCGGACAACTTTTTCCAACGGTCACAAACGATAATTTATAAGTAATTAAAGGTAACCGAGCAGCTGTCATTTTTTAATGAAAAAAGGAAGATCTCAAAAATGACACTTGTTAGGTATCATTTCCGGTGTAACCGGAAGTAACCGAAAACTCAAAATATTTTTGTTGAGACGATCGTATCCAACCATATAAGTCCACAAATTTTAAATCTCTTATTTCATTTGGTTCTTCATATACTTCTAATGGCAGCTCGTCGTAGGAGACCGTGTATAAAATTAATAGTTTAGCTGCATGAGATTCTATTTGATTGAGATAGGTCGTGTCTGCATTAAAAGAAAACTAGTTTCAACATTCCGATAAAATTTGATATCGATTGTTAGCTTTTGGAATTAATAAGTTCGCTTCTTTTGGATTGTTTCTGTTTTGCAAGATAAATCGTCTTGTCATTTGGCAAGGCCAGTGTCCATCAATATGTTTCCATCAATTTTCAAGTCGTTCTCCAAAAATCTCAAAAAAAAGATATATGCCCACTGTACCACACTCCAGTTTATCACGTAAAAAGAAAAAACAAAAAGATAAGTTTCGGTAGCACTTCAGTATCTCGCATGGCATCCGGTTTTGGTCCAACCCCCTCGGCATACCACAATCCACAGCTTAATGAATATTTATTTGAAATTCATCAATATTTATGAGGGCTCGGGAAGAGCTTATTTTGCACGGGGACGACGACGGGCGAGAATAAAAACGGACAGAAAATAAAACACGTGGAAATGGGTCGAATGGGAGAAAAAAGAGCGAAATGTGGGGTCGGAAGGTGGGGGGTGCAGATAATAAGATTTCAAGCCGAGTTGGTGTTGCGATTGTCCATGTAGTTCGCGCTCACGGATGAAGGGGAAAATTTGGGCGACGTGGCAAACAAACCCCCTCTGACGCAATAAATAAACATCGCGTTCATGCTTTACATTCCTTCCCTTTTTGTCACGGTTTACACAGATTGCCGATTGAGAGAAAATCTCGTTAATAATACAGGGGAGATTATACGTAAATTTTTAATGGAATGGTGCTACGTGATGTTTCTTTTTTGTGGCTTTGCGTTCCAATGTATATTAAAATGCATGCTTTTTAATATTTTGTTATGAAGATATAGGTATAATCTCTGATGATACAGGATGCTGAAAAAGCTCCAATGTTCTAAAAGCTACTATGAGAAGCATGGTGAATTCTAGGTTTTGAATAGTGAATATGTTTAAAATTGAAACCTTTCGTTGATAAATATTAATTAGCAGATTTCGGAAATTTTTTATTCCTAGACGATTCATTCACTATCTGAAAGTTGATATCTATTATGTGCAAAGGTTACCAAATAAAAGTCATGACTAATTAAGACGCATTCCCGATTTACGTAGACGTCATAAATACGACGTAAATATTTTCTGAAAAAGTAGGTATATAGTAGGTATGGCATATTACAATCCTATAGTTATCGACTATTTGTTTGAACTTGACTAATATACTGTAAAAAGAGATGCTCCCCAATTTCAGTTAAAAAAAAAACATTGAAAAACTTTCAGGGTTTATTTATGCATTAATAAGCACGATCCAAAATTTGTTTCATTTTGAACCGAATGTATACTTAAATAAAGTTATTTGAAAACTGATCTTGGTGTCCCACAAGTCATCCAAGAGATAAAAAGATTCGCCACTAAACATGAATCTCGCCTAAACCACCACGTCAACGTAGAGGCCCTGCAGCTACTGGACAACCAGAATCTAGTGCGAAGACTAAAAAGAATTAAACCCTTCGAACTAGTGATTCAGTGAAATGTGAAAAAGCAGAGCACAGTGAGTGAACTGTTAGTGCTTCTTGTTTAGGACAAAGTAAATATAGGACATCAGTAGATAGCCTATTAGAGACAAGTACCTAGTTTTAAGAATTCAGATTTAAATTAATGGTTAATCTTTTAGATTAGTTTCAATATGTTAAGGACCATATGCCTATTAAGGAAAAAAATATTTGAAATTGAATATTGGAATAAGTAACAATATTAAAGCATTTTATTGTGGTCTGACATTTCTTTAATTAATCAGAATTTACTACTTTTATGTAAGTGCTCTAAAATGTCCGAAAGCTTCTACAATTGCAGTAGTTCAGTAAAATTTGCTCATTTTTTTTAATTCTATTACAGGATGGAAATAAAGTACCGTATAATCTGGCGACTTTGATCTTTAATCTTTAATAGTGGGACGATTTTGATCTTTAATGAAGGCCGACCAGACAACAATTTTTTTCATCAAAATAAAATATGCTATATCATGACAAGTAGGATTAGTAGCAACATAATTCATAACGAAAAATGTTCCAAGTTTGTCTAAACAATAGGGCTGCCCGAAGTCACAAGTTGTAGATACCATACTTGGACAACAGTATATAGTTGTGAATTATTTTTTACCACGTGATTTTGTTCCAATTTGGCAATAGTATGCTCCTTCAAGGTTAGCCGTTATTTTTGAAATACCAACACAATAAGTAAACGCCAGTATGTACCGTACATGACTACAGATGGACTACCGCAAATTGCCGACTACGCCGCCGCCTGTCGATATTTTATACTAGATCGCAATATCAATTTGAACCTATCCGCGTACAAAGTACACGTGTCCTGTGTGCGAAATCGCGATTCCGCTCGCCCTCGCGTCCCGCGAAAGAAGTTGACTCTACAAATTGCATTCCGAAGCAGTGGAAACGCTCCCAGAGTGCCAGACGCTCCACACGATCCAGAAAGGCAGACACGCATCCCCCTGATACCCACTCGGGGGGGGGGGTGTAAGCGGACGTATGCATGTACGTACAAGCGGTGGTTAAGGTATCCGGAACGGGAGCCCTACTATACCGGCCCATATTTTAAAACGTGTGACACGTACACTGAAACGCCATAAACTAAACTCCGGGGAAAATTGCCATCGCGGGACCCAGGGGGGCAGCCTGTGACGGGCCGCCCCAAGTCAGGCCTGCCCTTCTCAAGTAAACTTATCGATCCCGCAAACATTTCACTCAGCAGCGGGTGAAGCGGGAACAGACCATATCCCGTTCCACGTGTGCCTAGTGTTCCTTTAATTATATTGCAGCGCCACCTGGAACGTTACCGGCGCGATGCGGCTGTACGCTTGAATTAAGGGAAGATCTTGCAGCTTAACGTCTATCCCGCAAGATCTGCGGAAGTAGTTATTACTAGGAAATTAATTATTTCAGGGTATAGTGATATTCCAGCTTATAACCTAACACAAGTTTTCCTAAACTAACGAGCTGAACGTGACGAAAGTCTTGAGACAAAATTTGAAATTCCAAGTACAAATTAACAAAGTGCGATCAGAGAATTAAGAATCAACGGCGAGATTAGAATTTATAAATGTATTAGTACGAACTTATAAATTCCCTGGCTCCTCCACCTAAATGAAAACCATTCATTACTTGGTTGGTTGGTGTAGAAACGTCTCTGGGTTATCAATCAATAAAAGTGTTCGCAACTAAGTAGGAATGTTTTAATTAAGAGATGCATATAATAACCTGTATTCAAAATAAATATTAGGCGAAAAAATAAATTTAAAAAGTCTTACTTAACCATATGCATTTAGAAAATAAATTGATTCCGGATTATGCCGTGCGTTAGAAAGATTTAGATATATAGGATGGAATACTTTGGTAGGTCTTCAGTATTCAGTTAGCTCTGATGAAGCCAGCAACATGGTTGGTGAAGCGTCAGCAAATACGAATTCTGACGCACGGCATAACCCAGACGCAATTTATTTTCTAAATAATTCTGGCTGTGAAAGCCGATGTCTTATTTAGTCGTTGTTTAGTTCTAGTTATGGCGTTGGATATTGTAGGATAGTAGCAAATTTTCGATGGATAGATGGTTATGACTTGTTTTAGCTCCTACTAAAAAGAAATAATAAAATAAATAAGTTAAAATCCACCGTAGTATTTTCTGAAACTCGATCGAATAATTTATGTCGGTGAGTGGCTGGAAGTGCATTGCTGGAACCCGGTTTGCTACTTAACGTTGGGCCCGCGTCTTAACATAATCCGTTGGTTGTATCGTCCGCAGTGTGTATCTTTCGGGGTTTTATTAAGGTTTCATGGTAATTTTACGAAAATATGGCCGAAATGTGTGGTATTTTCTTAATTGCTATGTATGTGGCTTAAAACCAACAGATTAGCATAAATAAATAGTGAATGAGTTGTCGCAGTAGGTATCTTCATTCAACAAAGACACTGTTGGTTTTTAAAAAACGATTTTTAAACCGTCTTTTTGGGACATTCGAAAATAGGTTGCGGAATTTAGGTAACAATACCGGCTTTTTACAACTAAGATATAAGTATCATTAATTGTATAACGGTAATGATAAAAAACATTCGTATGTACACTTGAATTCAATCTGAGATATTAAAGTTATTTGCAAACTTATATCGTGTGCACACAATGAAAAACTATTATTTTTAGCATTATGTCAAAATTGTCTAAGACCTATACATACTTATTGATTCCATAAAAATTAAGGGAAGATCTTGCAGCTTAACGTCTAACCCTCAAGATCTGCGGAAGTAGTTATTACTAGGAAATTAATTATTTGAGGGTATAGTGATATTCCAGCTTATAACCTAACACAAGTTTTCCTAAACTAACGAGCTGAACGTGACGAAAGTCTTGAGACAAAATTTGAAATTACAATTACAAATTAACAAAGTGCGATCAGAGAATTAAGAATCAACGGCGAGATTGGAATTTATAAATGAATTAGTACGAACTTATAAATTCCCTGGCTCCTCCACCTAAATGAAAACCAATCATTACTTGGTTGGTTGGTGTAGAAACGTCTCTGGGTTATCAATCAATAAAAGTGTTCGCAACTAAGTAGGAATGTTTTAATTAAGAGATGCATATAATAGGCTGTATTTAAAATCAATGTTAAGCGAAAAAATAAATTTAAAAAGTGTTACTTAACAATAGACATTTAGACAATAAATTGCTTCCGGATTATGCCGTCGTTAGAAAGATCTAGGTATATAGGATGGAATTCTTTGGTAGGTCTTCAGTATTCAGTTAGCTCTGATGAAGCGAGCAACATGGTTGGTGAAACGTCAGCAAATACGAATTTTAACGCACGGCATAACTCAGACGCAATTTATTTTCTAAATAATTCTGGCTGTGAACGCCTATGTCTTATTTAGTCGTTGTTTAGTTCTAGTTATGGCGTTGGATATTGTAGGATAGTAGCAAATTTTCGATGGATAGATGGTTATGACTTGTTTTAGCTCCTACTATAAAGAACTAATAAAATAAATAAGTTAAAATCCACCGCAGTATTTTCTGAAACTCCATCATTAAGCAAACGTAGAGCATAACCGTAATAGAAAAAGATGGAAGAGTATTTCAAATTCAAGAAACTGTAATGATCATATTAAACGATAATGTCAAGAGCTACTTGCAGAAATGGGTATTATGCGAAGAGTAGGAAATAAAGAGGGTAACAGAACTCAATCGATACTAATTAAATTTCTCTCGGTGCACAAAACTTGGGAAGTTATCAGAAACACAAACAATTTAAAACAGTTAAGCTTAAATATAACTGAGGGAGAGTCTTATCTGAATGTTCATAGTAGTTGTAGAAACGTTATAAAGGAAATAAGTTTTGCATAAACTTTATAATCAACTACAATAGCAAAAATATGACATAATTGCACTAAAATGTAATCAGCATTTTAAAGCATTTAAAAGCATTTTTTACTTTATCATACGCAGTAAGATAAAGTATTGTAATCATGCCGAAAAAAAAAATTGAGATTTTAGCGGAAATAGGTCTTTATGGGTCCCCTGAACATTTTTGACCAAGGTACAAAAAAATGTCTGTGTGTGTGTGTGTGTGTGTGTGTGTGTGTGCGTGTGTAAACGATTTTTGTGACGACGATTCCGGAGAAACTACTAAAGGTATCGGGACGAAAGTTTATATTTAGAAGTTTGATGACCAAACTTAGAGCTGAAAAGCTTTTGGTTCAAAAGGGTCGAAAGGAACTGGTAGTTTATTCTAAGCCTTTTTCAATGATTTTGCAAATTAGCCGCTATTTCTGTAATTTCGACAAAATAGTTAAATAATAAATTAAAGTAGATGAAATTTTGAATAATTTATGCCTATGACTTTTTTTGGTAAAACTAATAGTTTAGCTTCAAGAGCAAATTCTATTTGATCGATATCGGTCGCATCTGCATTGATATGCAATTACATAGTAGCCAGGATTTTGACAAATATTTTTTGTGCTGTCACCATCGAGATAGTATAGAAAGGAGACGCTATGACGACGTTTTTCATATACTCAAAACGGCGTCAGTAGGTGTGGCTTATGGGACTATAAGACGGTCGGTCTGCACAGGCCCGGACTAATTATAATTATTTTTCTGTAATATTGCAGACAGTGCAACATAGCACATATATTTGATCAACTAAAGAAAGTAAAAAGATATAATAAACACAAAAATACTCTGGATTAAGGTTATAACAAATAATGTAAAATAAATGTTGCATTTGTTTAACTTAATGTAAAATAAAACTTATAAGTGTAACAAATATGAATATGACCAAATAAGTATTATACATTTTGTAACCTATTGGCCTGTAAACAAAACCATTTTATTATTTTGATGCGATTTGGTGATGTTCTATCTATACATAGCTCCATAAAATGTTTCGAACAAACAACACTGGACTTTATCCGCTTCCAGTTACATCGGTCTACAATCTGTATCCATAATTCCTGATGCGCACAAATCTTTGGAAACCTACATTTAATTGTTAAATAAACAAAAAATTAAGTCAAATTTTTCTTGAATACGGGCCTGTTCATTGTCATTTGACTGACATCTAACGTCACTTCCCGATGAAACGTAATTCCCGCTGATTTATTGCAGCCAGGACCCTTTCTGCTGCGACAGCTTCTTATATCACATACTGTCATGCTAATTAGTTAGAAAAAATACTTATAGCGCACTAGAAACTATTTAAAACTATATAATGTATCGGCTTGTCAATTTGACACTATTGGACTAACGGACGGTATGATTTGACATAAAGTGATCCCAATTTTAAGCTGATGTGACTCCTCCTCTTCTATACTATCTCGATGGCTGTCACACTCGAAAACAGCTGATTTAATCAGACGTTGGAGAACCGCTATGGAATGGTGCCGCTCTAGTGCGGCAAATTACAAAATACAAATTTTCAACCAATTTGATTGTTTGTTGATAAGAAATATCAACCCGTCTTTATATCTAATTCTAAAAACGATAAATTGAGAAAATTGTAAATAAAGTATAGCGATAAGTGAAGTTTTATTTTAGTATGTTGGTAGGGATGTGTCATAAACAAATATAAATCTGTCAGAATTTGAATTACCTTTTTAAGGTGCGTTTTCATTAGTGATAATGGCAGTGGTAGCAGACGCTATTATAGTACTTCTAATAGAAAATTGCTAGTGACTCATGTTTATGTACATGCAAACTAATATGTGTCACTATCACGATATGTAAGAAATACTATAATTTCGTATTCTACCACCGCCATTACCTACCATTACCACCAATCGGAACGCACCTTTAAACTTGACGTTTCGTCAAAGTGGTACCAACCTAACATTTCCTATACAGAAATATAACAATTTTTTGTATTTATTTTTTTAAAGGCGCAATTCTCAAAAAGCACCACATTAAACGTTGATGTCACTCTTGCCAAAAGCTAGATAGCGCGACTCGCTCACATGCGACAGCGACACTCCGCCTTTGGTGACGCGCCGCATCACCGCTCGTGGCGCTATTCCGTACTTTCGGCACTTGTGACATAAATAACTATTATTGTAATGACGTAGTGTAGGTAGTGTCAAATGCTGATGCTTTGACAATACCTACGATTTATCTCAATAAATAGATGCTCATGCAGCTAAACTGTTAGTTTTATATATGTATTGTATGATAAAGTCATGTGCCTGGCCACATCAGATTTTTTACTTATAATATCACCGCCATTTTTTCGTAAAAAGCAATCGATTTTTTCTTGTTTGAAATTGGTCCTTTATTTGTCTTAATGGTAGCATAACAATTTTATGGCCTTATTTTCGAGAAAAGGGCAACGTATAATAAAATAAAATATGAATCTAGGCTCGGAAGTTTTCAGAAGGGGTTTTGAAAAAAGAGGTCAATATCGGTTCAAATTAGCAAAACATAACCCGAAAAATTTGTATTTATTTGAAATCCTGTCCTTATTTTGATAATGATGATGTTTGCGGCGTTTTCCATAATTGTAGAATATAATCAAAGTTGAAGTTGGATATATTTCTTCATTTAGCATTGAAATTGACTGACAGGGAAAATCCGTAGGTTTCGCCTATCCAGGATATCCCACCATGAGCCGTGTGAAGTTAGCCCCCCATGGCCGCCAAAAATTTTGAAAAAAATACCATCGTTTGCCCCTCGTTTGCCCTCTATTGCCATTTAATAGTTTCGTTTGCCTCCTCATAGTTTCCGAGAAAATTCAATTTTTCTTCTGGGGGGGCTAACTTCACACTGAGCCAGCCCCCCAACTATCAATTTTTAATTTTCAGAAATTCAAATACGTGAAATTAATAGCATTTCGTTTGCCCTTTTTTGCCTCACAAACAGATTTTTTCTATTTCCTATTATAAATAAATTATGATTATTTTCCAAAATCTGGTGTGAAGTTAGCCCCCCCATATTGTCAATTCGGTCGAAATGGAAATTAAAAACGTGGAACCGATTTCACATCGTTTGCCCACGATTGCCATTTCATATTTTCGCATTTCTCTTAATAGTTTTCCCGCAAATTGACTTTTCCTCCCAGCAGTAAAATTCTGATACGCTAACAAATTTATATTTCTATATACTAATTTATAGGCAACATAAAACGTCAAAACTCTCCTAGCATTGCTACTATTATTTGTTTAACCATCCTGAGCAATTTTGGCGTTTGCCTCCCTCTGAGACAAAAGTTATAAACAAATGAACTTATGAAACACGGCAAAATCCAAATATTTTCAGATGTTTTATTTTTTATTTCGGTTTCTAGTGGGTCCCAAACAACAAAACTCTACAAATATATCTGCTACTATTTGTTTAACAATCCTGAGCAATTTTGGCGTTTGCCTCCCTCTGCGACAAAAGTTATAAACAATTGAACTTATGAAATACGGCAAAATCTCAATTTTTGCAGATGTTTTATTTCTTATCTCAATTTCTAGAGGAGCCCAAATAACAAAACTTTACAAATTTATCTTCCACTATTTGATTAACCATTCTGAGCAATTTTGGCGTTTGCCTCCCTCTGAGCCAAAAGTTATAAACAATTGAACTTATGAAATATGCAAAAATCTATTGTCAAGTGTCTATAACTTTTCTCTCAGAGGGAGGCAAACGCCACAATTTCTCAGGATGTTTAAACAGATGGTGGAAGATATATTTGTAGAGTTTTGTTATATGGGTCCCTCTAGAAGCTGAGAATAAAAATAAAACATCTGTGAATATTTAAATTTTTGCTGCATTTCATAAGTTCAATTGTTTATAACTTTTGTCTCAGAGGGAGGCAAACGCCAAAATTGCACAGGATTGTTAAACAAATGGTGGAAGATATGTTTGTAGAGTTTTGTTGTTTGGGCCCCTCTAGAAATTGAGATATAAAATAAAACATCTGAAAATATTGACATTTTGCTGCATTACATAACTTCAATTGTTTATAACTTTTGTCTCAGACGGAGGCAAACGCAAAAATTGCTCAGAATGATTAATCAAATGGTGGAAGATATATTTGTAAAGTTTTGTTATTTGGGCTCCTCTAGAAATTGAGATAAAAATAAAACATCTGCAAAAATTGAGATTTTGCCGTATTTCATAAGTTCAATTGTTTATAACTTTTGTCTCAGAGGGAGGGAAACGCCAAAATTGCTCAGGATGGTTAAACAAATAGCGGCAAATATATTTGTAGAGTTTTGTTGTTTGGGACACACTAGAAACTTCGATAAAAAATAAAACATCTGAAAATATTTGGATTTTGCCGTGTTTCATAAGTTCATTTGTTTATAACTTTTGTCTCAGAGGGAGGCAAACGCCAAAATTGCTCAGGATGGTTAAACAAATAATAGTAGCAATGCTAGGAGAGTTTTGACGTTTTATGTTGCCTATAAATTAGTATATAGAAATATAAATTTGTTAGCGTATCAGAATTTTACTGCTGGGAGGAAAAGTCAATTTGCGGGAAAACTATTAAGAGAAATGCGAAAATATGAAATGGCAATCGTGGGCAAACGATGTGAAATCGGTTCCATGTTTTTAATTTCCATTTCGACCGAATTGACAATATGGGGGGGCTAACTTCACACCAGATTTTGGAAAATAATCATAATTTATTTATAATAGGAAATAGAAAAAATCTGTTTGTGGGACAAAAAAGGGCAAACGAAATGCTATTAATTTCACGTATTTGAATTTCTGAAAATTAAAAATTGATAGTTGGGGGGGCTAGCTCAGTGTGAAGTTAGCCCCCCCAGAAGTAAAATTGAATTTTCTCGGAAACTATGAGGAGGCAAACGAAACTATTAAATGGCAATAGAGGGCAAACGAGGGGCAAACGATGGTATTTTTTTCAAAATTTTTGGCGGTCATGGGGGGGCTAACTTCACACGGCTACCACCATGTCCCCCAGCAGTTTTAGGACGTAAAGGTAATACTGAACAAAAAAAATCATTTTAATTAATCAGAAGTTACAACCGAGTGAAATATTAAAAAACAAACCAGTAAAATAAAAGAGAAAATATATGTTAAACATTGCAAATACGAAAAAAGAAAACAAATAATACCGATCTTGGTGTTGTTGTTTATTTTTTCAATTCCTTCGTCGGCATAGTAGTTTAAAATAAAATTTTGCAATCATTTCAGACGACTGTAACTTTGTAAAGAATTGAAAAACTAAATAAATCCATATGAAACATTTTATTCAGATATATATGAAACTTTTTCCTCAGAAAACTGCGTTCTGAAAAAAAAAATGCGCTAAAAGAAGTGGAACAGCCTGTATGTTGTGCAGGGTATGCGGTTACATTACGGGTTTGGCTGGAAATTCTAATGATTCTGTAACAACACATAAACCATTCGAATTAATACTTTTGCAACAGGAGTTTCATGTAACAATTATAAAAAAATAGTCACTAAAATGTATCTACTAATTAACTGATTGACCTCATTCAGGCCAGTTCCCAAACCGACTATAATACTATGGGAAGCATATAGTAGTATTGATGAAGATGTGGCAAAATTGTCAAGCTCTGAAGACCGGTTTGTACCATTTCAATCAGAAATGATATAATTGGCCACGCAGTATCAGCAACCCTTTATATATTTGTTATTTATCCTGAAGTTGAAAAAAATGTTTGTTGGTGATTATTAGAAGTCAGACTAAAATAAATATTGGAAGTAGATGACCAGGTAAGTGTTGATTTATTTGTGGTAGCTTACCACGTCATGCGTCAGGCTGTTGGGATTATGTGTTTTCGAAAATCTTCCACACATTATCAGGATTTTTGTGCAAAGTACAATGCTTGAGATTTACTTGATATCCTTTTGACGTTTCTTAAAGTCACAGTCAGCTGCTATAAATTAAAAAGATGCCTAAATAAGCATTTTTGTAGTTTATCTGGACGAGTGCAAATTCGTAACCAGCGCAAAGAAATGAAAAGTGCGCCTTTTTATTCATAAAATTGATGCGCCTAGAGTTAACATTGTCATCCTAATTGTTGGTTGTTTTTTGTTAAAACAATTTCTTATCTAAGGCCACACAGTTTGTACACTGCTATTTTACAACTGTTTTTATACTACTATTAAGAAAAAATGATCTATACAAAAAGGAAGTTGTTGCCTTTAAAAAATATGACGTCATACGTCCAGCAAAATTAATGGTCAGATATTGCAATTTATAAAAAATGTGTAATATTACAATATAAACCGTACATCTCCGATGATCTTTTTAAAATAACCGTGACCATAGACCAATAGAAAGTATACCATCATAAGTAAGGAAATAAAAAAATAGAAACCACGTTTCAACAGAAATTTTAAAATGTAGTCTCGACCAAAAAAATGTAGGTAGATTTCTACCGCGTCCAGCGATATTTCTGGGGTAACGCGTGAGTTTTATGAACGCTATTTCGGGACCAAATAACTTAACGCCATATTAAGTTCTCTGAAAGGGTTGCGCACATCATCCCATACCAAACAGCGAGTTAGTACTCGCATCAGCCACCTCAGATCCGATGCAGTTTGCGTACGAAACGCAAGTGACCCGGATCGGTTTGAAAATTAGCGAGGCGAAACGTTGTTCGTCGACCGTGGCGTAATTAATTACACGTTTCAGAGTCGACAAAACGTCGTCAATTTCGGCCCTCTGCCTCCTCTAACCCTTTTTAAAATATGCAAGTCCGGAGGCCGAAACTTCGGTCGACATCCGACCTGCACAATGCACACCGGAGTTTATGTTAATTCGGTCGAATAATTTATGTCGGTGAGTGGCTGGAAGTGCATTGCTGGGACCCGGTTTGCTACTTAACGTTGGGCCTGCGTCTTAACATAATCCGTTGGTTGTATCGTCCGCAGTGTGTATCTTTCGGGGTTTTATTAAGGCTTCATGGTAATTTTACGAAAATATGGTCGAAATGTGTGGTATTTTCTTAATTGCTATGTATGTGGCTTAAAAGCAACAGATTAGCATAAATAAATAGTGAATGAGTTGTCGCAGTATCTTCATTAAATAAAGACACTTTTGGACGGTTTTAAAAAAACGATTTTTAAACCGTCTTTTTGGGACATTCGAAAATAGGTTTCGGAATTTAAGTAACAATACCGGGTTTTTACAACTAAGATATAAGTATCATTAATTGTATACCTAACGGTAATGATAAAAAACATTCGTATGTACACTTGAATTCGATCTGAGATATTAAAGTTATTTGTAAAGTTATATCGTGTGCACACAATGAAAAACTATTATTTTTAGTATTATGTCAAAATTGTCTAATACTTATACATACTTATTGTTACCATAAAATTTTTCGAAACGGTCGTTCTTTTAGTGGTATGACCATAATACGCATGTTTTGAACCAGGATTCATATTCCGCATAAACACATTTATCGAAAATGTCTAACCAGTTTCTATTCACAAACTTACTATTGTCTCTCCTCAACAAGAATCAATTTTAAACCATTGAACTGTGTATGCGAGTAGATGCTTTGGATGTGTTTTCTTGCCTTGAATATGAATCCGATTGGTTTCAAGCAACAAATATCAAAGAAATTTATATACAAGTACAAGTTTAAGTTTTTTTGCGGATGATGTTTTAGAGTCTAGGACCTAGGTCATCGGAGTTGTTTGCTATACATGATCCAAAACGGAAAAATACGTACAAAACGGCATTTATAATATACAAGATGCACTGAACATAATATATATATATATATATATATATATATATATATATATATATATATATATATATATATATATATATATATATATATATATATATATATATATATATGTATACGTGTTAAGTTGTCACCTCCGGCATATAGAGCAGGCTACCTAGGCTCCGGGTGTTCCAGATAATATATTTTTGATCTGATTGCATATTTTTAATGAGGGGAACTTTCGCTACGAGAGCATCAAAAGAGGGGAAACGATTTTTGATTTTTTAGTAGGTCATATATAAGGTACATAAAGGGTACGAAGTGACCTCCGCAATTTATATATGAACGGATACTGATGTGTCGCTGATAACTCCAGCGGTGTTGCCAAACCTACGGAGGTCACAATAGGCCATTATTATATAGCATGTATATGATAGGCCGTAAACTCGCGTCTCACAAAATAAACTCTCCCTTTTAGTAATTAATTATTTATTAAGTACTTAGCACTAATATGAATAATATATATTACAGAGGATGATTATGCATTACACGGCAGTATTCATGGGACATGGTTATAGTTTCTAACAAAACATAATTGGTTTTATTAGACCTTTTCTAAGGGTATTAAAATGTTTTTAACTCGGATAACTAAGTTCTAAGTGTAATATGGTTACCGTGCAACAACTAATTACCCTATTTATATGTTTTGTCGCGATGTAAGTCAAACTACCCAACTAGTTTTATTATTTTATTTCTTGATGATTTTTTATTTATTATTTACGTCGGCCTTCGCAACGTAGGCCAATGTACAACGCTGACGACACACTACAAATACAATGAGTTGATGTGTGAAAGTCCAATTTAAATTTATTAAGTAGTTTTTGAGTTATATCGATACTAAACTAATAATTTTATACTTATTTATATCCCAGTTAAAGCTTTTTGACAAAAAATAGAAAAAGAGCTACCACCGCCGAGCCGCCAACCTTCATGCGTGGTCAGCGCTTTATTGTTAACCAATTCTTTACAAGCTTTCCATTGCCGTTTAAAATTGTGCAAAGTCCGTTGTTGTGCTTGGTCTAAATACGTGCATTGACGGTAAAACCATGGAATAAATTGATTGGAATAAATAGAAACTGTTACTGAAAAAAATCGCGGGCACGCCAAGTTTTATTTACCAAATACATACACATTCTTATACCCCCCAACCATTTACTGTGGTATGGTCTATTGAGTTTGACCAGAGTTGGGCATTTGGCAATCGAGTGACTGAGTAACAAGTGATGATTAGATTATATTAATTAGTTAAATTAATCATCACTCGTTGTGATGGGTTACGATTGGTCACTCATCGGATTGAGTGATGATTTTTTACTCACCACTCATAACTGCCGTACACGATTGAATATTCATCACTGATTACTCGCGATAACGCTCAAAAAGTGATGACTGTTCAATAGAAATTACACTGTTTTATAACATAATAGAAACTCGATATACTTACACACTGATGAAAGTAAAATAGAGGCGCGGATACTATTTATCATACAATCCCACAAAATCTAAGTCTTTAAACCAAAGCTTACCTTTTTTTATAGATATGTGTTAAAAAATTGTCAGACATTTATTTTATTCGATTTGGAGATCTGGCTTGATTTGTTCTGAATGAAGATTACTAAAAACAATTAAAGCCGTAGTTATTTTTCTACGTTAATTAGAGACAAGTGCACTGTTGTTTTCACCAGACAGTGAAACTGAAAAGAAAATTAAAAATAAAATAAACAATTATATAAATATAAACAAAACACTTCTTTGATTTACCAATTTTGAAGTGTAAAGAAAGAGGCATATATGATTTCGCAGTTGAATAATCCACCTAATTACAGTATAGAATGCTTTCTTCAGTTTTCTTTTTAATTATATCAAGAATTTTATGGCACGTTAGATATGTACACGTCGTACACGTTCAACGTATATTCCAAATCACATTCAATTGTACATTGGTGGTAACATTTTCAAAAATTAATGAATTTTTATCAAGCATTTAGATTGCACACCATTTAAAGAATACACTATAAAATCATGTAACAAAGAAATTCGAAAAATTAACTATTAACCAATGGTACGTCATTTTAAAAAGGAGAAATGAGTGCACTATAGAAAATAATTTGTGAAAAATATTGAAAGATGTACGTATGCGAGATGGTTAAAAAAACTTCCGATAATCGTGATATAATCGGCTTCGACGAGCCGCTGGACTTTTAGCTGTGGAATCGTTAATTTTTCGAATCATTTTCTGACAGTTTTACAGTCAATGTATGCTTTAAATGTTATGCAATCAATATATGCAATAAAATAATAATTCCTTTTTGAAAACGGTACACCAGATTGTACCCTTAATAAGTGGATCACTATAGAATCGGATATAGTTCAAAACAGTTATTTTTAATGCATTTAGTTTCATTTAGCATTTCAATTCATTTTAGTCAAAATAAAAATATAAAACGTTTATTAAGGTATAAAAATGCCTAATTATTATAAGATAAAGCTGCATAAATTAAAACAAAGTATACACACATTACATTTACCGTAATGTGGGTTTACTTTGCTAATAAAATGTATTAAATTGCATTTTCTTTTTAATATTTTTAAAACAATATCATGCAGTGGCTACCGGCTGTCAAAATTGAAACACTGGTTTCTACGATTAATGACTGATAAGTGATTCTTACATTTATGATTGACGAGTAATGACTGAGTGACGAGTGATTTCCTTAATCATGAGTGTTAATCATCTCGGGTTAGTTGAGTGATGCCCAACTCTGAGTTTGACGCAAAATTATCGATCGGTCTGTCCGTCTGTCTGTGTATACGATAACAATGCAATTGTTTATTTTAGCACTGGTGTGTGGTAGTACTTTTTTGTGCAGAACGATGCATAAAATTCAAAAAAATAATTTGATACAGTCTGTTCCATTTAAAAAAATTACCTTTTGGGAAAACCTGTTTGCTATATTTTGTTTGGTTTACACAATTTGGATATGGCAGGTAATCACGCTAATAGAACGCTTCTTAATTAATCACAATCTAAGCCAGCACAATAAAAGTAAAAACCGGTATTGATATATAGAAATTTTCTTAGACTGCTGTTTTTCCTTAAAAATCCCAATAAATCAAAAAGTATAAAGTTTACAAGTATGTTATGTTATTTTTCATTGTCGTAAAATTTTGCGAGGAATTAAAATTTGTGTTATGGAGCAGCCTGTATACACGCTAATAGTTTTGAAATGTGCGCCTCGACTTTGTGTATATTGGAGTGAAATCAGTTTTAAAATATCGTCATTAACACAGGCACAATCTTCCAAGATCGCACTGTTGAGACCCCCTGTATATATTCACAATTCGTTGTGTAAGTTTTGAAGTATTTCGCCCCAAGAAAAATGCGAGTCGAACATATACTTTTTATTTCCCCGACTGTAGCTTGTTACCTTAATTGATATCCACACTGATATCTACATACCACTAAAGTTTACTGTGACAATAGGGTATTTATTGGAGATTATAAAAAACAATAAATAAGCTAAAAACCCAGGCACCCGGAGAAACTTTGACTACTGCTACACATTTTTGTATAATACAACTGCAAAGAGTAAACATTTTCATGTCTATGTCTTTTCATGTCTCAAATTTTCAAAAAACTGTGTGAACTATGTAGTCGTATTAACTAAAAATTTCCGCATCACCATTTTAATATTTCTACTTGAGTACTTGATTCAATAGGATTTGTGGTGAACACAAGAAAAGGTATGTGGAATTTATAGAATTTATTGATGTAATAGCACCGCAAATAATTTATTTAGTTTTATTTCAAATAATATTTGCAATGTGCGTACAGTAGAATAGGTGACATAAAGCAGCCTATACCATTCAAAATAATTAACAAACGATAAAAACATGCGCGATGTAATTGTGAAATAAAAAAAATTCAGTCACGGCCTGGATTTGAACCAAAAACCTTTGTATCTCGCGTACCATGCACAACCCAACTGCGTCCGAGAGCAGAAATAAATACGAAAATACTCATATAATATATGTTTCTTGCGCTATCACCTCCACAACGTTGCCAGCGTTTCTCGGATGTCACAGCGTACGTTGTACGATACAAAACACGATGTCATATATGCGGAGGTGACTTCGTAGCGGCCGTATCTAGTATGGGCGACACTAGCGCTCGTGATCTACGTTTGAACTAACATGACTTGTCCGTACATATAGAATGGACGTTATCGGCTCCGACGCAATTTTTGGATTTAAGCTCCCTGAGCCACCTAGATCACATTTCCGTTGAAAACAAGGCGATACGTTGTGACCTCCGATTTTGGAGCCATCAACGTTATATATGAGGTAACAACGTACACTCTATCATACGCGTTGGAGCCCACACCGTAGCAACCATATGTATATATATATATATATATATATATATATATATATATATATATATATATATATATATATATATATATATATATATATATATATATATATATATATATATATATATATATGTATACGTGTTAAGTTGTCACCTCCGGGATATAGAGCAGGCCACCTAGGCTCCGGGTGTTCCAGATAATATATTATTGATCTGATTGCATATTTTTAATGAAGGGAACTTTCGCTACGCGAGCATCAAAAGAGGGGAAACGATTTTTGATTTTTTAGTAAGTCATATATAAGGTACACAAAGGGTACGAAGTGACCTCCGCAATTTATATATGAACGGAAACTGATGTGTCGCTGATAACTCCAGCGGTGTTGCCAAACCTACGGAGGTCACAATAGGCCATTATTATGTAGTATGTATATGATAGGTCGTAAACTCGCTTCGCACAAAATAAACACTCACTTTTAGTAATAGTATTAAAAATGCTTTATTACATATTTAGCACTAATATGAATAATATATATTACCGAGGATGATTAAGCATTACACGGCAATATTCATGGGACTTGGTTATAGTTCCTAACAAAACAATTGGTTTTATGAGGGCTTTTCCTTAGCATTTTATACATTTATTTATACATTTTAACATTTTAATACCCTTAGATATTAAAATGTTTTTAACTCGGATAACTAATTTCTAAGTGTAATATGGCTACCGTGCAAAAGCGAATTACCCTATTTATATGTTTTGTTGCGATGTAAGTCAAACTACCAAAAAAGTTATTATTTTATTTTTTGATGATTTTTTATTTATATATTTTACGTCGGCCTTCGCAACGTTCGTCAATGTACAACGCTGAGGACAGACTACAAATACAATGAATATATGTGTGAAAGTCCAATTTAAATTTATTAAGTAGTTTTTGAGTTATATCGATACTAACTTATAATTTTATACTTATTTATTTTCCCAGTTAGGGGTTTTTGACAAAAAATATAAAAAGAGCTGTCACCGTCGTGCCGTCAACCTTCATGCGTGGTCAGTGCTTTATTGTTAACCTATTCTTTACAAGCTCCGTTGTTGTGCTTTGTCTAAATACGTGCATTGACGCTAAAACCATGGAATAAATTGATTGGAATAAATAGAAACTGTTACTGAAAAAATTCTCGGGCACGCCAAATTTCATTTACCAAATACTTACATATTTTTATACCCCCCCCGCTATTTACTGTGGTATGGTCTATTGAGTTTGACCAGAGTTGGGCATTTGGTAATCGAGTGATTGAGTAACAAGTGATGATAAAATTATTTTAATTAGTTAACTTAATCATTACTCTTTGTGATGAGTAACGATTGGTCACTCATCAGACTGAGTCAATCTTACATTTCCAAATTACATTTAATGGTACATTGGTGTATCACTTTCAAAAATTAATGATTTATCGCGTATTTAGATTGCAAAACATTTAAGGAATACACTGTAAAATAACGTCACAAAGAAATTCGAAAAATTAACTATTAGCCAATGGTACGTCCTTTTAAAGAGGAGAAATGTGGGTACACTATAGAAAATAATTTGTGAATAATATTGAAAGATGTACGTATCGGAGATGGTTAAAAAAAATTCGTTAATTGTGACATAATCGACTTCGACGAGCCGCTCGAGTTTTGTCTGTGGAAACATTTACTTTTCGAATTATTTTCTGACAGTTTTACAGTCAATGTATTTCTTAAATGTTGTGCAATCAAAATAAGCAATAAAATAATACGTCATTTTTGAAAATGGTACACCAGAATGTACCCGTAATAAGTGGATCACCACAGAATCGGATATAATTCAAAACAGTTATTATTAATGCATTTAGATTCATTTAGGACATGAGTTCAATTCACTTTAGTCAAAATAAAAATATAAAACGTTTATTAAGGTAAGTATTTATTCTCTATAAAAATGCATATTTATTATAAGATAAAGTTGGATAAATTCAAACAAAGTATACACACATTACATTTACCGTAATGTGGGTTTACTTTGCTAATAAAATCCATTAAATTGTATTTTCCTTTTCATATTTTTAAAACAATATCATGCAGTCGCTATACCGGTAGACAAAATAGAAACACTTGTTTCTACGATTAATGAGTGGTAAGTGATTCTTAGATTTATGGTTGACGAGTGATTTCATTAATCATGAGTGTTACTCATCTCGGGTTAGTTGAGTGATGCCCAACTCTGAGTTTGACTCAAAATTGTCGATCGGTCTGTCCGTCTGTCTGTGTATTCGATAACAATACAATTGTTTATTTTAGCACTGGTGTGTGCTAGTACTTTTTGTACAGAACGATGCATAGAATTCAAAAAATTAATTCAATACGGGTGTTCCATTTAAAAAAATTATCTTTCTTAGGAAAACCTGTTTCCTATATTTTGTTGCAGATTATGATCAACCGGTGCACAATTTGGATAGGCTGCTGTTTTTCCTTAAAAATGCCAATAAATCAAAAAGTATACAGTGTACAGTTGTAAAATTTTGAGAGGAATTAAAAATTGTGCCGAAATATAGGTTGTTCCATTTAACACAACATAAGTTTAGGTTGGTACTATGTTATGGAACAGCCTGTATACAGGCTAATAGTTTTACAATGTGCGTCTCGGCTTTGTGTATATATGAGTGAAATCAGTATTTCGCCCCAAGAAAAATGGGAGTCGAACATACATCTTTCCGCAACTGTAGCTTGTTACCTTAATTAATATCTACAATGATAATCAATAAACTAAACTAGGTGCTGTACTATTCAGGCCTACCACTACAGTTTACTGTGACAATAGGGTATCTATTGGAGATTATAAAAACAACAAATAAGCTAAAAACCAAGGCACCCGGAGAACTGTGTGGCTACTGCTACACATTTTTGTATAATACATAACTGCGAAGAGTAAACATTTTTATGTCTATGTCGGTCTTTTCATGTCTCAAATCTTCAAAAAACTGTATGTACTATTTAGTCGTATTAACTAAAAATTCCCGCATCATCTTTTTAATATGTCTACTTGAGTACTTGATTCAATAGGATTTGTGGTGAACGTGAATGTGGAATTTATAGAATTTATGGATGTAATAGCACCGCAAATGATTTATTTACTTTTATTTCAAATAATATTTGCAATGTGCGTACACTAGAATAGTTGACATAAAGCAGCCTATGCCATTCAAAATAAACAACAAACGATAAAAACAAGCGGGACGTAATTTTGAAATAAAAAAAAAATCGGCCACAGCCTGGATTTGAACCAAAAACCTTTGTATCTCGCGTACCGTGCACAACCCACCTGCGTCTGAGAGCAGAAATAAATACGAAAATACTCATATAATATATGTTTCTTGCGCTATCACCTCCGCAACGTTGCCAGCGTTTTTCGGATGTCACTGCGTACGTTGTACGATACAAAACACGGAGTCATTATTGCGGAGGTGACTTCGTAGCGGCCGTATCTAGTATGGGCGACACTAGCGCTCGTGATCTACGCTTGAACTAACATGACTTGTTCGTACATATAGAATGGACGTTATCGGCTCCGACGCAATTTTTGGATTTGAACTCCCTGAGCCACATAGACCACATTTCCGTTGAAAACAAGGCGATACGTTGTCACCTCCGATTTTGGAGCGATCAACGTTATATATGAGGTGACAACGTACACTCTGTCATACGCGTTGGAGCCCACACCGTACCAAGCATATGTATATATATATATATGAACATTGGAAATAGTTAATACAAGATGGCGGTAGTTTTTAAGTTCAAAAACTACAGCCACGCCTGGGATTCGAACCCAGATATACGGATTGCCGGTATATCTGGGTTCGAATCCCAGGCGTGGCTGTAGTTTTTGAACTTAAAAACTACCGCCATCTTGTATTAACTATTTCCAATGTTCATATTAATGTATGCAGATTTCTGCGAGAATTCACTCCCTTTATATATATATATATATATATATATGTATATAGATGTATATATATATATGTATATAGATGTATATATATACATCCTGCTATACATACGGCGTCCTTCAATTGACCGATTCCATTAGATATGGCGCCCGGTTTGGATATGGCGCCCGTATACGGGCGCCATATCGCCAAACTGTGCTAAATGTGATCGTAAGCGTGAACATGAACCATAGACAAATTTTTGGAGGACGCCATAAATATGAATATGTGGAGCAAATTCGTATACTTTAGTTCCGTGCTTGACCGTCGCCGCGGGTGGCGCTGCATCGTGTATACTGACGGCGTATACCTTCATACCAAGCCATCGATGATACGACCCCCAGTTGATTTGGCATCATCGGTAACTGGTGTCTAAACCGGTTTTGTTTGTTTCACCCTCATTTGGTGTTGAGATAGAATAGTATCGGCCGTACACGGTGTTTTCGACTGACCTCAGCGTTCGTTTAATGCAATGTATCAACATAGTGCGGTTGCCGGTTAGGTGGTATATTTAGGTGGTAAATTAAACTGTTCCATTTTATTTAAATGTTAAATTAATTTTTTCTGTTACACAGCACCATTATTGCGAAGCAAAAAACGCATTATTGAAAAAAATGCTGCCATGAGCTTGCGATCGGATACTGAAGGTTTGAGTTAATATCTTCAGCTTTTCTTTAAATGTAGGTTGTAATAACTCAACCGAATTAAGTAATACTACCATAGGTGCGACTGATATCATCGAGCCATTTTTCTTTAATTGTCGCTTTCATGTATTGCGTATTTCATGTTACACTCATGTTTTGTATCATTTTGGTATAATGTTAATTGTTTGGTAGTTTGTTAACTTGTTTAGCCGTTTTAATTTTGTTAAATTGTTGTAAATATTGGCAATTTATGACTACTACCGGTTGCAAAAGCATTGCGCCCTGTGTTTGAAAGCTTATAACTCAGCAAAGACTAAACAAAAAACATGCGTTTAACCCCCCTTTTATTTCCATATATCATGAAGACCATTTTAAGCCGTTCGCACAGTATTGTATATGCGTTTTATTGCGATTTTTAAATCGATCACCGTTTGCGACAATTAAGAACCGGTTATCCACTGAGTAGCCGAAGTTTAATCTATGTTGTATTTTTGTTCCTATGGCGGTCTTTTAAAATTTTGGTATTTATAAAATAGCAGACGTATTGTTATTAACTTTTGGGAAAATGTATTATTTTAATTGTTTTTATATTATTTCTTATGAAAACATTGGTTGATCACGATAATGTTCATAGATGTTGCTGTTTTTTTTTTCTCTATGTAAACAACTTTTTATCAGTTTGCTCGATGACGTACCAACGTCAACAATATTTTAACTGTATGTATTTCCTAATTAAATTTTAAATAAGAAAGTGTTAATCAGTACCTATATAAAACCGGTAAGGATCACAACTCAAATTAATAAGTTTGACCATATTTCAAAACCGTGCAGTTTAAATTTTATAACAATAGTAAAAATACTTATTAAAAATAAAAATAATTATTGTATTTTCTACAATTAAATAGTACAAATTTGTCCGTTGCGATAAATAAAAAATCTGCACGTATTTCGTAGCAGGTTTCGTGTCATGAAATTACCTTTTATCGCTTATTGATGGATATTAAACAATCGAAAGCAGCTTTCATAGAAACCCTCCATTTTTTAAGTTTTTTTACGACTTATGATGCTAATGTGTATTTTGACAAATCGCGATTTATTACACATCTTTCTACTTGTCTATTGTGCAGTTAAAGCTTTTGCCTGAAATAGTAAAGAAATGATGTCCAATCTTGACTACTTCAACTGTTAGGACACCAATTGACGTGCACTTACGTACGTATATAAATAATCACCTGAAGATTTATATACCTACTTGTATACATATGATATTATGAGATGCCTTGGGTGGCAATTTGGAATATTTTTTCATTTAAAAATTGTTATGTTTTCATAAAAATATGTACATTCATATAAAACAATAACTATTAATGTAATATAATTACCAAAAACAGCTAATCGGCTGTAGCTTTTCGCTCGCTAATGGTCCCCTTAACTAACAACTCAATTGTGATGCTATTCCAATATACGTATTAAGTAAAATAAGACGATTCTTTTCGTCCTTATCGTTACTAAGATATTTGTTTTTTTAATAACATTGTTTGCTGCCTTTATAGAAATTTACCAATGCACAAAATCCAATCTATAGACTGGTTGTTAAGTTAACTTACATTAGGGGCAAAGTTTGAATTTTTTTGGCCAGCTGGGAAAAAAGTCGAAATGACGAGCGTTTCTTTAAAATTGATAAAATCGGGTAAATTTTTTTAGTTGTCTCGTGCTCTTGTTGCCCGCAGGCAAATTATTTTGAAAGTTATGTTATGTAGAAATTATTTGGAAGAATAACAAACTTTATTTCAAATTTGTTTGTTAGTTGCTTTAGGGTTACGACTTATGACCCTTCAAAACCAGGGTTCAATACTTTTTCGACCGATAGTAAAAGTTGCGACTGTTATTTGGTATGTTTGATCCGCTTTTATTCTATTGCTATGATGTTGATGCCTTTTGTAATTTTAATACCTTAGGCAGTCTACATTTACTGACAAAATAATTGAAGGAATAACATGGTCAGCTAATTGACACTGGAGCCGCGACAACCCAAAAAGTATCGTTTTAGAATATCGCAAAAATTCTCTTTTAATCCCCTATTCAAAAAACCTGTGAGATAATCAGGACAGTAGTTTTACATATAAAAAATAACAGCAATAATAATTACTATTTTGTATGTGAAAGCTAATAACATAAAGTAACAAATGATGAAATATTTATCTTAGGATGCGAAATTTTGTAGATTACTGACTGAAGATGATGTCTCGTAGAGTAGTAGGGCTCCCAATCCCGGAAAAATATAATGATAACAGGATTTCTGGATTAAAGGTTCTGTAATCCGGGGATCCCGAGATTCACGGAAACAAAACTTGCCGGATCAAAACGTCTGGAATGCCAAAAGTTACCAAATCCAGTCAGTAAATACACTACACCTAAAATATACTTGATTGGACAATATCTTTTACCCCGAAACATGACCAACGTTTTCAAATTTTACCTTACAAGGAGAAAACCAAAACTGTCTGTTTAAAAGGTGTCAAAGTGTGCGTATTGACATCAATAATAAACAAAATTTAAACTCTAATAGCCAATAACTTGCTCTTCCATCTTAAAATAGCTCAAAAATTTTACGTTTTCCGTAAAATATTTAAAGAATTGTCACGGCAAAAGAAATAAGTAACAGTAAGAGTCAAATTTAATTTAAATTTTCATATTAACGACAATAAACATTTTGATGTTTTTTTGTTTTCTTCTTTAAGACAAAATTGGAAAACTTTAGAATTCATACGTCATGGCTGCTTATTATGCAAATAGACAAACTGCTTGCATTTTAAATAAAACAATCATTGCTTACAAAAAAATACTTATAATGACTTTTATACCTGTTAACGCGTCTTCAAAAAATTGATGAAATATTTAGTGCAACTTCTTACAACTTTTTAAAATATTAAATATCCAATTTCTTGTCATGAATAAAATGACTATTACTGGTATGTCTTTCGGTTTTCTTAAATATAGTTCAAAAGCCCAACCCACATTTTAAAAGTACATTTTATCTAAGTGCACTTTTTGACAAAACTTGTTACTAAAAAAGCGAAAAATTCGATAATTGTGCAATAAAAATTTTAAAAAATGACAATATTACCGCTATGACAGCTCATCACAAACTCGAGGTGTTTTGAACCATGACAGAGAAACGTACCTAAATATTTTGTTTTTTAGTTTAAAGTAAACTCCTTAAACTGGAAGAAACTTGCAAATCGGAACAAGAAATGACTTCGTTCGTTCGATTGGAGTGAACCATAGAAAGATTAATAACAACGATTAATAGAAAATTATTTTTGGTACAATTTAGGTTTCATTTTACAGTTAAATATATTCATTGGTATCTTTATTTTATACTTATTTTAATTTTTTGTTCGCTGTTTTTATACCTATTTGGTATTTACTAATTTTATATTCTGTAGTACATCATTGAATACAGGAAAGTAATTAGCCACTAATTTTATTTGCTTTTTATGTTTATGTTTGTTTCTGTTTTACATACAGCCTAGGTAACTAAACGGACTTAACCAAGCTGAACAGGTTTATTTTTGCCTCCATATTCAAGTATATCTACTTCTTGCAATATCTGTTCCTGCTATCATAGCAACATGTTGGTGTAAATGAACAACTTATGCTTGATAATTAATCTAATCAGAAAGGGTGCTGTTATAGATTGAAGTTTCATTCAGTGCCCACATTTCACCAATAAAAAAATAAGAAAATAATTTAGATTGAACTTTTTCGTGATCCGGGTATTTTGATTTATAATCGCGGGATCCCGAGCAAGTTCAATATTTAACAGGATACCGCGATCCCGGGATTGGAATAGTGCCTAGGCATCGAAACATGTCTCGATAAAATGAAAAACTGTGCAAAGAACAAGAGATCTTGTTTTATTTCAACAATAATAATTAGTTATCAAAATAATGTTTAAAAAGATCATTAGGTAACACTCCCTGTGTTCGTAATCTATATATTACAAAATATGTTTATATATTTTTTACCAAAAGCAATGTGTTACAAGTATCTTATTGGTTTTCAACGAGAACGAATTCACGACTAATTTCTACTCGAAGTCGAGGGGAGACAAGCGCGTCGCAGGTCATGAATCGTTTGACCTTGCATCAGGCTCATTAAAACCGTTTAGACATACTATTTCTGCGGCAACACTGTCGGCTGTTGTATACATTGCGGCTTGAAAGTAACATACACTGTGGACGCCCTATACGCGGCGCAATGAAGTGAACCTATACACGGACGGAGTCCAGATAATCGGCGATTTGAAAGGACGCCACATGCATTGCAAAATGAAAGTATGTGATTGAAAATCAAGAAACAAATGTGGTCACCTACCACTGAAAGTCATAGGAAACAGTATATTTGAACGAAAATATTGTATACACGACTCCTTCTGGTAGACGCCATAAGCATGTTTTTTGAAAGGACGCCATATGTATAGCAGGATGTATATATATATATATATATATATAAAGGAAGTGAATTCTCGCAGAAATCTGCATACATATATCTTGTATTAACTATTTCAAATGTTTATATATATATATATATATAAAGGAAGTGAATTCTCGCAGAAATCTGCATACATATATCTTGTATTAACTATTTCAAATGTTTATATATATATATTCTGATAACCGTAACCATTTGTATGCAGCTAAATATGGTTAAATATGTTCTAAATTACCTCTGCTATCACGAATTGAAGAAATTGCATCAAATTACATATGACCCGGTACATCAATTTTAGAATTTTCCTTTACAACGTGATAGAAATAAAATCATAAAAACCGCATCCGCACCTATCCGCAGCAGATGTTCCCGTAGTAGTAATGTCAAATCCGTATACTATAATTTGAACCACAAGCTTAATTCAGCCAAACACCAAACTAAAACACTCAAGTTCTGCATAAAACTGTTTTTTTTTATAACAGCGAATGTTCTCGGCCCTGCAATAAACAAAATTGTAGGTAAATTTTACTACAAATAATGTCGAATGAGATTGTATAACAAAAAAGTCACATTTTTCCTTTAAACACAAAATTGCAAGCGTTTTCAAGAGCGTCAACTTATGTGCATCTATGTTCAGCCATAGTAAAATCTAATTTTTGGCTGAGAAGAACACGTGGCGCGGGGCTCAGGTGAAAAAATATTGCCGCCTTTTAATAGATCGGTCCTTTACCTATCCCAGAAACTGGTTTTATTTTTGGAAATTAAGAATTTAGAAATTGATTTATGGCTAGCTTTTTGGGTCAAATACCCCAATGTGCGTTGTTTCAAATCAAAGCAATCTTTGTTAATCTAAACCAACGGTTGTTATATATCATATGCGCAAGAATATAAACACATAGTTCATTGAGGAAAACCGTTGTTTTGTCCGGTTTTCTTACTTTAAGATTATACAATTTTGAATGGAAACTGTACTTATTTCACTTAAGAATTTGTTTTTGTTTTTTTTTGGGATGTTACCATGTGCACAAAGCCAGTGGCTGGTCTGTGCGGCAGTCGGGGAGACGGAGTTTTGAAAAATCCCCTGCCTAAACCAGGGCTTGAACCGTGGACTTCTGAGTGGAAGGCATTCGCCTTACCCACTCGGCCACCTCCGCTCTTAAATTAATAGGTTGGGTAGTTAGATTAATCCGATCACATTCCTGGATTAAACATTCACTTACTTTTGAATATAAACATGTTATTATGAAACCAATAATGGTATACATCGAAAGCAATTAACGCATCTAAAAAGAATATTGAAATTCTCCATCTAGAGAAGACGCCTGATGTGTCTCTTCTTAGTCTCTTTTAATCAATAATAGAACTGTTGGACATTTCTACGTCAGGTACATTGACGGAATAATAGCACAATCACCGATGCTACATATATGCGGTTAGATACCCTCTAGGAGACCTCTTTTACGACGAGAAACTAAAGCGCCATATATCGGCATCCTTTACATTATTTTCAAAACAACGACCTTCTTAAATCAAAACAATAGTTTTCGTAAAGCAAATTTTAGGTGGTTTTATATTAAAGACATATTCTTATTATAACTATGTGTAGTCTAAAAACATACAAATTATGTTAAGAATGCCATTTTCTGAACATTAGACAACCATTTCTCTGTTGTGTGTCCAATAGTTTTCTAGGTCTAATTCTAGGTCTAGATCAGCCATACATCATACTCAACCTCAGCGCCGCACTATAGAGTTCTGGTCTAAATATTGGACTCTAGATTCTAGTACTACACATATTATTCAAGCATGAAGTTTATAATCAATCAATAATGAAGAACTGTCTTTATTATACAAACAAAAACATTTTATACAAATAAAATAAAGTATGTATAAATATTTTGTACTGTTTAATTATATAGATTGACCCTTTTTAAAGTTTAAAGTCGAAAAAGTATTCAATATAAAACAAACACAAAATCGTTTACAGCTTGACCAGCTAGAGGCTACTAGCGGACGTAAAATATCATCATAACCTATATTATTATTAGACACGCTACATAGTTTAGCAGCATGAACTAATAGCAGACCTGGAGAATAGAGAGTTAAGATGGTTTAAACCTACTGTTTAGAATGGAAGACGAGAGACAAATTACAATAGGGTGTAGAATTGATCGAAGCGCAAGAAAGAAGCCTCCAAGGGCTCGGAATATAGTGGTCAGCAAGAATTCGCTGCAAAGGGTGATCACTCATTCCGAACTAAATACAGGAAGGCTTGCCTGTGGTTCTTTCCAATGGTTTCTCCAGGTTCAAATAAAATACAGTAGAAGAATTCGAAATAATTCATTAATATGTTATCGACGTGAGGTGAGCTTTTAGTTTAGCTTTTATTAATTTAATATTTTTGCAGCTAACATCTACGGTGCTACGAATATGTATTATGTATTTAAGAAAAACTTGACATAAACAAAAGATTAGCCGTTAACAAGCGATAACCGGGAATACTAAGCGTTGACAGTCAGTAGATATATGTTTATGTTGACGTTTAAATTGCCTACCTATAGTTTAAATTTGGCGATAATATTATATTTGCATGTAAACATTTATTTAGCAAGCGCATGGGTCACGGCAATCAGATTGTTTTTTTACTGAATGCATTTATATCAAAACTTAAAGATATTCTTCTGTAAACTTCATTTGTAAAGAATATAAAGCTCCATTATTATCACTGGTAGCATCAATGACAAAAACATGAATATGTTGTAGTAAGTAATATTTTGTAGATTTTGTGCGTAGTATGGAAAAACACTCCTAAAATGTTTTGAACGGCTCGAATTTAATAAAAAAAAATTTTTCATGAACAGTAAATGAAAAACTAATAGAAAAATTGAAAATACACATGCTACTTTGCGCTCCACTTTAAGGGCAACAAGTACACAAAATATGCCCTCTTTGAAGACAAAGTTGAATATATTAAAAAATGTCCGGCAGTTTTACGATTTTATTATTAAATTAGGGGATCATTTGTGAAATATAGTAACTATAGTACCTATATACTAAAAAACATGACTAAAAAATTGTTAAACTATGAAATTAACTAAAATGTATATGTAAGTTCAAAACGTCAACAGCCCACATACACCCGTAATGCGCAGTGAATGTCTGGAGGATATATGCCCGTAACTTTGAACAACTTCTGTTGCAAATACGTCCCCCAGCTAGCGACCGCAATTTTCTTGTGACTGGCCCACAGATGCCAGTAATCGCTTTCATATTTCGGGCGAAACTTTGGACGTGGTTGCCGAGAATCGGAACAAAAACAGTTTTCGCCCCTTGTTTGGCCTATTTCGCTCCCTTTCCGTCAATGTCTGGCTTTTTCATCAATGTTCCTCTATACCACAACAAATATCGATGATATATGGAAGATTTAATAAAAATGTCATATCTCTTTTAAACAATATTGTCAGACTAAGAACTGCATTTGCATTTACTTTGTGTTGTTCACGGGCAATAGAAAAATAATAAAGTCGTAGAATAAACAACAACACAAAGAAAATAACAAAAAATAATACATAATGTTAACAAAATACAAATAATTTAGAACTAGAATGATTATAACTGGAAGAAAGTAGTCACGTCAGCCATCACACCCCCAGAAAATCGACATTTTTAACTGCGCTAATATCCTTAATAATATCCTTACGTAATCCTAAGAAGAGAGAACCTATTAAAAAAGTGACCTGGTCAAAAAGTGCCGTAAAATGCGGGAAAACAATAAATATATTGACTTCTCGACGACCAGTGGACCCTGGGAAAGCTGCTAGAAAATTATTTATTATCTTAATTCAACCGCAAAGACGCACTTTTAGAATACTTTCTACTTTCTAGGAATTTAAGCCTGCAAACATAAATGTAGTAGTGGCGCCAATTGCATAGACGCGTTACATACCCTATTCCGCATTTCGTTATTTGTTATTGTTTGCTGCGATGAAAAATGTCGAACAAAGGGCACAAGAAAAATTTTGCGTGGTAGAAAAGAATTAATAACAAAGAAGTAGGTTGGATGCTACAAAACCCAAAGCGACTACTGTTGCCAAAAGATAAAAAATCACTGATACCCAATCCTTGCGATTTATTTAAATTGCACAGATATAAACGGTGGACAAATTGTCATAAAATTGCATGTACTTAGGTAGCAATCTTTGTAGCTATTTAGTCTTTTTTAGTCTACTGAATTAGGTTCAAAGTGTATCTTACATGCAATGATGCATAGGGCAGTGGTGGCTACTATAGTTTGTTTTTGCAGGTCTATTGTTTACTATTGACATATACGTTTGTATAAAAACGTTATACTTCCATTCCACTCATTTGAGTTAATCCAGGACGCTCCAGCCTTCGTGTTGTAATGTTAGTTTTCCAGTTTTGAAAATTTTCGCGTTTTTCAATTGTCTTCAATTGTCAGTATCATCATCAAATTCCAAACAGTTGCAACTTTTTTGCATATATTTTGTAGTTACTGCTGTGGGTTTTTATTAACGATAGGTTAACATTTTATCAGGTTAAGGTAAGCAAACAACTGCAAAACAAAAGTGCGAAGATCGCGAATAAATTCAGGAGGCAAATCACTGTATTTCAGAAGAATAGTGAATATTTCTCGTAAAGTTTTCTAAAAAATGTAGGCATTTGTTTCTACAACTAACCGTTACAAAAACGTAATTTTTTGTAAATTTGCTCAACAATTGTAGAACAAAGCGACTGTCACATTTTTGGTCGTCATATTCGTCCGCACTATAAATTTTGACAGCTTAGATTTGGAATCAATGAGTTTCAAATTACACAGGAAAAAATATTCATTCAAAGTCGAGCTATCTACTTCATTTTTTAAGATACTTTACCGGCAATGTTCTTTTGTTAATTTCCCCACAACTCACTATATAGACTTGTAGTGTTTTAGAATTCAGTGATTAATTTGCAGATGCAACATTATACATTATTCTTTCCCGATTGACACACAAAGGAAACACATTTACGGCATAGAATACACCTCTAAAACCCCGATTCGTTTCCAGACACACTCGCCGATTCCGTCATTTAGCAGTTTCCTCGACCTGATATCGTTTCGCAGCATTACGACGTGGGGGGCTACCGCTCCCCCTAGCTATCGTTAACAGGGCCGATCTGAACACATACACAGCCGCACATACGCATACATATACACAGAGGAGACGAAGGGTGAGAGGAATGGGCGTCGAACACACCCAAAGGCTTTCGATATCCGTGCCAAGCGAGGCTAGAAAGCCAGCCGGTCCTCCCATTGAATCCAGTCAAGCCAATTTCCGGCGAATGCAATATTCCTATCTGCATGCTAGAGAGAACACCTCGGCAATACACTCTAGGGCCAATAGGACAGCCAGTCGGGGCGAGCCCTCTATCGTCGTCCGTACCTAATTAAACAGATATTTCCTTCGCCCGTCGAGTATCGATATTGCTGCGACGTCTAGGAACCGGATAAATTGTCTTGATGATATTCATTAAGGGCTGGTGTCGTACCGGGTCTCGAGCTGGCGTGAATAATGGCTAATTGTTGAAATAAATGTAGGGTGAACCAGAGGCTGGTGGAATTTAAAGTTGTCTCGTGTCAAGTGGGCACTATATTATACAGCGCGGACAAAGAATAAGGGTGCAATTTTAATTACACCTTATACGAAGTACCTATAATAATAAAATTCAAATATTTCTATAAAAAACGAGTTGCTTGCATTATTGCAATCTTAAATTACTTGAATTATATTTATGACAATTTGGCCGTTCTACCAGATCTCTTATATTTGTCATGAGACTCATATATTTTTAAGAAAATCTCGTGCATCGTATTTTCTCATCAAAATCTCATATTATTTAAGAAGGCCTTTTTAAGCTTCTCCAGAAGCTTTCAAAAAATAAAATAAAAATGAGTTATTATTGAAAAAATGGCAAAAGCGAAACTACAGCGGAATTTATACCAAGTGTTGTTAAATATCACCTATAAAAATATAAGTATGAAAAACCAGTTTATTTTTGTTATCTATAAAGCTGGACGAATGAAATTCGGGAATGTGCTAATAGGCAAAAAATTCCATTCTTTGGGATACTCTTGAGGTTAATATGACTTCCGGGTTTTCCGGAAATGACGGCATCATTGAAATTTTAAAAGGCACCATATATTCTTTGTGTGATATTGTCAATCAGGATAACATTCTGAACACAAAAACATAACGATCGTCAATCACCAAGGCAACACAAGAATTACTTGTTTGTGTATTAATCTAGGTGGCTAGGAATTGGTGAAAATAGTCGGAAATTGTCAAATAAACACTAACTAAATTTTTGGCCGACATTGCATCACTGGCGCCATCTAGCGTGATTTAATTTGTATTTTGCCAATGAGTAATTTTTTTCAGGTGTACCAAATCGCCCCACTCTGATTATTCGACAGAAAACATCTTTCCGATTACAATCATACTAAATACTTGATATTTTATTAAATTTCTTAGCGTAAAAGTGTTGTTAGAAGCAACGAAGTCGAAAAAAGTATTGACCTAATGATCAACGTCAGCGTACAAGTCAAACTCACTCAATGGACTACTCGAAGGAAGTACCCTTAAACGTCATTTTCACGCTACGATTATCAGCAAAATATCAAGAATTTGGTATCATTGTGTCGGACAAATGTTTATCCTCGCATAATCAGGGTACTTCGTTCGAGTAGGTACTCCATTGAGTGACTTTGACTTCTGCCTCGACTTAGATCATTAGGCCAATATTTTTTCGATTTCCTTGCTTCTAACACCTGTACGCTAAGAAATTCAATAAAATATCAAGTATTTGGTATCATTGTAATCGCAAAGATGCTTTCTATCAAATAATCAGGATGTGGCCAGAGGGTTCCCGTGAAAAAAATGACTCACTGGCCAAAAACCGATTAAATCAAGCTAGAGGGCGCCAGTAATGCAATGTTGGACAATTTTCACCAATTCCTAGCCACCTAGATTAATACATATAAAAGTAATTTTTGCGTGGCCAAGTTCACACCACATACCAAGATAACATGTTCTCGTCGAAACTGAAACAAAAAAATTCTCGTGCTGTTCCGGTTACAATTTCTTTTCACAAGAAAAATTAATTTTTCCGTGAAACGATGATGGTTTCCGTATGTCCTTTTTGTCCAGACAGTCGCAGTGTTTCAAGAACTTGAAACGTGTTTTGAAATCCACATGTGCATTGTTTTGAATCGATATATTTTTTGTATTTTCAAGCGTTGACTAATTTATAAAATATCAATATCACTGTCTAATTTACATAGACTAATAAAATAAAACTAAAATTGTTTATTTTTTTTATTTAGCATTTGTAAACTACTCTGATGTAAATAACAACAATACAATGATATAAATTAAGATAAAACATATTACCTGAAAACCTGAAACCTGAAGCCGAAACTATCTCCATGTATGATATATTACATGACGAAGTGCAAGTTTATATTGTGGCTGGTGATCTGACAAATCTTGGTCAGACACCAGCCCTGATGAAGCCGAAGACAAACGGCAAAACGTAGGCGAATGTGAAAGTTCCAACAGTTCCACATTACCACAGTCGATAGTCCCTTATCTACTATACTTATTAATTTCAATTCTCTTCCACAAAGACACCTCACATCTGGTGGTATCTAAAAACAAATCCTTTATTTAATCGGAGACACGACTATAGATAATAAGTGATTTGTAAGTTTAATGTAACTGGAAATTAGTAAACTAGCAGTGCTAACCCAATATTGGTAATACGCCCCTAAATCTATAGTAAAACAACTGAACTGAATTGACTGACCAACTTTCCTACAATACCTGCAATCAGACCTTCGGTCAGCCAAACGGACAGACATAAAAAACTGTTTGAAACTAATTTGAAACTCCCAAACAAATCTGTATCGCTCGCATTTCAAACGCACCCTTTATTGCCATCGCATTCCTCCCCCCAGAGCTATTGACTCTTTGATTCTTTTGTTCTCCAGTAACAATTAAAATCGAATTAGCATTACGTGTATCGACGGTCACGAAACCTTTTTCACCGCTCATCCGTGATACGCACCGCACGGGATTCGCGCAGTCCGATTACGTATCAATCATTTGGCGGGGGTTGGTGTCAGGTGTGGGGTAGGATGCGAAACCCGTTACGATATTTTCGCGTTTTACCGTCCGCGCCATTGTTGGCGCCGATTGGTGCATAATGGGAATCGAATTTATGCGAACGGTTTTTCGGTGTTTGTACAGCTGGCGGCCCGGGGGTGCGATCGTGGCGCACCCTAGCGGTGCGCCACCTCAGATACGACGACCGCTCCGCGCACCGCCGAATTTAAATATATGAATAATAATCTCGGTAATTTGTGGATGTGCTATTGCTTATCGGGTTGTAGCCGGGCCAGTTTAAAAAATTATACTAGGGGTTGGATAAGATCTGAGTGCTCATTGAGCCCGCATTGTTGGTATACTATTAAGGCCGGCTTACATTACTTGTGTTCTACAATATCTGTAAAATACACAAATTAACTTGTTTTAAATGTTTTAGGTACTGTTAACCGCGGCATTATTCTAAGCTATTTTTTCTGTTACCCGAATAAATATAAATATGAATTGCCAAAATTTCCGCCAAAAATGTTTGGAGTGTGGTGGAAGACGGCCAAATTATAAAAATTAAATTCTGAAAAAGAAGCTCTTAAATCTATTTGATGATTTAGTAAGCACTGAACATCAGGATATATCAAAACAAAAATTTTTTTAAACAATGGATTCAAAAAATGTGTGAACTGACAAAATTGATGCCTAAAGTTTATAATTCTTCCAAAAACTGTTTTTGTTTGTAATCAAGGGAAAAGTAATTTTTTATTTTTTTTATTTTTTATTTAATTAATTTTTCTCGTCAAGTTAAAAAATGTTGACCATAGCATGTGAAAGAAGTGTGTACAAAAACGTTTAGGTCTTTTGCATCTGGTCTAAAATTGAGTAATTTTAACAAATTTATAGCTTACTTTGGTAGTCCATGAAACTTACGGTCAATATTGCTGATAACGACAAGCAATTGTTTGATAATAATATTATGATTTCAAGAAAACAAATCATTTCTGTTAAGAAAATTGGAAATTTTATGCCTCTAAATCTTTTGAAATTGTGTCAAACTTGTCTAACGTATTTGTGGGTCCATAGAGATTAGAGACTTCATCAACTTGAAATTTATCCAAAAAGGTTTTTTTGATGCATCCTACTGCAATACCAACGCTATTGCATTACAACACAATTGCGAAAATACTTCAGAAACGTGGTAACACCATTGGCGGCTTGTGAGTGTTTGTAGTGGGGGGCTTCAGCTATCAAAGTACAGTACGAACCGCCACTGCTTCTAAATGGTATCCAACCCTAGGAACGGGGTAGTTTAAGTGTCCCTCAACACCAATACAATCCATATAATCCGTATACGGTGCATATATATATATATATACTGAAAAGTCCAATAAAAATTTAGGAAATGACGTGAGTTACAAACTTACAAACTTAGTGATTTCATTGCAACAAGAAGACCAACGTTTTGTTTTTTAAATGGAACACCGCGTATATTTTTTTAGTTTTGATACTGTATTCAATTACTGTTGAAGTCTGTTGAACTATGAAGACAGCATGTGCCTAAATTTATTCGTTTACCCTCTTTACAGGGACAAAAAGAAAGCGACAAACAAATGATGAAAAATTCTAAACTTGCCAATAGCTCGTCCTTAGAAAAGTATACAAGAAAAAATTAAAAACGTTCTTTAAAATTACTTAAGCTATGAATCTGAAACACTGTTGAATATATTGATAGAAGCACAAAAAAAAGATTTCTTGTTAAACAGAAGACGTATGTATACTCAATTATTGATTGAATTTTTGATGTATTATATTGGCAAATTGATAATCTTTAGATTATTCGTTGAAAAAAAAAAAACGAAAAAACGAAGAACAGCAAAATTTTCATACAAACTAATTAGAAAAAAAAGTTCTTAAACAATAAATATGAAACATTTAGTATTCAACGTATTTTTTTGTTGAACAATTAAATGGTACATATTCAATGGTATTTTTGGTTCTAATTAGTGTAGTTGACTTCAAAAAATGATGAGGTTATCAATTCCACACGTACACATATATCGTGTTACTGAAATATGGGTAAACAAAACACACAGAAAACACAGAAGGACCCCAGACAACACATACCTAAAAGAAAATTATTAGAGACAAAGAAAACAAATAACAAAAAATAGAATATGAAAAACGGAAGTACATCCAGGGAAACTTTTTTAAATGCCAACATAGCCCCGAAAAGACCTGGAAATTAGTCAACACCATTCTAATCAGGAAACATAAGACTGACTATAAAATAGATTAAATACAGAAAGCGGATGGGTCAATAATAACAAACAATAAACAGATGGCAAACGAAATAAATTGCTCCTTTGCAAAGATAGGAGAAACACTTGCTAAGAAATACACAGCTGACCCAGCTGCAATGCAGCAATTGCCGGTTCCATCGGCTAAATTCGATTTTACAACAGATGAGGAGGTAAGGAACGTAATACACGGACTTAAGAACAACAAAGCACCTGGACTGGATGAGATAACCACTACAACAATTAAGACAAACAGCGACATATTAACGCCAATATTAACAAGATTAATTAACAACGCCATTACCGACGGCTATTACCCAACATCAATGAAAACGGCAATAATCGTACCAATATTCAAGACAGGACAAGCATATAAACCAGAGAACTGCCGCCCCATCTCTCTAACATCCCTATTAAATAAAATTCTAGAAACAATAGTAAAGATACGTTTGTAGAAAAATATTAGGAAACACAAAATAATAAATCACCGGCAACACGCATTTCAAAAAGATTCTGGTGACGCTGCACCAGCAGTGTTGGACATGGATAACATATATTGCACAAAAAAATGGATAACAGAGAAACTGTTATAACTATATTTGTGGACATGCAAAAAGCATTTGATAAAAATATCATTAAAAATAGCATATTATGCTGAAAACTGAATGTGTTTTAAGTTGAAGTGCAAAGTGCTGTTATGTCATACATACCTGAGCTTCTGTCGTATAAATAGAGAAATAACCTCAATAACTGACAATAATTATCCGGGCACAAGAAAACACAGTAAATCGAAGAACTTTGTGTCTTAAAACATAATTCTAAAATTGTTAAAGATAAAAAAGGAAGAAGTACGTCTATTTAAACGTCTGTGTTTAGGTCATGAAAAAGTATTTAAATAGCTGAACTTATAATGATTAGTCCTTTCCAATATTCGTAGAACGAAAACTAGTAAATTAATTACAATAGGCAATAAATCATTTAAAATCACGCAACGGAATACTTTCCCAAACCAATTGGCAAAATCTTTAAGGATAAAACCTCAAGGGGGTGTCGTGAAATTGAATTATTCAAGGTTGGCGTGACCTATGGCCGCTTCGTTTTATTAGTTTTGGAAGGACCTGGCTTGAGGCGCTGAGCGGTGACCCCGCCGCCTAAGAAAGTACCCGGATTGTCATCCTGCATACGTTCGATCAACACCTTCACCAGCGTTTCTAACAGGACCTCCGTCCTGCGAATTTCAGAGAGGACGCTTATCAGATTTTATCCGAAGATTGCCCAGATTTATCCCAACCCGAATTTTCTGTGAATCGGTCGAATAGCTTGAATGTTTTACTTATATTTTACCTAGATGGAAACGATTTATTTCACAATCTTACTGCGTGCAGGTCGCAGAGTTACAGTAGCTGCATTTAAAACTATTATACTGCTATATATTCCGCTGAATAGGGAAGGGACCAAAATGGTAGTGAGAAAGAGAATTACATCTACATTTAAAAAATGCTTTGCTCAATTTCTAATACTTATAAGTTTTTGTAAAGAAAAATATTTTCCATAATCATGTTAAAAATAGTAAATAAATCTTTGACTAAGCTTTTGATCGTTGCCTCCATTTGCCTCCAACGTCTAACATACTCCGTTTGATAGCTTTTTTATCTAGCTACACAATGCCATTGGTTTATTCTGCCCCGGGGCGCGCAACTATATGCTAAAATTGAAAAATTCTGAAGTAGTGTACAATAATAGATTTTTTACACGTAACGGGTTTCTTGGGGTTTTACTTTTTAAAATGTTTCTACATAAGCAAATGTATATTTAGTAGCAAGAATTCATTATTTTCCGTTCTTTTATGCAGCAGTACTAACATTTGGAAAACTTGATATTTAAACATTTGCTCGCAAAACTTGGAATGTCCTAGAGTATACTTAGCTTATTACGCTTATTAGATGTATGTTTAAATGATTGACGTCTATTTGCCATACATGAGTTAAATTCGTGGTTTGGTAGAATTCAAAAAAGATGTTTTTATTTACTTTCACAGCTAATACAATACAATATAAAAGTGTTACAGATCGACTATTACTACGTCTAGGTCACGCGTATAATAATGCCTACTGGCTTGCATGCGGACTATTTATATAGTATCTTATCTATTCTATTGTCAGCAGATTCCTTCTGCTGTACGTCTGATCTGGGCCCATAACTCCTCCAACGTCAGCTGCAGAAATACCGTTGATTATAAATGAGGCGGTATTTCCTGCAAGGGATATGCTGAATGGCCAAATGCATCGGTCAAGTTCGCGTCCTTAGATAGGTTGGTCACCCTGTGCTGGAAACGTGAGCGTAATCTCCTGCACGTTACAAAAATAGAAATAACAATTAGTACAATGATAAAAAAGTACAGAACGTGGTCTCTGGTATCTGAATAATGTTGAGAGAAAGATATTGAGTCAATTAATTTAGTGTGGTCATCAATAGTCTTAGAAAAATTTACAAAATTAGGCTGGGTTAAATTAAGCGTAGTTATCTGACTGTGTTGCCACTGAAATGGAATAAGTTTAATTTCAGTGTTAATTAAGGTTTTATAATTACGAATTATTTGGTCATTTATAGAAAAAATGCAAGTGTTAATATTTCTTATCAGATAAGTACCTTTTACAATTTGTGTGTCCTTATCTTGTTTACAAGTTCTGATCAATTTATTTTCAGAGGGACTAAGTAGGATTTTGATATTATTGTCAATGTTTCTAATGTTTTCAATGTTGTCAATGTCCTTTAAATAAAAGGAATGATATACGCAGTTGTGGTAGTTATTATCCAACTGGAGAATATGAATTTCGCAAGGGGCAGTCTCTGAAAAATAATTTTCTAATTCGTGATCACAAAGAAATTTGGTTTTACTTAATTGTTTACAAATAGAATTGGAAACAAAATACTTATTTTCTTTAAGTCCAATGTACTTAAATTTAGGGGTAATCTGTTTAAAAGGATTATTTTGAGAAAAAATAGGCAATGAATTTAAATGATAATACTGAAAGGGTTCTATGTCGACAATTGGAATGACCAATACAAAAACATAATGATTACTAGTCTGGTACACTTTAACTTTGATAATAGATTCAATTAAATAAATGTTATCCGCTAAAATATCAAACGGAAATTCTTCTTTTGGGTTTAAATGTATTAATTTTACATAATTTAAGAGTACTTGCGGCTGTACTACCATCGGATGTAATATGCCGACTTTAGCGACAGTTGTGGCGTCAATGAGTTCTTCCATCTCTAGCCGGATGGTGGTGAGAAGGTGGATTTGGTAATTGGCCAACTGGATAGCATCCATGACCTTTTGCTGTGCCTTTGCTTCTTCTGACATCTGTAGTTGATCTTGAATAATTGATTTGATAGTCTCCTCGAATTGTGTGCTTACATTCTTAAGAATGTTTAACTGGGAATGGAATGCTGTTTTAAAGATTTTCTGGTTTTCTTGCAGTTCCACGATTTGTTCTTCGTATTTTCGTCCATCTTCTTCATCTAAATTTCCGGTGATCGCTTTGACTATGCCGCCGAGGAAATTAAAGGCTCCTCTCCTTTGTCGACCATGAGGGTTGATAATGTCGAAGTATAGTTGGACTTTACGTTCTTCTTCTTGACGCAGTTCCAATAAGCTTGTGTACTCTGGAGTTATGCTCTCCTTTGGGGTAATTTCATCTTTCTGTGATAGATAGGTGTTCCAAATGTGTAGTAGACTAGAATAATCCTTCTGAATGATAACTTCATGGTGACTCTGGGTGTTGTACGCCAATCCTTCTTTTAGGGGAAGTAATCCGACTTGGTCGTTGATCTTGATCACCTCGGTTAATCCTTTTCCGATGAGGGTTAGTATTATAATTACGATGATTTCCATTCGTCACTCTGGTTTTTGGGTGGGGTTGGTTTTGCTTCTTTTGTTTCTTGGCTTTCTTCTGCCTTTGGTTGGTCCTTAACTATAAGTCTGGTGGGCGTCTTGACGAGATTTTGATCGCTTCGACGTCGTTCCTCACACAGATTGCACCTTCTGGAAATTCGGATCCTTCCGGTCGTTTTCTTAGCTTCTATGACGGTGGTGGGCGCTTTGACGAAAGTTTTATCGTTGCGGCGTTTTCTCCCGGTCACTCGTCGCACTGGTCGGACAATTGGATCCTCACAGTCCTGCACACTTTTATATTGCACTGTTTCACTGCTGGTTCTTCGACCTGAAGAATAAATGTTCACCCACAAATTTGGAAAATTGGATCCTCTTTTGTGGTGGTCAAATATCCTACCGACTGCGCCAGTTAAATTCGTGGTTTGGTAGAATTCAAAAAAGATGTTTTTATTTACTTTCACAGCTAATACAATACAATATAAAAGTGTTACAGATCGACTATTACTACGTCTAGGTCACGCGTATAATAATGCCTACTGGCTTGCATGCGGACTATTTATATAGTATCTTATCTATTCTATTGTCAGCAGATTCCTTCTGCTGTACGTCTGATCTGGGCCCATAACTCATGTGTAAAAACTGATTGATTTGAGAATGGAATTATGTATTAAAATACATGCAGTATAATTATAATACATATGCATTTTATTATTCGTTATTTCCTAATTGGTGGTCCACACTCTCTGACGGGACTGTACTTCTCGATAATATCAATTATCCACTCCTTGATATATTAAAACATTATCATAAACTAGTTTAGAGTTAATGCCTAACCTAACATCGTTCAAGAGATTGATATCTAACACAATATATTTTTAGCTTTTATCAATACGAAAATAATATTATTGCTGGATAAGTTAGAACTAATCTCACAAACAACCACCTATTTTTGTTTTTACCCATTTTTGTAGTGATAAGGATAAAAATAATTAAACAAATTTTGTCAGGCGAAAGCCAATTGATATCTGACTCCCATGTGCTGATAGCTTGTACCACTGGTTCTTTTTAACGACAATAATGAACATATTATTTGGAAAAATCCGATAGTTCGCAAAAAAAACTCTTGCGAAAACCAGGAGAATTGTTCAAAATATTGAATTGCAAATACTTGCACTTTCTCCTACTTGCGCAGTATTAAACGAGAAAAGACTTTCTGTGAAGCACACCTTACACTTCACTATGATAGATGGTAAAGTGGTTAAAGTCTTAACACCATCAAGTTCCAACACTTCAGAGTTAGGCTTTCAACTTTGCACGCTTGGATCAGATTTATGGAATTAGTTCTTCACATATCCTGCAATCTGTCATTCCAAAAGTGGTCTGCAACTACAGAACAAGATAAGAAGTAAAAAGCAGATAAGAAAAAGCTAGCTTGTAGTCCGAAATAACAGGAGTTGATAACGAATTGATAAAACGATCTATATTATACTTCAAAGTATGTATGTCTTGTGGTAAGAAAATTGATGCAACCAAATTTGGGATTTACACACGCAACACAGCTGAATTATACGTTAGCAAATATAGGTGGTAGTACATGCCCTCTTCTGTTCACAAAGGTTTTGTTCATGGAGAGAATATATTCAGAATATACCATTCTATTTTGCCCCTTGGACAGCTATCTGTAGATGCACAAGAAGCTAAAAATAAAGAGTATAAAAAATTTAGACTTCGTCATTCTAGGAAATGTTCCAGATCTGTGTCCAATGAAGATGTTTTTCGATGATTTGCTGTGCACATCGGATCCAGTTATAACGAGCGTTAGAAACCAACCTTCACAAAAGCACATAGATGTTGATAAAGAAGTTATCGATTCACTAGAAGATCAAAATGATTACTTACTACAATATTTTGCAGCAGTTTTTATGATTTTAATCACTGTTTAAAATTTTTTTATTATGATCGCAGAATTAATAAAATATTTTGTTTTGATTTAACGTCACGCGCAGATTTGCAATAATTGTTTATATTTTAGATTTTGAGTTTGCCATATAACATCCACCATTTTGAATTTTTAAAATCTAAGCTTGGATTTATAATTACAGTGACACAAAAACACCTTAAATATACAGTTTTATTTATAATTGACACAAAACCAAGCTTGTGACTTAAAGGATTCTTATAAATTATTAACATTTAAATGTTTTTTTTTACTGAGATTAAACCTTAGTTTTTTGTTGTTATGCACACAAAATTTTATAAGAATTCATTCTAAAAATGAAAAGAGTTACATAATTTTGTCCCCGCAAGGTTATTTTTGCCCACTGTGCACCATGACAACTGGTTGCTTGTTACAGAGTTAAACATTAACACGACATAAAAACAGACAGCACCTACTATAATTCATAATAAACCTGTCAGGTTTATTAGTATATAACAATTAATTCAAACACTAATTGACTCCATTATACAAATTCGTTGGCGAAATGTAAATTGTTTTGTAAAGAAACTTCAAAGGCGTTTGTGCTGCCTGAGAATAGCATGTTCTGCCCAAAGGCCTTTTTAATTATAATTAAGGTTATAATTTCTAGGTAATTTTTTGCGGCAATATTTTCCAAAAATTATAAAATTAATGGTAAATATCTTCATTCCCTAAATTTTGTAGAGCTATGATGTTTTTCCCTTATTGCTCAAAAATTTACTTTTTAACCGATATCAAATATCACAAATTTGCGCAGGAAAATTAGTTGAAAACTTTTGGTGAATGCGCCGGGCACTTCTTTTTATAAAAACACGTGGTGAGATAAAACTTTAATGTACATACTAAGTGCCACTTGTGCGTCAAATTTCGAGGGTTCGTAGCCGCAAACCGCCTTACCCTGAAGCGTTGTTAGTCGGGTTATACGTCATAAGCCGAAAATCCCGTTGACCGCAACGCCAATAGGCTGTGTCACTGACGCCATTAACGACGTGCCCTCCCCATTATTCTGCCTGTAGGAATCATCCCAGCTACGCCTTGATATCAGGCGTCCTGTGTTTTAACGACCGACGGAGACAAACCCAATTAAGCGAAACTAAAGTTACTTCAACATATGGGAACAGGTTTTAATAGAATTCAAAGCGAGGGAAGCTGAACGACACAGAAAATGAGTTTTACAAATTTTGAATAAACTATTTCTATACCCTCACAATTACTGTGGAAGGATATATGTATTCACATTGCAACCACTTTTGGAACACCCTTAAGGAAGCGTGGCAAGTATAGGCTTATACATTTTTGATCAGCATTGAAAACTGAATCGAGTTAGCTGTCCGTCTGTCTGTGTAAACGATAACTGCCTTAATTTTGAGGTAATTGATTTGAAATTTGGTATACTAGTTTATCTCTTAAAAAGGAAGGACAAGTTAGTGAATGGGCAAAATCGGTTAACTCCTTTTTTTCAAATTTCACGCCAAATATATTTTACAGTGGATATTTTAACTTCGGCCCGTCGAATGATAATTTTCTTACTAGTTTTTTTATCAAACAACTAAAAGAGAAATGTCATATCTAGACTTGGTTCAATAAGAAGAGATTTTAAAGTAAAGTACAGCCATTTGCGGCCACATAAAAAGTGGGACTCTTAAAGTTGATACGCACTACATATACGGAACGTAACGTCACGTCAGAGAACGGCAACGTCACGTCAAAATATTGTTATAATGTCCATTCGCACAATCACCAATGATTGCATTAAAGAGTTTGGATAAGAAATATGCAACTGCAATCGCTAAAAGGAAAATGAACACACAAGATGTTTATCCTACACATTATTAATCACATTCTTACTACGTTTATTACTTATAATTTGGTGCACATTATAAATTCATTATAGTGTCAATCGATGTATATGGGTCAATTAATGGTGAAATAAGCCAAATATGCCAAAAAAATTTATTGTGGACAAACTAACAAATTATCACAATCACTTGCATTTTGCATATGAATTATGAAACTTCTTGTAGTATTGTGTAATAAAATAACCCTTTTTACATAATTATTTGGCATTTTATTTTGCATGTTATAGCTTACATTATATATACATTATATACATATTAATGGTATATTGACGTTCCGTATACTGTAAACGTTACCATACAAAATGCATTTAACAATATTTGACGTTACGTTGCCGTTCTCTGACGTGACGTGACGTTCCGTATAGTGCGAATTGACTTTTATTGTACAAATTTTAATGTAATGTAAATTAAACTCTTGTTTGTTTGCTTATTGTATTTAGTTGTTATTGCTGACTTTTAAACATTTAACAAAAAAATCTGATGTGGCCAGGCACATGACTTTATCATACAATATATAAAATTAATAGTTTAGCTGCATGAGAATCTATTCTATTGAGATAAATCGTAGGTATTGTCAAAGCATCAGCATTTAACACTACCTACACTACGTCATTAGAATAATAGTTATTTATGTCACAAATGCCGAAAGTACGGAATAGCGCGACGAGCGGTGATGCGGCGCGTCACCGAAGGCGGAGTGTCACCGTCGCATGTGAGCGAGTCGCGCTATCTAGTTTTTGGCAGGAGCGACATCAACGTTTATTGTGTTGCTTTTTAAGAAACACGTATTTAAAAAAAATAAATAAATGATTTCTGTAAAGTAAATGCTAGGACGGTACCACTTTGACGAAACGTCAAGTTTAAAGGTTCATTCCGATTGGTAGGTAATGGTAGCTAATGGCGGTGGTAGAATACGAAATTATAGTATTTCTTACATTCGTGATAATGACACATATTAGGTTGCATGTACATAAACATGAGTCACTAGCAATTTTCTATTGGAAATACTATAACGGCGTCTGCTACCACTGCCATTATCACTAATGAAAACGCACCTTAAAAGGGTAATTCAACGTCTGACAGATTTATATTTGTTCATGACACATCCCTACCAACATACTAAAATAAAACTACACTCATCGCTATGCTTTATTTATAATTTTCTCAATTTATCGTTTTTAGAATTAGATATAAAGACGGGTTGATATTTCTTATCAACAAACAATCAAATTGGTGATCTTATTTTATTTGAAATTTGTATTTTATAATTTGCCGCACTACAGCGGCAACGTTCCATAGTGGTTCTCCAACCTCTGATGAGATCAGCTGTTTTCGAATGTGACAACACAAAAAAATCCTGGCTACTATGTAATTTCATATCAATGCAGATGCGACCGATCTCGATCAAATAGAATTTGCTCTTGAAGCTAAACTATTAATTTTACCAAAAAATGTCATAGGCATAAATTATTCAAAATTTCCGCTACTGTAATTTATTATTTATCTATTTTGACGAAATTACAGAAATGTCGAAAATCGTTGAAAATTGCTAAGAGTAAATAGCCAGTTCCTTTGGACCATTTTGAACCAAAAGCTTTTCAGCTCTAAGTTTGGTCATAAAACTACTAAATACGCACTTTCGTCCCGATACCTTTAGTAGTTTCTCCGGAATCGTCGTCACAAAAATCGTTTACACACGCACACACACACACACACACACACACACACACACACACACACACACACACACACACACACACACACACACACACACACACACACACACAGACATTTTTTTTGTACCTTGGTCAAAAATGTTCAGGGGACCCATAAAGACCTATTTCCGCTAAAATCCCAATTTTTTTTTTCGGCATGATTACAATACTTTACATACTGCGTATGATAAAGTAAAAAAGCAATAGTAGTAGTACCGAAAAATAAAACAAACTCAGCAAATCAGAGAAAATATAAACACTTGATAATTTACAATTTAGTAACAAAATAACCCTACATGAATTTAGGAGTACACTACTTAAATCGATAAATCGAATTCGAAATGGTAGAATGACAAAATATTAATTAAGTTGCGGTGACTTAGGTGAAAATGTGATTTTGCATAAATTGTTTTTAGTCAATTTCCAACTTGTCTTGAGGTTTTAAAGGTGGGTAACATTTTTATGGCTGGGTTGTGGCTATTATGCTTTCGATATAGTTGTGTGGCCTGAATACGAATCCTGTTTTAAAAGTCAGCACTTCAAGAACACTTTGTGCAAAAAGTATAAGCCTTTCTGGTAAAAGTACATTTTTTACTTTATCATACATAGTAGATATGATAAAGTATTCTAATCGTGACAAAAAATAGATTTTTGCGGAGATATGCGTTTTTAGGTCACCTGAACATTTTTGACCACGGTACAAAAAAATTGTGTGTGTATGTGTGCATGTGTGTATGTGTGTGAACTCGTTTTTCTGGCGACTATTCCGGAGAAACTACTAAAGGTATCGGGACGAAACTTGATATTTAGTTACATGACCAAACTTAGAGCTAAAAAGGTTTTTCTTCAAAAGAGTCCAAAGGAACTGGATGTTTCCTCTAAGCATTTTTCAAGGATTTTGCAAATGAGCCGCCATTTCTGTAATTTCGTCAATATAGTTAAATAATAAATTAAATTTTATGTCTCTTTTTGGTAAAATTAATAGTTTAGCTGCATAAGCAAATTCTATTTAATCGAGGTCGGTCGTGTCTGCATGAATATAAAACTAGTTAGCCAGGATTTGCTAATGCTAGTGGCTGATCTAATAAAACAGTCTAAGGCCGAAACTCGATTGAATAACCACGCTCCCATCATAAAATATAACATGGCGCAGTCGGTAGGATTGATATAATACTTTATCATTTATTGCAAATTCGCTTAATGATAATTTACCTCTATTATAAGTATGATAAAGTAAAAGAGCCACTAACAGGTGGATTTGACGTTTCTATTGTTCTTCCATATAATTCATTAAGAATTTCTAGATCATATTCTTCAAGCACATCATACTCAAGTGTTTAAGAAATTGCTATTAAGGTTTTTCATCGACCCTAGATGCCATTGCTTCCATTGTTCATTAGTTCGTTAAAAGAATATTTGGCTTAAGTTTATGGATCATGTATAGTCAACTTCTATTATTTATTAATTAGCTGTACTAGCTGTAAGCTATTTGGAAAAATTGAAAAAAAATGATTTTTTCAATACTAACAATAATGTAGGTATATAGCGATAATATAAATGTAATAATGCTGGAACTCTATTAACTCCAGAGCATTTAAAATGCGAACTAACTTGAACTTCTTTTCCTTCCTCTTTAAATCAGAAACTTTAGGTGTCAGTAAAGGAAAAAAATCGCAACCCTCCGAGTGCCAATTTAATTTGCACGCGAAGTTTTACTTTGGAAGCGACATTAAAGTTCTAAAACTGGCCGCCGCCTTCGTAGTCGTCGCCCCGTCGTAATGATATAAATGTTTCATATTCCAATTTTGCGAACTGGGCCAGTAGATTGGCGTTACGAGGGTAGGCTGCTGGCTGCGTGCGACCCCTCTTATGACCCCGTAACGAGTTACTAGTTACTTTCGCGTCGCGTCCTCGCAAACACAGCGTCCACTACTGCCAACTTCAGCGAGATGACTGGATATTAAAAAATTCTCGCTCGATGCTGTTTTCCAATTTAAAAGTCGACCGGAAGGTAGAGTTAAAGTGTCACGCTTTACATCGCAGGTGGATATTGCAAACAGTTCTTTTGATGGCGCAAATAGCATAGAGAATTAGAACTTTTTTAATCTACCTTCAAACACCAATGGAATTGGACACTTCTACCATCAACCCAAACAAACTGACAATCTTGTAGTACAGAGTAGGCCAATTAAAAGGAAACCCAACTTTTGAAGCACTCTGCGTTCGGAATTATTTGTTCACAAAATCATACGCTGTCTGTAAACTGGTTGCCAATGAATATGCAGGTTATGTTTCACCAAGATATATCGTCATTTTCTTACCATTAATCGAACAATATTTGTGAAATGGGCTACGAAAACAGGATTTATATGCAAAATCATGTTTTCGAGCAAAATAACGCTTGTAAGATAGCTACCAAGTTGGTTTCATTGGAAAGAGTGTAGGTTTCTCTCAACCAAAAACATAAAATTGTCTTCTTGACACATAAACCCCCCATTCCGTAGTGCAAGTTACATTTGAAGATTTTTATTGTTTATTTAAAAAAGTTGCTACACCTATAAATATATACAATATATATATGTCACCGAAGAAATTAGAGGGGTACACAACAGCTACCCAGAGTGGGGGACGCTAGCGTACCAGAGTGGGGAACGCGTTGCTGCACCACGCGGAAAATAACCATCAGTCGGATGGGTAGGCTCCATGTGTTGAGAGCAACCGTACCGCTATCCACTCGTTATATTAGTTACTGCAATTATTGCATATTTCTATTTGGTTTCACTATATTGGTTGAAACAGTTGTGTATTCGTTGTTTAAAAATTGAGAGTTATAATATATATATATATATATATATATATATAATAGACATAATTATAATTAAATACAAGTATAAGTTTATCTAAAATTTCTACCATATCACTGCCAAGTATAGACAATTTGTTTGAGTTTAAATCTGGTTGTCTATGCTGTGTCTAACGATGGTTTATCGCAAGAAATTTTACAGGAAATCTTCATCTTTAACAGATAGTATGTTTTGTTTTAAGAGGGCTTTATTATTAGAGTAGTCCTTATATTTTAATTTTTTATTTTTTATGCAAGACTATCTCAATTTGTACGTTAATACTCATAGTAAAGCCCTGTGAAATTTGAGGTCGATCATTACATATTAACCAGCAAGGTGTTCAAAATCTAGAATAAGTTTAGTATAATAACGATATATTGATTATAATAAATCAAAACATTTTTATTTTGTTTTACTACAATAAGTTTACATAATACCACAGTTATTAGCGTAATAAAAAAACAATTAGCTTTTTTGTCCAGATATCAGAGTAATCTACACATTTCCAAGCACTTAATTTGTAAGAAATACAATAATGTATAGTCAACCGTAAAAATTTCAGCCTATAAACTTACATCATAAAATGTGCGTAAAATGTTAGTACTTATAAACAATTACAAAGAAGATGCGTTTTGGATGCATGCCCAAAACCTGTAGTAGCCCTCCCGTAATTTATTTTCTTAATATTTTTATAATTAAATGAAAGAAAAGTATAAAATATTAAAATTATCATGAAATTATAAGAATTAACAAGTTCTATTAACATAAATATTGGTGCCTTGCCAAGTCGTGTTGGGCAGAGTGTCGCAAATTCTACTCATGAGTAGAGAATTGAGTATATTACCTATTATTCATTTTTTAGTGGTATTGAGTATTGAGTATCTATTCAATACTCAAAATTAAAAAAAAAAGTGAGAACTCATAAACCAAATGAGTATGCAGTACATACTAAAACAATATCGGTGGGTACTGAGTACCCTACTCAATACTCATATTATTTTATATTACTACTAGTATTGCACTCAACAATAAAATGAGTGGAGTACTCTTGAATCGAAGAAACGCGGTTCCAGGGCGCCCGAGATGATGCGTGCGGAGAGCATTAGTCGCTTCCGTCTTCGGCATACGGCGACATTACAATATTTGTATCGCGGCACTAGAGACGCGTGCCGGATAGGCAAGTTGGGGGACGCTGCGGAACAATACATGCGTCAAACAAAATGACTTATAGCAAGTACACAGCCGCAAAGAAGTGGCCTTGTACAAGTCGCCGTATTGCCGTATCATTGTAAAAACTAAAAATGAACCTAAGGCTGACCGTTCGGACTGCACCACTATAATGGGTATTACCGGGACTTGAATCCTACTTGCAAAGGAGACCAGAGATACAATTTCAATTGAAAGTATTAAGGGTTTAAATAAACTGACTCAATTGACTCAACATTTCAAAACACCTGTTTCACAGCGTATACACAAATACTATAAAATAAAAAATGTTATGTTTGCTGTACCTAAATTATAATTGATAAAACTTTTTAAATAATTTACAATGCATACTCTGAGTAAATCTACTCAAAATAGTTTTGAGTAGGTGTAGTACTGTAGATGTAGATGTAGATGTAGATGTAGATGTAGATGTAGATGTAGATGTAGATGTACATGTAGATGTAGATGTAGATGTAGATCTAGATGTAGATGTAGATGTAGATGTAGATGTAGATGTAGATGTAGATGTAGATGTAGATCTAGATGTAGATGTAGATGTAGATGTAGATGTAGATGTAGATGTAGATGTAGATGTAGATGTAGATGTACTACGTTTTGAGTAGAGTACTCAAGAGTATTACTTTTACTCAGTACTCACGTACTCAATACTCAAATTTATTAATCTACTCCTGTCGTGCCCCACTCTGCTGTCGGGTACCTCTGGCAACCAAACATTTTTTATTTTTTACATCTTTTCTATACCCATCGGCTAAAAGATAAATAATATATTTAACAAAACTTGTTTGATCCATCATTTTCTATAACGCAATGTTATTTGCATTATACTGGATACATAACTCCTAATGTGTTCGACTGTGGAGAAAATGCAAAAATGCCTTAGTAGTGACCGGTGCAGAAATTTCTATTGCGCACCTACGCTCAAACTTTGTTCCAGACTTCAGGAAAGAACCAAGCAAAGAAAACGAAGAAAAAACGCCGAAGTTTATGAGATAATATATTGCCGGATCGATGAGCTTCCTACGGAGCACCGACGACGAAATAGCAGGCGTCGCAGACGACGAGACGGCGACGCCAAATTCCATATACCGAGGTGCGCCCCATAATTCGATCCCCACCGGAACAGACAATGGGGCCTCCACAGACGAAGTCCCGCTGTTAGATGAGATAGTGAGCCATTAATAATTGGTCTAGACTATCTCTTTCTCTCAGAAACGGTTCACAGACTCCCCGGTAATTGATATTTGTGGTTACTTAGGGTTATAGGGAACGGCAGTTCGGAAGCGCTGTGGAAGAAATAAAACTATTATAAAATTTACCGTGTCTACCGCGGCGCCAAATGAATTTCGCCGGGACAATTCCGAAGTTATGTACTGTGACTGTTGTCTCCCTTGCAGGAAAACTTTCCTTGAATTAATCTAGACAATAGCCCGCCCAGGACAACTTCCGAGTACTTTAAACTTGTTCGATAGTCGTTTCGTTGACTAGTAATTTCGAAGTAATTTCACCGGAAAGACTAATGCGACGACGTGTCCTGCTTTTGTTGGTGTTCATTTTGTGTAATTTTCCATGTTAGTTCTCTGATGCCTCAAGGAATTTAGTTCCAAGTATTGATGAAAATGGTTTGTTTGAAATTGTGAAGACAATCAGTTCTAAGTGGTTTTGTTGAAATAATGTAGTATTGTGCAGTTAAGAATGTAGTCTTCAGGAAGCTTTGTAGGTTCGCAGTATAGTATGCAAGACCGCAAAGAATTGAAACGTAACAAAATAAACGTAATATGAGGTAATTATTATATTTTTATTTATTAAGTAAACATTGTTTTTCTATGTAAGTGAAAAGGTTTCACGAATGAGTTTGATTTATTTATGGTTTACGTTACCGTTTATGCGACATGGATTTTAAATACATTTTATCACAACAATTACCAAAGCTGGGCACAAAAGCGTTAATCCGTTAATCGTTAATTAACGAAGTTAAATTTTTCGTTAACGAATTAACTTTTAAGTTAACTTTCAAAACTATTAACGGACTCATTAACTTCCGCTACATTTGTCATCCGGTAATTCAAATCCGTTAAATCGAAAATATCATAATTAAACATTTCAAACTGCTATAGACATTCTGTGCATGTTCGGACTTGGTTTTATATGACTTACTACTTTGTGCGACACGGCGTCCGTACATAAAGCATGTGTGTGAATTGTTTAATTTTTAGTTACTTTTTGTATGTACATTTGCGGAAAAAAATATGTTGACATCCTAAATTTCCTGTTTCCATGTAACTCAGTAACTACCTACCAAACGAAACCTATTTATTACGTAGTAGTAAATATTTAACTATTTTTTAATATTGCTACTTTTTAATAAATACCAATTGTTTCAAAATATAATTCTACTTAAAATGAAACCTTCTGTAAATGCTTTTCTTCTAACTGCAACCACCTTAGTTGGTCTTTTCAATGTCTTTTATAAATATTACATCTCGCAATGTAGTTACTTTAGTTACCATTGTGGCTAGTTTGAAAAACTCCTAACGCAATTTTAACTTATGCAACCGAAAGATCTGTTATTAGGTTTTACTCAACATAACCTATTTTTTATAAAAAGTTAACGATTAACGGTTAACGTTAACTTCCGTTACATTTATAGCAAATTAACGGACTATCGGTTAACGAAGTTAACTTTTTCGTTAACGGATTATCGATTAACGAAGTTAACTTTCTGATTAACTTTGCCCAGCTTTGACAATTTAGCTTACATTAATAAATACTTGCTCCTAAACGAAGAACCTTTGTACAGCTGTGTTTGTTCATTCTTATAAAAAATATATAAATATGTTTGTATATCTTATGAATGTACTGTGAGTACAGCACATAAGGATGCTTCCGTTTCTGTTTAGAAAGGATAGAGTAGTAAACCTTGAGCCGAAAGGAATACCCAGCTCAATTCTGTCTGATCTGGGTGACCAGTAGGGTTGCCAAATCTCATATACATTAAAGCAACCTCATATTGAGTTACCAAAATCTCATATATTTTATGGACATACTTTTAAGCTCCTCCATAAATGTCCGAAACCTTAATGTATTCAAAATTTTAGATCACTTTGTCACTTCGATTTTTTCAAGCCAAGAGATCTTGCAGTGTCTGATTTATTATTCTGTGAAATTCTGTCCTGAACAGAAAATTTTCTGGGAATTCCCACTCGTGAAAGAAAAGCATTTGATAGTACGTCTGCCGAATACTGTCGACAGCGGAAGATGAAGAAATTATAGTGCATGGGTTTGGAGACGGAATATGAAAGAAGAAGACAGATTACACTTCCGTTGCATGCGATCACAGTACCTACTGATGAAGAAATATACTAACAAAGTGGTTGAGTTTGCCGTGAAATTTTCCTTTTCCTATTGTCATGCCTGTTAATTTTGGAAATCAGAATTAGGCAACATGAGAATTGTATCGAAGTACATACAGACAACTGTACTGTGAACATGATGGGTCAGCGGGAGAAATAGTAGATTCTAGCAAAGACATATTCCGCGGGGCTGTGGGTTGGAGCACTGGTCCGATGCGGCTTGTATATTGAAAAGAATAGACAACTTTCTATGTTTTACCAATCAGAAGACATCCAGGCTGTTGCTAATTCGTACAATGATGCTGTGTGGCCCAAATTGTATCATAAGATCTTGACGAATGAAAATCCCCAGCATATGCACTGCCCTGCGGGATCACAGTGTTGATACAAATGCGAAAAACCGAAGCCGAGAAAACTCTAGATGAATTCAATAACACTTGATAAAAATGTCGATAATGCCACCAAGCCGATTTACAAGAACTTGTGGTCGAGAGAGTTACTAGAATGGTGTTTCGGGAGGAGAATCTTAAAACAACAAGCTAAAGCTTCAATTCTACTGTATGGCGCCTCGCGCCCAAACATTTTTACCGTGGCTCAAAACCTATCAAAATTGCGGCTTATGCAGCAGCAAGAATAATAAAATAGGCTTTTCTGCCGTCCTTAAAACTATAACAACAATAGGAATCGTTATTGGCACGGAAACGAAGATATTTGCAAATCTGCGCGAAGCGTCTGGTGAGGTCGTCGAGACGTGCACTCGAGGCTGCAAATAAGCTTAAACAAAGCGTAGAAATGAGCAAATATATCAAAATATATTCTACGAAGTGGAGGAAGGAATAAAGTGTGGTCCAGGCATAACATATTAGCAGAAAAATACTGTAAGTACTGGATGTCACGTTATAAACTGTACTTGAAAGTGTAAACGTGTTTTTCTCGAAACCGGTTTTTCGGGAACGGTTGGCATGATGCCTCAAAAACTATGTGACCGATTCACTTACAATTTTCATTGGATGTTAAGTAAACATCCCTTTATCGTTTGATGAACCAGAAATGCAATATGTTATATACTTTTCTTTTCATAGAGAAAAAAAAAATACAATGTCCATTTTTATGAGATTATTACCTCAATTATATTACCTCAAATATAAATATTCTTATTTTCTGGTTCATCAACGTAAGTACTTATGTATAAAGGAGGCCGCTATTCGATACTTTTATTTCAGATTATCTGGAGTGGCCCAATGATGCCAACCAGTGACAGCGGATCTTCGCGCAGTGTCATGGTCGCGGGTGGCTAGTGAGCGTGATTCATAGTATTTCTTTATTATTTTTTTTGTAGATACGTGTAGAGCTAATAAATATTTGTGCCAAATTTGGAATCGATTTATTGCATAGATGCGCCAATAAAAAATTCTAAAAAAAGCGGTAATTTCAGTGGAAAACCCCAGAATCCCTCCTTAATTTAATAATATGATACAAACTTATCATACCAATAATACAAAAAAATACTTCAGAATGCTGGAATTTTAAAATCAAGTGTAAAGATCACTCAAAAAACATAAATCGGCAATTGCTGTTGTTTGGGAATTTACAAAAATTCCCTTGTTAGTAAAAATTTGCCTTTTTATACTTTTTAAACCATTCCTTAATTCCATTCCTTATAGGTAAATTTAATAGGCACACTTCTCTTCAAATAAGAGATGTATAATTTATAGAACAAATCTTTACATCCTCAATAAATAAAGAAGCTGATCTCCATCTGAGTCCATGAAAATCTAAATCGTGCTTTGCTCCACTTCAAATTTTATTATTTTGGAGTTTGCCATTTGAGCCATTTGAGTATTATGCCTATTACGCTGTTGAACATTTTAGTGGCCATTGCTAATTTTTATATTTATTTTATTTATATCCATTTTCCTATCAATTTTCTAAATGCCGGCGATTGCAAAGCACTGATGAAGGGGACATGGTAAAATCTGAAAGCATGTTTATTTTTTTAATATAAACAGAAGGCAAAACGAGCTTATCAATAAATTAAAAAAATAATGGTTAATTTTTTACTATCTTTTTAAGAATTAATAGAAATACTTAGAGACATAGTAATTAATACATACATTTTTGTAATATTAAATACCGCAGATGATATATCTTTCAAAACCAACTCTGAATTTCCACGAAACAAAACAAAAACCATGTTGTATCTCGAAATTTCTCTAGCTCGATTCTAAATCCCTCGAGGGGTTACTCCCTTTCATCGGGGTCGCGGTATCTGGAGTACAATACGTCTTATTAAGTCAATGGTAAGAATATATTGCCGTCATAATTTTCCTCCGTCGCTCTGTGTTAATAATATCTGCTCGGGGCAAATTGAATTATTGGCCGCCGTTTATCAAGGTGTACTGCAGAGCCAGGGGTCGTCGACGATTTCCGGCGTCCGTTATCGCCCGGTTTTCGTCCGCAGACGCGCCTCCTCCGCCATCTCCGCAGATAACTGCCGCTTCTATTCTGGCGAAGTTATGAGCGCGAAGG